>SNQJ01S0000715.1:119624-190660 GCA_010110895.2 Picea sitchensis
AATCAATTAATATCTTATATTGTACATTAATGTAAATTAATACTTTAATTTATATTAATGTAATAATGTGTTTTTAATATAAGCATTGCTAAGATAAGAACAAATTCTCACAAGTTCCATAGTGAAACTGGGCGTTGGTCAATTCCTAAAATGCCATGGGATGAAAGAGTGTGTCACCTTTGTGACACTAAGAAGGTTGAAGATGAAAAACACTTTCTCCTAGATTGTCCAGCCTATACCCATATTAGATCTCATTTTCAAAATATTGATCACACTACCAACCTTCCTAACCTCCTAACTCAACAAAAGTATGGTGATCTTGGAAAGCTTCTCTTAATGTTTTTCAAGAACATAAATAAAATTCTAAAGAATCACAAGTAATCAATGTCTTTAGAATTAGTCACATAATACTTTCTATCAATGTCTTTAGAATTAGTATAAATTGTCATCTGCAACGAGTAAAACAAGTTGATTTCCTTTAAATGTTCTTAGAAAAAATATAAATTATCATCTATAATGTATAAATCAAATAGATTTGTTATCAATGAGCTTAGAACAATATAACTCATCATCTAAAAAGATCCATATGACTTGTTATCAATGCTCCTATAATAACTATAACTCAGTAAATGATTTGTTGTTACAATGTGACGAACATAGAGTTGAGTCTTTCAATTTGACAAACATTGCGTCGAGTTTCGCAATTTAACGGACATAACCATATTTTTGGAATGTGATGAACATGACTTGCCATAATCATATTGTCACAATGTGACGAGCATAACCATATTGTTGCAATGTCATGAGCATGACGTGTCATAACCACATTATCGCAATGTGACGAACATAACCATATTGTCACAATCTGACGAACATGAATGGCCATAACCACATTATCATAATGTGATGAAGAAAACCATATTGTCACAATCTGATGAACATGACTGGCCATAACCATATTGTTGCAATGTGACGAACATAACCATATTGTCACAATGTGACGAACATGAATGGCCATAACCACATTATCACAATGTGATGAACATAACCATATTGTCACAATCTGATGAACATGACTGGCCATAACCATATTGTCGCAATATGACGAACATAACCATATTGTCGTAATGTGATGAACATAGCCTCGCTATTGCAATTTGATGAACATAACCATATTGTTCGCAATGTGACCAGCATAGCCTCATCATCGCAATGTGATGAACACAACCATATTGTTCACGATGTGTCAAACATAACTCTATCGTCGCAATATGACAAACATAGCCCCACTGTCATAATGTTATGAATATTTCCATATTGTCACAATGTGACGAACATAGCTTTGTTGTCGCAATGTGACAAACATAACCATATTTATGGACTGTGACGAATATATCCTTGAATCTTGCAATGTGACAAACATAGCATCGAGTCTCAAAATGTGACGAACATAACCATATTTTCGCAATGCGACGAACATGACTTACCATAACCATATTGTCACAATGTGACGAATATAACCATACTGTTGCAATGTCATGAGCATGACTTGCCATAACCACATTATCGCAATGTGACAAACATAACCATATTGTCCCGATCTAACGAACATGAATGTCCATAATCACATTATCACAATGTGATGTAGAAAACCATATTGTCGCAATCTGATGAACATGACTGGCCATAACCATATTTTTTCAATGTGACGAACATGAACGGCCATAACATCATTATCACAATGTGATGAACATAACCATATTGTCAAAAAATGATGAACATGACTGACCATAACCATATTGTCGCAATGTGACGAACATAACCATATTGTCGTAATGTGATCAACATAGCCTCGCCATTGCAATTTGATGAACATAACCATATTGTTTGCAATGTGACCAACATAACCTCATCATCACAATGTGATGAACACAACCATATTGTTCACGATGTGTCAAACATAACTCTATCGTCGCAATATGACAAACATAGCCCCATTGTCATAATGTTATGAATATTTCCATATTGTCACAATGTGACGAACATAGCTTTGTTGTCGCAATGTGACAAACATAACCATATTTCAGGAATGTGACAAATATAGCCTCGAATCTTGCAATGTGATGAACATAGCACTCAGTCTCTCCATTTGACGAACATAGCACCAAGTATCGCAATGCCACGAACATAACCATATTTTTTTAATGTGACAAACATGACTGGTCATAACCATATTGTCGCAATGTGATGAACATATAACCATATTGTCACAATGTGATGAACATGACTAGCCATAACCACATTATCGCAGTGTGACAAACATAACCATATTGTCGCAATGTGACAAACGTAGTCTCGTCATTGCAATGTGATGAACATAACCATATTGTTGTAATGTGATGGAAATTGCCTCATCGTCCCGATCCGATGAACATATCCTCATTGTCACAATGTGACACAAATATCATGTCGTCATAATCTCACAAAAAATATCTTGTCGTCATAATGTGATGAACATAGCCCTGTAGTTGAAATAAATGTCATGTCATCGCAATGTGATGAATATATGAAATTTAATTTCATCACATAGCCATACGACATACGATGAACATATGACATTTATGTTCATCACATAGTTATTTTTTACTTAAATGTCCTATCATCTCTATGTGATGAACATAGACCCATCATCGCAATGTGATGAACATAGCCCCATCGTCGTAATGTCATGCAAATATCATGTCATCATAGTGTGACACAAATCTCGAGTCGTTGCAATCTGACAAACTTAGCCCCTCCTTCTGTATGTGACAAAAATCACCATATTGTTGCAATATGATGAACATAGCCTCGTCATCACATTTCCATCAACATAGCTTTGTCGTCGCAATGTTATGCAAATATCATGTCCTCATAATGTGACAAACAATTCCAAATGTTGTTATCTGAATGTCATCCGTAGTCTTGGTCAACGATGGTCATGGGCAACCATGGTCACTTATGGATAAGAACTGGAAAATATGGTTAACCATTGTTAACCATGGTCATGGTCAACCAAGGTCAACCATAGTGAAGGTCATCCAAAGTGAATGCTAACCATGATGAAGGTATATAGAAGTTAACCATGGTGAAGGTCTACAGAAGTTAACCATGGTCATGGTCATGGTCAACCATAAATAACCATGATCATGGTAATCCAAGGTCAACCTTACTTAACCATGGTCATGGTCAACCATAATGAACCTTTCCTTCCCAAAGTCAACCAAATTCTACCAAACTTAACCATGGGCATGATCAACCATACTCAACTATGATCATTGTAAATTATTGTATTAATACTTCAATATTGTTTTATTAATGTATTACTACTTTAGGAGTGTATTTATTAAGGTATTGGTACTTTAATAATGTATTATTAAAGTATTAAAACTTTTATAATGTTTTAATTATTTAATATTAATGTTTTAGTCTATCAATATTAATAAATACATTATTAATAATGTATTTATTAATGTATTATTTATGCATTACTTTATTAGAGTATTATTACTTTAACAATGTGTTGATGTATTAATTAATTAATAAATACATTATTAATGTATTAGTACTTTAATACTTTACATTATACATTAATGTATTATCCCATCAATATATTAATATATTATTACTTTATTAATGTTTAAATACTTTATTAATATGATGATGATGATGAGGATGATTAACGTCCTCTAAGACCTAATTGGTCTATCAGACCTTAAGAGGGTAAGTGATTACTTGTGATTCTTTAGAATTTTGTTTATGTGCCCGAAAAGCATTAAGAGAAGGTTTCCAAGATCATCATCATGATTATGACGATGATTAATGATCCACTAAAACTTAATTGAATAATATAATACTTTAATGTATTATAAATGTATTTTTACTTTATTCAAGTTTTATTAATGCTTTATTATTTTAATATATTATTGTACTTTTAATGTATTATTATTTTATTTACCTATTGTTAAGATTTTATTAATGTATTTATAATTTAACAACTTATTAATTAATTAATTAATTAATTAATACAATACATTAATAAGATATTTATTAATTAAATTATTGTATCATTAATACATCACATTATACATTAAATTATTGTTACTTTAATTTATACATTACATTGAGGTATTAATTACTCAATCTATTAATACTTAAATATATTAATTTAATGTTCTTTTACATTATTAGTATATTACTTTATAATTAATTTAGTGACTTATTTATTCTTTATTAATTTATTTGTAATATAATAATGTATTAATATTTTACTAATGTATGAAAAATGTTTTATTTTATAAATGTATTGTATTTAGTGTATTAATTTATTTTTGATTAATGTTTTATTTTTTTAATTAATTAATACCTTTCATTATATATGAATGTATTAATGTAATGTGTTAATACTTATGAGTATATATTACAATAATGTAAAAAATAATTAACAGATTAATTATGTAATTATATATTAATGGTTGTTCTTCAAACAGATCTGCCGTGGATTGATATATGCAGATCCACGTCATTAGTTTGGAAAGGTGAATAAATAACATCAATCAGCTAAGCTTTAATTACGATACCAACTGTGGGTACAGCGAGGCTCCCTCTAAAGTGTTGCACCACTGAGGACTGCTACTTTAGCGAAACGGAGGCCAATTCCGATGGTAGAATAGGTGAATGACATGACCGCAGCAACGACAGAGATCCGGTGTCTGTGAAAGTAGGATCCCTACTGCTCCAAAGAGTATCATGTATCGATTGTTGGAGGCATGGCATGGGTTGTCATGTCCATGATTGTTGAAGCAATTTGACCTCTCGATCGACCTGTTAATTCACAAGCAAATTAGTCCAATTTTATATAAATAATGGCGAACATAATTATGGAAATATGGTAGTGTTTGGCGGTAGTTAGCGACAATTCTTAATCCACCGAAATTCTAATTTAATTTATTTAACATATAATCAAAGGCTTTATGTGATCATTTCATTTCTCGAGAAAACATTGTAAGTAGATTGTTACACATTTTGACCACTAACCTGTAGTTTGTGTAGACATATAGCAAGTTGTAGAGTACATACTAGTTAAAGGGGTGACTTGATGAACGAGCATAATCATCATGCAAATGGTTGTTTGATTTGACCACGAATGCATGCATCATTAACTATTGTGAACACATGTGGATATAAAAACGGTTAAAACATCATATGAAAATATAGTATTTTCTCATATTTATAAAAACATTTTCTTTCTAAGGATAATCATGAGAAAAATATCTTTTGCATGATAACTTGATATTCCACTTTGGAAAACTATGTGTAGACATGGCACAACAAGCTTATTTGGTAGGCACATTAATCCAATAAAATAAGTCATTTAAACATCCATAAAACATTTATATTAGTCATACATCCTTTCCATCGTGGATAAATATAAGAAACAATGTATTGCTTGCACAATTTTCAAACAATTCAATAGGAAACCAAGGCTATCCACACCTTTTTCTAATATTGCTTCTCACTCATGGAAATTTCTCTCCTTGAATTCTATGATAGGACTCCCAATCACATGCCATGATCATGGTTCAATTTTTTTCATAGTTAATAGGTTTATGAAGATAGCAATTTTCATGGACCTTGTATCAAGATTTTTTTTTTTTTTAAATGTAATTTTATTAATAAACAAAATTATATTTTGTAAGATGTATTCTCACATTTCATATATTTTTAAACATACCCATTATTATATATGAATAGTTAAAATATTTTCTAACAATTTAAAAAAAATTCTATATTATCATCATTGATATGAAAAGTAGTATTTTCTCATTAAAAAAAATGTTCTTAGATATGTCGATAAATAATTCATTATAAATCACTAATGAAATACATTTAGATCTTTACATTTTGTGCGATCCCTAATTATGTGAAAGATGTATCCCTAATTATGAGAAAGATGTATGAAAATATTAAGTGGAATGACCTTCCACTTTCTCTTAGATGACCAAAGATATTACTTCCATTTGTATTCGAAACTTTTGAGAGTCCTCTAGCTTCCTTTCTCCTCTCTTTATGCACAAGATGGAAAGATAAAGAGTTAAAATCTACCTAAGCATGTTTGGTTATAATTTGCCAATTATTAACAACTTTACCGATTCAACGGTGGCATGCAAATATCTGTTAAGGTGTTGATGGGTAAGACTCAAGCTTGAGAGTTGTGATGCAAATGATGACATAAAGGTTAAGATTCAAGACAGGGAAAGTATTCCTCTTTATCAAGAAAGGCTCATTTTTTTAAATAGATGGAGGACTGTCGAATCCTTCTTGACTACAACATTGAGTAAACCAGCCCCCACATTGTCTTTCATCTATGTGGTGGGATTTGAGATTGTAGGGAATGACTTCCACTTCACCATGAAACCCTACCTTGTAAAAGGGATTTGTATTTTATCATATTTCAAAATTTGTTTTTGTATTCTGTGTAATTAGATATTCCATTACAGGAATAGGAACTCAATCAATTGTGAGAGGAATAATTATGAAGAAAATATTCTCTTAATCTATTATAAATCAACAATGTGTTATATCTTGTATTTTCATTTCAAAATGTTTCATATATTAATATATATTTACCCAAAAAAATCTAATATATCTGTAAATGTTTCAACATTTTTTCCCAAACATTAATATACCTTTTGAAATTTGAATGAATTAATTTCAAGAAATCTAGACCCTTGAGTGATACTATGATTCAAAACCTTCATTGTTGATCTCTTATTTCAAAATGTTTCATTGATACATATTAATATACATTTACCCAACATTTTTTAATCTATACGTAAATGTTTCAACATGTTTACCAAACATTAACATAAGTTTTAAAATTTGAATAGATTGCTCTCAAGAAATATAGACCCTTAGTGATACTATGATTCAAAACCTCCATTGTTGATCTCTTATTTCACATAGGTGTAAGTGGAAATTGCAATAAGTTATTATTAAAAGAGTACTACTCTTGTAATCACAACTTTACTATCTTCCACAAACTTCCTCTATCATCATTGGTTTAAATGAAAGAAGAACCTTGCCACCATTCTAGGTGTTTAATTGCATTGGTATATTACTTTCCAAAAATAGCTAGTCATATATAATTTGTCAGAGTGTAAAAAAGTTTGGTTTTTTCAAAATTATTGTATAAGATTGATGAAATAAAATTACTATAATATCATTATATAGTTGGGATATGAAAATGGTCATATGATGATTCTTGATCTACATTTGTTGATCAATGTTAATACATACATATCCATCCTTAGTTGTTTCTTGTTTTTTTTGTTTCATATATTTATTTTTACTTAGTAATTTTTCTCTTTCTATGTGCATTACAAATCAAGCTACCATCAAATCCCTAGGTCCGCAGATGCACAAGCCCATGTACCTTTACTTATTCTATTTCTTCTTTCGTTGCAAATATCTACACTTAGCAAATTTTTTTCATTGTGGGAGTTTGGACACAGGAGAAAAACCTATTCCTCTATCGCAAGTCCTCATGTCCAATGTCCTACAATTGCACTACACTCAAAATGATGCTTTAAACCCCACATCCTTCAAATCACACCCTTTATCTTTTTATAACTAGTCGCTTCTTTGAATAAGGATGCAAGAGATAAACATGTTCATATCCCACAAGTCCCTAACTCTTGTGTCTCGAAGTCGCGTGTTCTACAAAATGAACCATACAATTTCAGGACTTACATAACATCCTATCCTCATACTTATTTTATTTTCTAATTGTGTGTGAGGTCCTTGACATTTCATTTCCCATGTCTTGTGTCTTGTAACGCACAATCATGTGTTTACCATAGTGCACTCTCCATTCCCTTTTCTGCAATTCCATACTTAACCATTTTCCAACTTCCCACCAAGTCCAAGCACCCTTGTGTGAACATATCATTGTTAAAAGCGGAAGATTTCATAAAGCTCATAAATTCTAAATCTTCTTGTGCAGGTCAAAATCTTTGAAATAAGAGCTATGGTGGTTGATAATCAAGGAAATATGGTGAATGAATCTAAATAGAAAGATAATATTCAATTTTTTCAAGGTTATATCGACAATAGCACCACCCATAGGTAAGAATAGAAAGTAGTGTGGTGTGTCAAGTAGAAGAAAGGAAATGTATTATAGATATATAATTAACACTATCAGGTGTGAAGAGAATGAGTTCTAGTGATTCATGAAACCACCACAAGTGGTACAAGGCTCCCCCTCCTACCGAAAAGGAAAAAACCGTGTGTGGACTTTAGGCATAGCACCTACCAGCTATGTACCTGAGGTGGTAGATCTCAAAGAGTTAGTTCTGTGGTGTGAATAAAAACTTGATACAGAAAGAAGGACAATTCAATTTTAGGAGAAACATCCCATCTCTTTGGATCCTTTAGTCTTTACAAATATTCTACGACTTTAAAAAAAAATGTCTCAGCTTAAAATATAACACCAATGATACTATGATTGAGGTAATCTCCTTAGAATACCCTAACCAGGATTTTGTATGGATGTTTTCCCATGTAATTGGATTGGAATCTACAACCTTTGTGCCGAAAAATGTCATCTATATTCTTCACTTTGTTAGGATAGGGACCACCCTAATTTATTATTGTGACACATTACTTCAAATGGTTCCATTTCAACTAGGTGGTTTGAAAAGGACCCGAAAATTCTACATGACATCTTATTTGATATTCTCAATAGCCTACTGCCATATTTTTTAACATTTTTCACAGGAAAAGAAGGGTTATTTCAAGGTGGAACTACTCTCCATATGGTATTGAGCCTTATGGAGATACAATGCTCAATACTATTTCTACTCGATCCACCACAATTTTATTTATGAATTTAAAGAATTTAATCTTTGGTCCCAACACATAGAGACTTCTACTTGAGGCTTCCACCTTTCTCTCAAAGAAAAGAATTTTTGAAACCACTGAATATTTCAATATTATAAGGTTATTTGGTTTCCAAGAGAAACACTTTTTTCTCCCATTTCTATGTGTCGTGAAACTTTATGATAGAAATTATGAAAAAAGTACAAGTATCGGGCTCACTTCTTTAATGAGAAAAGAAAAAATAGTTCATCAGCATTGTCTTGGATATTTTGTGAAGTTGTTGTAAAGAGTATCTCTCATTTAAATGAATTTGGAGGACAATTTGACCAACTCGACCCGAGGGAAGGATAATTCATTGAGGGATTTGATACTAATTATCTATTCACTACACATATTACCTTGGTGGGATATTATTCTTATTTCACTAAGTCGAAATAGTGTAAGGAAGGAGGAGGGGAAAATATAAATCTCCATAGAGCTAGGTCAATGAAGTCTTGAGTGATATCAAAGAAGTATATAGCACTGATGAGTCTTATCGAGAATAGGGTCAAGAAGTAACAAACAAAACCAAGGAGTGGCGGTATAGAAATTAAGAAAACACCTATCAGAAACTCAAATGATGTGTAACAACCATATAATTCTAAACAATATTTATTTCCATAAATAATTTTAATTAATGCTGAAAACATTACTTCATAGCATACCATTGATATTAGATTCTGACAACATGAGTAATTTAGATTTATCCGGATTAATGGTTTCATAGCAGAATGAAATAATGCATAATTTAACAGGTTACATGGTTCTGATGCTAAATCATGGATTTACTTGGATGCCTTTGCCATTTGTTCTCTTCCACGCTCACCCAGGTCAGATCTGCATGGCATGGAAAAAGCCTTAAACTAATGTCCACCACATGACTGGAAAACGACCCTGGCCGGGATATCTACAGGATATCGGCCCCGTCTGGAAACCTCTCTATGTAGGTGGCTCAATGATCAAAGTCATAGTCAGTACTATGTTCCTTGCTTCTGACAAAAACCCTTGATCCTAAAATATCTGCAGGCTCTCTCCAGGTCAATGCCTTGGGGAATCTCGCTCACGGCTCACAGTAGTCCGGCATCATTCGTCCTCCGTCAGATGGATGCTCTCATCCCCTCTTTCCACCCTTATTCCTCTGAGCCTGTGCATTTGCTCTCTCAACCACCCTCCATACTCCTTCAATAAATGTTTTATCTTCTGGGATTTACGGCATACGCATGCATAACCATTTTATATCATTTCATTGATCCTTTAAATTATATTTCTGAGGTCTTTAAATGTGATCTATAATTAAATTATTACTTGGTTATCAATAATTACTTTCCTTAATTAATTTTACTTTATGATCTTTAAACATTTATTTAATTAGAATTAGATTACACACACACACCCTTCAAGAAACTTTGTCCAGAAGTTAAAATGCTGATGTTACAATGAAAATGCATGGTTCATACGTTCCTGACAATTAACTTGACATGCTCGGTAAGTAAAATCAAGGGAGATCCATACATACTATTGTATATGTACAAAGGAATGCATGTGTAGCTAATACATGTAAACCTACGTGCATGTACTAATAATCAAGCTGTCATTCTTTAATAATGTATGCATTCATTCCAGTCAACAAAACTTAGTCTTTCATAAAAGACCACAATTATCAATTGTTGAAAAGATTTCTTTAGTCTCAATTGTCCGTTTTAATAATTTTATTTCAAACAACCGTGATTGAATTACATCATGATGAATATTTATATATACACTTTTCCCTCATCAACTTCCATCACATGGAGATCCCCATAAAGTCTCAACTTCTCTACTCATCCTTCCTCCTAACCTACCTCCGTCTCCCATCCTATCCGTCCCTACGCTAGACTATCTTGGGTATCATTGCTCGACCTAACTCCAAATAGAGACACATTAAGTGGAAGTGTAAGCTCACTGGAATAAGCTTCCCTAGCGGGAGCAGCTGACGATCCTCATCACCTGACACGGGGGCGTGAACCCGATACTTGAATCTCATTTCGAGGAGGATGCACGGTGGGAAACATCTCCACCCCTCCTCATAGTACCCGGGTCAACACCCCACAATGGAACACACAGGAGCACTTTGTGTTGCTAGAGGTTTGTCATCGTTTATTCGGTTTTGGGCAGTGTTAGTACGAAAATCATAGCATAATCATATATATCATAGCAGTGCATTCAAATCAAAATAATTTCCATAAACATTATTCATACCATAATGTTTCGATCAGTGGAACCATTATCCTTGTCATCATCATTACCACTTGGCTACTTCATAGCCAACACCTAGGATTAGTCTGCAACACAAACTCTTGCATTTCTTTGCATTAACATCCTATAATTTCATACTTTCATCATTTAATTTGGTATCCCAGTGCGATACATAACATCAAGTTTTCAAATTGAATTAGATTTCTATTATCCCATAATTCCTTACTTTTAGCATTCTGAATTATCATTTATCAAATCATCCATTTAAGCGTTCAACAATTTCTCCTATTTCACAATATGTCTATTATATACATCATCATAAATGGCATTCATAAAATTTTCATTTTTCATAATGAATTGCATAATTCATGCATCATCATCATCATCTAAATATTCTTAAAAGTTCAAAATTTTTAAAAGTTTAAGTGTATCTTAATGGTTTCATGGTGACTAGAAAATAAAATATATAATCCTCAGGTAGTCACGAACGTCTAGGTCAAAAGGTGTTGTTACATACACCCCATCTTCGACAAACATGTTCTCGAAGTGGTCAAAATAGCGAAGGATAATCTCGCTGTAATGCCTCGACATCTTCCCAAATGGCGGATCTTTGAACTATGCTGTTGCGGACCTTAGCGGTCTACTAAATGGGTTCTGATGGTCTACGGTCAATATGCGTAATGGTTCTACTTTGAGGGTTCCCACGTCCGACACCGCAATTCCTTCCAATTTAGTTTATGTGATCCATCAACAACATAATGGCGTAAAACATATACATGAAATACGGCCAGGTTTTATGCAAATTAGGGGTGTACGAGACGATAGGCAACGGATTCAACTTTCTCTTGGACCTTAAATGGACCTATAAACCCGAGGTGACAACTTTGTCCCTTTGCCGAACCGTATGGTACTCTTATTGAGCCCTAATCTGAATGAAAACCTGATCTCCCACTTCATAACCCGATTAGGTCGGTATTGCATGCGCATAGCACTACGTCTATCACGGTAGCTGCCAGCGCAATCGCCGCTGAAATGAATCACTTGTTCCTCATTTCACGAATCAATTTTGGCCCAATCGTTACTCGATCTTCTAGTCTATCCCAACTCAATTGAGTACCCTTGCGGTCTCCCATACAAAGCTTCATAAAGGTGGCATTCGATGGAACTATGATAACTATTATTGTAATAAAATTCTACCAAGGGGTAGGTACTTTACTCCAGGTTTGATTATCCATTACATACATCTAAGCATGTCTTCCATGACTTGGTTACTCTCTCAGTCATCCATGTCTGTTTCGGATGATAAAGAGCGTGTAAGTTTAACTGAGTCCCCAGTGTTGATTGCAAACTTGTCCAAAAACTAGATATGAATTGAGAGTTCCTATCCGAAATGATCTTCTTGGGTATCCCGTGCAAACGAACAAATTTTCTTATGAACACTCGTGCCACATCGACAATATGTCGTAGGTGTCTCTAAGCGGAATGGAATGGAGCACTCTTGGTTAACTTGTCCACTATCCTGGGAAATATGACGCCAGCCGATGAGGTGTAAGCGGCAATCCTACAACAAAATCCATCGAGATAGCTTCCCACTTGGACATAGGAAAACCATGTGGTTGTAGGAACTGTAGAGGTGATGGTGAAGATGGCTTTCCTTGTTGACACTCTAGGCATTTGGCGGCGAAATGGACTATGTCAGCTTCGTACCTGCCAAAGAGTTTTCTTCAAATCCGGCGTACATCTTCATAGCTTTCGGTCGCGGCGCAATGAAGTGTTATATGGGCTTCCTTGATTATGATGTAATATCCCATTCTCGGGGATGTACATCCTTCGCCGATATCTTAACAGTCCAGCCGGTTTCAAACTATACCCAACCGTGCTTGGGATCGCGCCTCCGGAGGTTTGGAAGTAACAACAAATACCAAGCGATACCCTTGGGTTGTTCTGTACATGTTCCCTCGGATTGACTTTTAAAGTTACCAAGGAGAAGATTAGGTGGTCTCTACTCAAGGCATCTGCGACCAAAATTTCGTTTCCCTTGATGTGCGATATACAAGTCGGTACTCACTCATAACTCATCCAGCATGTTGCGGCATTCAGGATCTCTTTGAGTGAAGAGATGTTTAAACTTTGATGAATGCGTTTTGGGTTCAAAGTTTCTCCCAACAAGGTGAACACTCCAAACGATTAACATTCATTTTGCTAACTCTAAATCATGAGTGGCTGATATAATTCTCTGTGCTTCTTCAACTTCCTTGATGCATAGGCTATCCTCCTCCATCTTGCATTAGCATGGCCCCAAACCCTTACTGAGGCATCAGTGCAAACCATGAAGTCCTTTTCCATATCGGCTTGTAGGAATTGGTGCCTTCCGGTAATCTCTTAAGCTCCACGAATGGACTATCACATTCTTACGTCCATTCATATCGACTCCCTTGCGTTTGCAAAGTGGTGATGGGTTTAGCTATTTTGAGAAATCCTTCCACAAATCTCCGTTAGTAACACTAACCCCATGAAGCTTCTCACCTCATGGCATTCTTGACTGGCCATTCCATAATGGCCTTACGCCTACGGGTCTGAATTCCTTGCTGAAATGATGTGACCTAAATGGTGGATTTCTTTGCGGAAGAAGGAACACTTCGACGGTTCCATACAATTTGTTCTCTCTTAGACAGGACAACACTATTCATAGATGTTCCCTCGTGTTCTCTTTCATTCTTGGAATGAATGAGGATGTCACCTAAAAAGACTTGTACAAAAGCTTGGTCGGGTACTTCGAATCGTTGTTCATGAGACTCATGAATCTTCTTTGGCCATTGGTCAATCCGAAGGTACTACAACAAACTCATAAAGCCCAAACCAAGTTCGAAAGACAGTCTTTGGGATATCACCTTCCTTAATCCTCAAAGACTGATGATATCCGGATCTAAAATCGATCTTTGAGAATACCAGCAGCTCCCTCATCTGATCGAAGAGGTCATCTATCCGGCATTGGGTACCTATTTTTCAGCATGTACGGTTCAAGTCCTGTAGTCTATATACATAATCGTAAGGACCCATCCTTCTTCTTCACAAAATCACTTGGAATTAAGCCCCAAGGGTGAAACAACGGGCCTTACCCAGCCTTGGGTCTATTAACTCTTTCAGCCATTTCTGGCGCTCACAAAGTTAAATTGTACGTCATTACGTCACCGAGGTCTTGGAGATTGGCTCTGTGTAGGGTTTTAGCTCAATAGTAAAATCAAGCTCCCTCTCGGGAGGTAACCACAGTATGCGTTAGGAAAAACATCTTGAAATTCACAATACCGGATCTTGATCCAGTGAGGGTCCCTTCCTCTCATTCAGTGCCTCGACTACATAAAGTTGGCACCCTTGCCTTAAGCACGCTTGACCTTCATAGTTGATATAAAGCGCAATGACACTTTTCTCGTACACCTTGGATCTCTATTGGTCTTCCCTCATCATCAAAACAAAGTACCCTCTTTGTGAAACAATCTACCGGCGCTCGATGAGCATGTGATCCATTCAATGATTAGGTCCTTCGTCCAAGACGATGGCGTATACCTTCGACCTTGTAGTACACACTCCTAGATCTACTACACAGTGCTCGACACTAGGTCCTATTGCTTGTTTTTCCCAAGCCATCTCGACTTGTTTAAAGTCCTCATGCGTTAACCATTAGGCTGCCAGCCACTCTTTTCCTGTCGCGAGATGGTGAGAAATGAAACTATCTGTTGCATCAGAATCAAACAAAATCTTAGCGTTGATATGATTTAGCATACCAGACGACTCCACCACCATGGATTAATGTTCGACTTAGGTTATTAACTGTGAATATGATGGCTGCTACTAATACTCATTGAGCCTTTCCTTCTGTGGACGAACCCTGATTGCAACTCAGGACAGTCCCGTTCGTAATGGGGTCGCTCGCATCTCCAACAGGCAAACCGCGTGATTGAACGATTACCTTTGTTATGTGTTGATTCACAGAGCAGAGGTTCCTTCCCCACGGAACCCTTGCCCTACTAGCTATTCCTGCGTTAAGTGGAGCTGTGCCTTGTTGGCGGCGAATGAGGGCGCCGATGCCATTTGCCATTGAAATTCCTAGCGGTTATTGTCCTTGATGCGCTCGTTGCCATGGGTGGTGGCATGAGCCCCCTCCCTTGAAAATGTCCTCGGGATCTTTCCCCTCACGAACCACGGTGATGCGAGAAATGTCGACCTTGCACCCCTACTAAGTTCGGGTGTCTTCTCATGCTTAGCATTTTCCAGCCTCATCGTCTTGGCTTCCACATCCTTACCATGGCTCTTATCTTAGGGTTAAATCCATAAACGAAGCGATCAGCACCAATTTGGTCGGTATCCATATATGACACATATTTGACCGGTTCCATAAATCTGATCTCATACTCTTCCTTGGATTCGTTTCCTTGTATTAAGGCATGAAATGCCCTACACGATTGTTCCTGCACCAATCAGAATCTTTGGTAGATATTTCCTTCGGAACCTCCTGAAAAGTTCCCGAATCTCGTAATGCGGGGTAGATTAGTAGTTGTCTTTCTAAGTTTCCCCACCATTTCAGAGCACTATCACCGTGGAAAATTGCAATCTTGGCCTTTGAATTGGGCGCATTATGGTCATAAGGCAAAACACCTTGTCATGCCTTCCAACCACATACTTATACTGTAGCGTTCCTTTGGTAGCGACCCGACAAACTCGGAAGTTTGATCTTCTAACTCTCGTTGTGATGTCGGTGGAAGTTCTCTCCTTGAGTTTCTTGAGGTTTCTGGATTACCGGTTCCGGATGGTGAGTGTTCCACTTCAGCCCCTGCCGGTTGGCGTCCCTTTAAGGTCTCGTTAATGGCTCCAACGATCGCAGTATGAGGGATAGTTCGGGCGATGGTGGTGGTGTTGCTGGTGGTGTCGGCGGTGGTGATGTTGGTGGTGTGATTGGTGAATTGCTTTCGTCAGCCGATGCTCCCTCGACCCCGCCAGTCACAGCCATTTTGTATGACTTAATACCATCGCCCCCAAATGAATTACGTGAGTTCAAGGGCGTTCAAATTGGTGCTACTTAAACTTAGAAGCAGGGGGTTTAGTAAGTTTTCTTCGCAATGCGTAAGCGGTGATTCTTGATACCAGTTGGCTCGGTTGGGGTTAGGTTTAAGCATCTAAGCTTGGTTTGTTAGTTCTTGCAAGAAAAGAATTATTAGTTCCCTTGCCCTATGATTACATTAGCCTTGTGCTTTACTCATCACTTCCTAGTGCATGCACCGCCAGTCTAAGTCTCAACATTATTAAAATAGCTTAAAGGTAGAAGCTAACCTTACACTTAATTTAATAACAAATTTTAAAACAATATTATTATACCAATTTTAACTTAGATCAAATTTAAGTAAAAAGTCTGCTGTCTTATTGATATATATGAATTATTTATACTAATTTAACCTTATTTATATATATATATAAGAATTTAATTATACCAAATTATTTAATTTATTTTCTATTCTTTCTAATAATTTATAATGTATAACCAAATTAGTTTAAACATGCACACAAAATTTGGTCACGCATGGGTACCACGTGCTTATCTGGCTTCCTCAAACTCCATCTTATCTAACCTCACCATTCTACACATGTCATCTCCTTCGAACTCCCCACACGTCCTTGCAATGGAGCTTTCTGTCCGGACTTGCCTTCTGACGGTCTTTGCCCATCATAGTTACGCCCCTTTTCACGCCTGCTCGAGAGGTTTCGAAATTTCCCTTGCCGTGGCACCATGCATCCTCATATCGTTCACGAGCACTGCTATGGTTAATGTTGTATGTACCCTATTCGTTTTACGGTAACTGAGTGCAATGATATGGCCAATGACACGATCCAAAACCTGGAGTCCAATTTCTTTGAAATATTGGGTATCAATCCCACAATGCATCTGGCGTTGGCTTCGCCCACCTCAACTATGGTAAGAGTGCGATTAGGTCATGGTTCAGTACCTTCATGGAGAGCGGCGGGGGTTATTGAGTAAAATTTTACTGGCTGTCCTTGCAGTGGTAATGAATGGTAAATTCCTCTTTTGAACAAAATGTTTTGCTTGTAATTCCCATTCTGTACAAATTTGGTATTTTGCCATAATTTATTTAGTTTATCTTTACAATTTGTTCTTCTGTGCTTGTATGTTGTTTTGCGTGTAAACGTATCTTGTTTTATAGGCATACAGGATCGTTCGGTTTCATCAATTGAGCCTAAGCGGCTCTTTAGAATTTCTTCTGTAATTCACTGACGAATATCCATCATACTAATTAGTTCCCGTTCTTCATGGCCTTGGGACCGTTACTTGATTTCCAGCTAGGAACCAGTTTATCGAGCTTGGGGTTCATTAATTCCCTCGTCGAGAATCCCGGCTCCGTCAAGCTCCCGATGCCGGTTCTCGATCGGGTACCTTATGTGTTGTCCCTCCAAGCTAGACACCTATCTCACGTGACCTTCGCTCCATGTGACCCATTGACCCTATCAGCATCGAGGTTTGGGTTGTGACTTCTCCGTCGTGAACCTCGTCCTCCGGACTCCCGAACTACCGAACATCGAAATCCTGATCGTCTTTCCCATGCATTGATAGCTCTTAGAAGCTACGCAAGGTCCATCGACCTATACTCATCGACGTTGCCTTATGGCTCCCCATCGGGGTTTAGGTCCTCCTCGTGCAATAATTTAAATTTCACGATGTCTTTTAGCGTTTACCCTTGTTCAAACGAAGGGTTAAAGTTTTAGCTTTTGGTGTGTGTAAAGATTAATGAAATCGAGATTCCGGGTTGGCGATTGTTGTCATGAACCTCTGTCCTCATAGACTCCCGATTACCGGTATCCCGATGCGCAATAAGTTTAGTTCTTAATTTAAGCAGTCATTAATTAATTCTTTAATCGAGGATTAAAGGTTAAAGTTAATCGATATTTCGGGGGTTGATTTAGTGAATGCATGGACTCCTTGTCCACGAAGCTCGCGATATCCTGATATCCGATGCCAACTATCCACCGTTGACCCTTCCATGGGCCCGTCCTTGCGCGATCGAATCTTTACGAATCCTGATACTCCGAGATCCCTTACCACGTGTCCCCGTAGCGATAAACGGCTCCGATTAAATCAGGAAATCGACGATCGCGATTTCAAATGTATCAGGACTCTTACCTCATAAGCGCCGAAGTCGAATCCCCATGAATACTGGACTTGGTTGGTGGATTGAAGGGTTAACTCCCTCAGCACCTTTCGAGAGATGTCGGCGGAGTCGGGTATCGCTTGAATCGACGACTTCGGTCGTTCTTCATGGGGATAATGGTTAGTTGCATGAAAACTCTACGCGTTGTGAAATTTGCTCTCTTTGGCATGGGCAAAATTGCATTGGTCTACTGTCCAAGAGAGTTTACGTTATTTAAAATTTTGCCGAGGCTAATACAGGCCAGGGAATTTATGCACTTCTTGCGCAATATAAGTTTTTCTAAATATCTCTTTTTCTGTTGCGCATTAAAAGTTCCTCATTTGGGGTAAGTTTGAGATAAAATAGGCCTTTTGTATTTTATATAGCAATAGTGGAATTTTTAGTAAGTCTTCCGGTTTCAAGCCTTCGATAGAAGCTTTCCCGACATTTCATCGATAAGTGCTGCTCAAAATAAAATTAATTAATGTTTCTATTTTCATGTAATAAGCCTGATTCGAGAACATTTAGGATAGTCAAGTTGTGGAAGGTGATCAATCCCTTTATCCGGTTTGTTGCCACTATTTTTTAAGGCATTCCTTCGAATGGTCACTACATTCGTAGTCTGAATGTAGTGACCATATATGATCTAGTTACAAGGTTCTACCTAAAACTGTTACTTACGATATACATTGAAACCATTTGCTTGGCGGATAATGTGGGATACTATCACGGGTGTATTTTCCTTCTGCGGCGGTCATAGCAGTCAAGCGAGCATTATTTGTTTATGGACTGGCATGGTTTGGAGTTAACCTCCGGGTTTGGCCCATAGGTTCAGTTGAACCAAGGCGCTCACGATACCATGACCCGTATAATTCTAAACAATATTTATTTCCATAAATAATTTATTTAATAACTGAAACATTAACTTCATAGCAGCATACCATTGATTTTCGTTACAGCAACATCAATAATTTAGATTTATCCGGATTAACGGTTTCATAGCCGAATGAAATAAATGCATAATTTAACGGGTTACCTGGTTACGTTAACTAAATCTGTTGCGGATAACGCTTGCCGTTGTTCTCTTGCTACGCTCCCGCGGTCAGTCTGCTGCAAACACGGAAAAACGCCCAAAACTAATCACACCACGCCAACTAGGAAAGCGATAGCGAGGGATATCTACAGGATATCCACATTTGATATAACAAAACCTCTAACGCGGTGGCTCAATGATCAAAGTCATAGTCGAACACTTTCGTTCCTTGCTTCTGACAAGCCAGGTCCACAAAATATCAGACTCCACGGTCAATGCAGCGAGAATCTCACGCTCCGCGTGGCTCTGGTAGTCCACACCATCCATTCCGTCCCCTCCCGTGGAATGGTGCTCTCATCCTATCTTTCACCTTATTCCTCCGGTACCTCATGCATTTTACTCTCTCCAACCACCTCCTTACTCCTTCCATAAATGTTTTAGCTTCTCGGGATTTCTGGCTTCTTACCGCATCGCATAACCATTTTATATCATTTTCATTGATCCTTTAAATTATATTTCTCAGGTCTTAAAATGTGATCTATAATTAAATTATTACTTGGTTATCCATAATTACTTTTCCTTAATTAATTTTTACTTTATGATCTTTAAACATTTATTTAATTAGAGATTGATTACATGATGGTGGTGACAAAGAACCTATTAAGAAAAATCTTAAAAAATCCCATGTAGTGCATACCTCTATTAAAAGAAAAGGAGAGACCCAGAAAATGGGGCTGTAAATACTTAAAATTAAAGAAAGTCTCATAGTAATGGACATAAATTATGTTATTGAAGAATCCAACTTGTCAGAACAATGACTACTAGAAACACAAAAAAATTATTAATCTATTGTCACTCAAGAACCGAGAATATTTGAAGAATTATCTATAACACTTCACCATGCGACCTACAATGAAAATACAAAATATTAATAGAAAAATTCTGCCATGAAAAACAGAAAGTGTGAAAATGGAAAGCAGAAAATGATTTCGATGGGGTTGGACCTTCTAGAAATGTACAGTTCCATGAGGAAACTAGCGATGCACTGAAACAACATGGTTGTAATATTGTAAAGAAAAAATAAAGGAATTAAAGGCATATATGATTTTGAATCTGTTGTTTGTTGAGTTATTAACGACAATTCAACCAACACTTACCCTAGAGAATGTCCCATGACAATTCAACCAACACTTACCCTAGAGAATGTCCCATAATGTAGTAGTAAGTTGAAAGGCTCATCCAGTTTGTTGTTGGCAATGAGAAAGTATGTTGGAGATGGAATTCAAAAAACAATATGCTTAATGCAATAAATATGGGAGCTCGCATAGATCTCTATCAGGTTTTCAGCAAGGATTATGCATTTAAAGGAATATATCCAAAAATAATTGGAAAATGATGAAGGTTTTTACAAGGAGGATGTGGAAACATTTGCGAAAAAAGTTTCAAGTTTAAGTGATACCCACAAAAGAGAACAAAACCTTCCATGTAGGACCCGAATGAGGAAATCAAGGCCATCTAGTTTAAGTTAATTAAAAGTTTAAGAGAAATGATGAACGATATGGATTCTATGAAAAGTAAGAGAGCTGACCTTTTCTCAAAACTTTTTGATCTCACAAAGGAACTTGATGACCTGAATTTATTAATACAAAAAACACTTATGTCTGAAGAGCAATTATTATATCAACTCAAAGGATTAAAATTTGCATGGGCGAGTGATTTCATTGACTCTATAGAATTGTTGAAAGATGAATTTGAAAGGTAGATAGTGTGATATATTAACAAGAGTGATGATATCAATGACATGCTGCACCAATTGGGTGTTGACCTAAGATAAATGGAGAATGGGCTATTTGAGATAAAAACCAATCATGAGATCACAATGGCCCCAATGGAAAAATTCATAGAAGAGTGGATAAGGAAATCACAAATCAAGATCACCAAGATAGATCATCATGAAAAGGTTATTAAAGTTATGCCACCTCCTACACAACAACCACCTACAAAAAAATCATAAGAAATCAAGTAAAAGTTTGAAGGATTTCCATCACAGTAAGTCAAGTTGAAACCTTATTATTTCCCTTACCATTTTTCATCTATATTGTTTTTTCATATCTCCTTTTTTATTCTCGACAACCTATTAAACCTAAGGATGACCAATGATTGCTTCTCTTTTTTCTTCTAGGCCACTTTCATTTTATGGTCTGGAAGAGCCCCATACCAGTCCTCATTGAAGGAAACACACAATCCACTTTATTTGTATTTCAAGACATTACAACCCATTTATTTAACGACATATTTTTTGAGGTTCTGAGAGAACTGACTTTGGACATAACATTATTGATATCTCAAGACTGTTGATTTAAGCATAATATTTCAAATGTGTGTATATCATAATCATTTTGGTTTTAATGAAATGATCATTTAAATTTTTGTTTCATATGCGGTCCATACATTCCTTTCCCTTTTAATGAATATTGTATTCTACTTTGATGAATATTGTGATGGAATTGTCATCTTATTCACTACAAATGCTTTTGGTTTAGAAATCTTGTAACATACTATAAATATTTGTTTTCTACAACATACCTTATCCTTTCTTAGGTACTCTTTTCATGTGAATATTTATTTCAAGAATAAGGACGGTCCTCTCTCATACATTTTATTTGTTCTTTGATGTTATTTAGAAAAGTGGATTACCACTTCTTTAAAAACACAGGGGTATTTATCCTCGTGAAGTTGACTTTAAGACTCTAAGACAATATTTTAGTTCAATTTTTTTTGCAACTGTACCAGGCAAA
Source organism: Picea sitchensis (assembly GCA_010110895.2). Taxonomy (NCBI): domain Eukaryota; kingdom Viridiplantae; phylum Streptophyta; class Pinopsida; order Pinales; family Pinaceae; genus Picea; species Picea sitchensis. Next base: position 141,842 of record SNQJ01S0000715.1, read on the forward strand.
AAAAAAGGATGGTTTCATAGACCAAAAGTTTAATGGTTGGTTATCAATCTTACGTTCCACTTGATCTAGGAGGATTTTTTATCACTAAAAAATAAACAGTCTCAATTGTTAAAATAGATGGCACCATTCTATATGTCTTGGCGAGATCTTTACAACGGTGCTTGAATTGCCTCAAATGGGCGTCGTATGAGCAATATATCGCACTTTGAAGTTTTAGCAAAACATAGGAAAAAAAAAAGAAAAAAAAAAGGTGCCACGTGGCAAGACCATGGGCTACCACATGGCCAATCGTACAACTAATAGTACATAGGTTGATTTCATGATCATGTGGAAGAATGAGAGGATGACATGTGTCACCCATTTTTTATCAATTTGGCATCCAATTGGACCAATCCAAAAGTGCCACATGGAATCCATGAAATCTTCATAGTCAAAATACTTGTCCATTGCCCCTCTCCAATCAAACAATTCTTCGACGTCCAAATTACCCTCATACATTGGGATATTTATCTTCACTCTAGATCCCAACTTGAAAACCACTTTCAGCAGGTGCTCTTCTGCAACATCCTTTGCTATAGCTTCTTCAACTTCCACTTCTTCATTCTCTGCATCGCTGAGGTATCAGGCATCAGGTGCTCTCATTTGTGTTGTTTCGATGGCATCCATCATTGCACACAGTTCTCTCATCTCCCTTTCCATAGATCTATTTTCTACCGGTGGCTCCACACGTCTCCTGGGTGACATTGTGTTGATGTATCTGATACCACTTGATGATATCAACCTAATTTTATGTGTCATTTGCCTACATAAATCAATTATGTTGGGCTCTGATACCACTTGATTCCACAACCCCCCCTCTTATTATCTTGGGGTTGCGCAACCTCACGGTCTCGAATATTTAAACTCCTGGAACAGAATTGGTTCTTCGGGTATTCAACAGACCCTGAACAATTGATACACACATAGGTCCCCTTGATGTCGCCTGCAAGTTCAGACTACCTTCAATTATGCTCTCTAGCGCTTGACAACGCCGATTGGTGAGTATTAGTTTCACACTACACTCCTTCTCCTCTATGACCGTTGGCTATAACCTTGGGCCAACCCCTTCGCCACTCCGGGATCCGATGATATTGAAACCTCCTCCTCTATTTCCTCCCGAAACACCTTTCTCTCTATTCATGGATCTCTTCCACATGTCTCCCTGGATCTGAAGGTCTAGCTATACTTCAGGTTTCATGACTTCGCCTATGACATCCCCCCAAAATAAAATATATTTTTATGCGATGGAAATTTATTTCCGTTTTTGGCAAATTCAAAACTGGAAAGTTTTTGCCATTTATGGCAATTCTGAATTTCGAATTTAATAATTGTATTTAATTATTGTGACTGTTGGGCAAAGATTTGTTTGGACTCAACTAACTATTTGACTATGACACTTGTATCACAATAAAATATTTATATTAATTGCAAGAGGACAAATGGAACAACCATGTTAAAATCAGCTGACCATGACTCCATGAGTGGGGAACATGTTGGAACTGCCTTTAGGTTGATTATGAGAAGTGGAAAATTAGAGATTTGGCCACTAGTAGCCCCTAAAAATCAGGGATTAAGAGAGCTTTAAAAATCCCCAAAGGAGGGAAAATGACCCAGGAAAAAATGGATAAATAGCATATGCGAGGAGGCATGATGCTGCCAAGTATGTTGGAAAAAGATTTTTGAGCTCTCTTGGTGTTATGAGAACTGTTGAGTAAGTGTGAGGCAAGAGGATCCTATTGAAACAGATTTGTCTTACTATTATGAGCATTATTGAGTAAGTGTGAGGCAAGAGGATAACTGTTGGAATTGAAGGGCATTGCTAAGGAGGAGTTTCCATGTTCTCCCTCATGGATTCATGGTCAGGCTAGGGGGTGAATCGGGCAAGGGATTTTGGCTTCCCTATTCTACTGTTGGGAGGAACGTGGTTGTTCCATTTGTCGTCCTGTGGATTTGATTAAGATATTCTGATCTACCCCTCTCTATTATGAATGGCTATGTTTTATCCGATGTCATGTATCTATTAAATCCGAATTGGAATAGTTTCCATTCTCTGTTTGAATGATTTGATATCTAATGCATTATATTTAATTAGATTAGAACTGTAACGATGTCCATTTTCTATTCGAATGTTCTTAACGATGTCATATTAAGTCTGAACTGGAATAATTTCCATTCCTTGTATGAATGATTTTTTTGATGCATTGTACTTGATTAAAATGAAACTGTAACGATTCCCATTTTCTGTTCGTTATGAGGAATATATGTGAAGGAAATTTGTATATATATAGTTGTAATACGTCTGCTGGAATATCCACAACTATCTATTGAATTACAATTATTTGTTATGGAAGATGAAGACCTTTCGTAGTTGTAATCTATTTGTCATCGTGAAGTTCCTAATAAACATCCAGACTCTAGAAAATTGTTCCTCTTGTGAGTAAAATGCTATATGGATGCACTTGTAATTTATATTTCTATAAGTAAGTAAGGAAAGGAGGGAATTAACATCAATAGGGAAGGTCCTCTCTATGGTAGAAATCCCAGGAAACCAGCCTCAGATCCCTCAGAACATCAATTATAATTACCCATCTCTGAGGGAATGATATTCTTATTCCTGTATTTAAGTAGATGTATAGATCTACTACTGTTGGCATTTAATGCATTGGTTAGAAGAGGCTCTAAGTGAAGATAATACGAGTTAACTTTTACAGAAACTGTTACCCTATTGTACCCCTTTTATAGATTATATGCGTATAAAATTCAGAAGTTATATTTTTGGAATTCTAATAGGTAAATGGATATTGAATCCTTCTACACCTACTGTTTCAAAGAACGAAAGTAAGAATACCAGTACAAGGGAAAAATCTTAGAATTATGAAAATAATGTGAATTTCGGCATTCGAGACTTGATGGTTACATTTATGTGAAGTTCCCTTGCTTTTCCAAACCCTGAAACCCTGAATCCTAAAATCTCGAAGTGTTAGTCCCACATCCTTTCACGTTTTCGTAATTCGAGGGTGGTTGTGTGTTGTTGTTTGGTTTTTGAAACCTCGAACCCTGAAATCCTGAAATGTTAGTTCCTTTCTTTTTTGAAATTCGAGAATTGTTGTATGTTGGATGTTTGGTTATGAAAACCGTGAAACCCTGAACCCTGAAATCCTGAAATGCAGGTCAAACCTTTCCTTTTTCGCATTTCAAAAGTTTGTTTATATTAATGTTGAACATTGGAACTTGCGAAGTTTCGAACCTCGAAATCCCAAAAAGCGGGACCCACTTTTCCTTTTTCACATTTTGGAGGTTTGTATATGTTGTTGTTTGGGGCACTTGCGCTCGCAAAATCCTGAACTCCGAAATCGCGAAGTGCTTGTCACTTTTCGCAATTTTAGGAGTTATCGTGTGTTGTTGTTTGGCTTCTATACTCGCGAAATCCTGAACTCCAAAATCCCGAAGTGATAGGCACTTTTCACAATTTCGGGAGTTTTTGTATGTGATGTTTGGCGTCTATACTTGTGAAATCCTAAACTCTGAAATCCTGAACTCCAAAATCCTGAAGTGCTAGTCACTTTTCACAATTTCGGGCGTTGTTGTGTGTTGTTGTTTGGCTTCTCTACTCGTGAAATCTTGAACTCCGAAATCCTGAACTGCTAGTCACTTTTCGCAATTTTGGGAGTTGTTGTGTGTGATGTTTGGCATCTATAATCGTGAAATCCCAAACCCCGAAGGGCTGGGTCCACAGTCTTCCCGAATTTTTTGTGTTTTCGAAAAAGATAGCATGGCCCTTTGTTTTGTATTGTGTGTGTCTAGCATTGAAAAATCGTCGAAACCTGATTATTTGTTGTTTTTCCACAAATTGTAGGAGCATAGCAGGAAACGTTGGCGAATCTTCCTTCTGATTAGAGGTATGGAAGTAACATACCCGTTTTATAAGTTGCTTGCATGGTTAAGTCTGTACTGGTGTTATAGGCATCAACAAATAAGAAAATAATGATAGAATTTACAAGTCTTTAAATAAACCTAGAAGTTAGGAGTACACACTTATTGTATCATCGAGTAGGAAGCTTTAAGTTGCATAGTAAATACAGTCAATGACAGTAAAGTCTCTAATAAACTTTCAGACTCAAACTTTATAATAGAAGACTTAATTGCTCGAATCTCGAAACAATGCAAGGATAATTGTATTAAAAAAAAATTGACAGTTTTTTAGGTACATTACATATGGTATCAGAGCAAAAGTTACAACACTGGGCCTGAGCAGGGGCACATTAATTGCTTAGTACATATTCTGATCCATGAAAAAAAAAACAAAAAACTAATAAATCTTGTGGATTACAAACATAAATATTTTATGTTTTGTGTAATGGCATCTCAAGAAGGTGCAGAAATCAGGATAGAAGGGAATCGACAGCAAGGACCTCCTGGAGATCTGATATAGAATAGTGATGGAAGTTCACCCATGGAGGTGTTGGAAACAATGAGGAACCTTGTTGTTGAACTACAAGTTTTCAAGGCCGACAATGAAAAATTGATGAAGGATCAGTAGGAATAGCAAGTGATAAATGAAGTCTTGCTATGTAGTATAGTAACCAAGAAAATCCCAAAAGATGATAAACCTCAGGAAGAGGTTAGCAAAAGGGCCTCCACGAATTCTAGTGTCAAAACAAAAAAAGGAGACAGTTCTTCTGAAGGGCCACCTTCAGCTGAAGACAAAATCATACCAGACAGAAAAAGAAAACAAACAGACCACCTTGATGGAGAATTTAAAAAGATTAAACCTGCTACTTTTGATGGAGAATCCAGGACAGGAGAAGAAGTCGAGGCATGGTTGTTGGACATCAAAAAATACTTCTAAATCTACAACTATTACAGCAACATGAAGGTCAGAATGGCTATCTACAATCTTAAGGGGAAGGCCAACATTTGGTGGCAGGACCTGAATTTGGCCAAGGGCCTAAAGGAGAAACAGTTGGAATGGTTCGACTTCAATAAGTATTTCAAGAAACAATACCTTTCTGAAATCTATTATGAAACGAAGACGAAATAATTTTATGAGTTACGACTCAGACAAATGACGATGGAGGACCTTATAAATAAATTTCTCGAACTACTAAGGTTCGTACCATACATCTCGGAGGATAAGGTAAAACTCTAACGATTCTTAAGCCGTTTACCACAATCCTACAGGGACAAAATTGAGTTTCAAAACCCCAAATCCTTGAGTGACGTATTCAGGTAAGCACGAATGTGTTATGAACAGTATAAACAATGGTTAGAGTTTCCCAAGACCTGGAAGGATAAGAAGCAAGATGGAACAAACCAGTGGAAGAAGGGATACTAGCCAACTCCTTATCAGAATGCAGCAAAAAGTTTCCCAAGCAAGGATTTTCACTCCAATCACCGAATACACAAGGAAGTTGTAAACCGGTAAACCTAGGAACGAAGAAGTTTGGGGACAACTCCCGCGATCCATTAAAGTGTTGGGAGTGTGGAGAGCCTCATCTAAGGAGGAACTATCCATGTTTAATTACAACAAATAGAACTGTTGTTCACAATTTATAGGAAGCCTTGACAGTGGGAGACATGGGCAGAAGTTTGGATCGGATAAATGCAGCCATATATGGTCGACAAGATGACCACTAGTCCTCGGTGGTAGAGATTGAAGGTAAAATCCATGACACTCAAATTTCTATTTTAATTGACCCTGGAGCTACGTTAAGTTATATTACTCCCGATGTAGTAGAGTTGAATAAACTTAAGAAATAAAAGCATGGAAAATTTTGGCTTGTACAACTAGCAACAGGTACTAAAAGAAAAGTAGTTAAATTTATTTATGATCTTGAGTTCATCTTAGATGGTCAATAGATAAGGACCAATTTGAACATCCCACCACTAGGATCTTATGACATGATTATCGTGATGGATTGGTTGGAACAACACAAAGCAATAATAGACTGTTATACAAAGATACTTAGCTACAAAGATAATTTTGGCACTGTTAGAACAACCCAAGGCATACAAAAACCAGTGTCAGTCAGACATGTTTCAGTGATGAAACTCAAGAAATGTATTAAAAAGGGATGTCAAGTTTACGCCATCCAAGTGACGAATCTATTTGAAAAAGAAGATAAGCCCAAGTTAGAAGACTTTGTTGTCCTACGTGAATTCATAGACATGTTTGTTGATGAGATACCAGAGTTACCTCCTAGGAGAGAAATAGATTTCTCCATAGACTTACTACCCGGATCAGTCCCTATCTCAAAAGCACCCTACCGAATGAGTCTACCAGAACTGACAGAATTAAAAATACAAATACGGGAATTTTTGGACAAATAGTATATCAGACCAAGTGTCTCTCGATGGGGAGCACCAGTCCTCTTTGTGAAAAGAAAGACGATACTCTAATACTATGTATCGATTATAGACAACTGAACAAAGTGACCATTAAGAACAAATACCCCTTAACCAGGATAAATGATTTGTTCGATCAAGTTTGTGGGGCCAAGATCTTCTCAAAATTGGATTTACAACCCCGTTATCATCAAGTTAGGATAAAGGACCAGGAAATAAACAAAACAACTTTTCGAACAAGATACAGACACTACGAGTTTGTAGTCATACCTTTCAGACTCACTAATGCACCAACCACATTTATGTGCTTGATGACAAACATTTTTATCCAATACTTAGACAAGTTCGTACTAGTATTTATCGACGATATTCTGGTCTATTCTAAAATGGAGGAGGAACATGATGAACACTTACGACTAGTTCTGCAAACACTAAGGAAACACAAACTATACACAAAACTCGACAAATTTGACTTTTATAAAAAAGAAATACAATATTTAGGACATGTCATTTCCTCGGAAGGTATTGTCGTAGACCCAGAAAAGATAAAATCCATTATGGAATGTCTAGTGCCTAAGGATGTGGCAGATATCCAGTCATTCATTGCAATCACCGGATATTATCATAGATTTATAGCAGGGGTCTCCAAGATACCCTACCCTATCACGTCATTACGAAATAAAGGGACTAAGTTTAACTGGTTGCAAAAGTGTCAAGACAGTTTTAACAAGCTAAAAGAATTATTGACATCGGCATCCATCTTGAAGGAAGAAGACCCAGATAAAGACTTCACAGTATGCATTGATGCAAGCAAAGAGGGACTAGGTGGTGTTCTGACTCAGGAAGGGCACGTTATTTTTTATGAGTCCTGGAAATTAAAGGAACACGAGTGAAATTATGTCACTCGTGACTTAGAATTGGGAGCAGTAATACATGCCTTAAAAATATGGCGACACTATATAATGGGCAGAAAATTCTTATTATTGACGGATAATAGCGGGGTGAAATATTTGTTTAACCAACCAGACCTTAATGCAAGACAAGAAAGGTGGCTAGCCTTCCTAAGAGAATTCGACTTCTAGGTCAGACATATCAAGGGTAAGGAAAATAAAGTAGCCAATGCTTTAAGTTGCAGAATCCATGGGTTATTTGAGATAAATATCATCAAGGCAGAAAGTGAACTGGAACAAAGAATAAGAACGATAGGTGTTAATGATGGAAATTACACTAAGATGATGGCATAATTTCAAAATAGTATCGCAAACCCAGATAAACTAGATATAAGTATCGACAAGAAAGGGTCTTTTAAGATTTAAAAATAGACTGTACATACCGGATTCAACAGAGTTAAAATTAACTGTTTTAGACAAACTGCATAAGAAACCGTATTTTGGCCATCCAGGTTACCAGAAGACAATAACAACACTCAGAAAACTATTTTACTGGCCTAACATGAAGGGAAAAACAACATAATACTTGGTTGGGTGCCAAGATTGTCAGCAGGTTAAGGCCGAACACCGGCATCCAGCCGGCCTATTACAACCACTACTAGTACCAGAATTGAAATGGGAGACCATATCACTAAACTTTATAACAGGTTTTCCAAAATCTCAGAAACAGAATGATTCAATCAGGGTTGTAATTGATAAACTCAGTAAGTCTTCACACTTTATTCCTATAAATTCTACTTTTAAAGATATTAATATTGCTGAAATATTCATGAAAGAAATTGTTAAACTGCATGGTATTCCTAAAATGGTGATTTCAGATAGATATGTAAAATTTACATCCTCTTTTTCGAAGGAATTGTTTGCAGGACTAAATACTAATTTTAATTTTAGTACGATTTATCATCCACATATTGATGGATAGACCGAAAGGACAAATCAAATCATAGAGGATATGCTCCACATGTATGTAAGAACAAAGCCGAACAAGTGAGAAGACTACCTACACTTGGTAGAATTTGCATATAACAATGGGTACCAAAATTAGGCTGTGTTGAGCCCTTTCAAAATATTGTAGGGCAGAAAGTGTACAACTCCAATTAGCTGGGATAACCCAACTGACAGACTCATGGTTGGACCAGATATGCTCCAAGAAATGGAGAACATGGTAAGCAAGGTACAAAAGAACTTGAAAGAAGCATAGGACAGACAAAAGAGCTATGCGGATTAGAAAAGAAGGCACATAGAATTTCAAGTGGGAGACCATGTTTACCTGAAGGTCAAAGCCTAAAAAACATAGTTAAAGTTAGGGAACTATGCCAAGATGGCACCCAGGTTTTGTGGGCCCTTCAAGATACTAGCTTGAATTGGACCCGTGGCATATCAACTTGCACTTCCAACTAATCTAAGAATTCATAATGAATTTCATGTTTCTTTGTTGAAAAATTATATCTGTGACCCTACTCATGTGATTCATTAGAACATGGTGTAGGTGGAACCCGTAGTTGAGTTCCAGGTGGAACCCCTATGCAGTCTGGACTGGAGAGAAATAACACTTTGGAACAGAGCTGTCCCTTAGGTAAAGGTGCAATGGAAGCACTTTAGTCTTGAGGATGCCACTTGGGGATTGGAAGGAGATTTGCGGAAATCTCATCCAATCCTATTCCAAGAAAGGAACGAACACTAAGGACAGTGTTTTACTGAATGGGGAAAGGATGTGACATCCCCCAAAAATAAAATATCTTTTTATGTGCTGGAAATTTATTTTTCGTTTTTGGCAAATTCAAATCTGGAAAGTTTTTGCCATTTATGGAAATTTCAAATTTCAAATTTAATAATTGTATTTAATTATAGTGACTATTGGGCAGAGATCTATTTGGACTCAACTAGCTATTCGACAATGACAATTGTATCACAACAAAATATTTATATTAATTGCAGGAGGACAAATGGAACAACCATGTTAAAATCAGCTGACCATGACTCCATGAGTGGGGAACATGTTGGAACTGCCTCTAGGCTGATTATGAGAAGTGGCAAATCAGAGATTTGGCCACTGGAAAACCCTAAAAATCAGGGATTAGGAGAGATGCAAAAATCCCCAAAGGAGGGAAAATAATCCGAGCAAAAATGGATAAATAGCATATGTGAGGAGGCAGGACGCTACCAAGTATGTTGGGGAAAAGATTTTTTAGCTCTCTTGTTGTTATGAGCACTGTTGAGTAAGTGTGAGGTAAGAGGAGCCTGTTGAAACTGATTTGTCTTGTTGTTATGAGCACTGTTGAGTAAGTGTGAGGCAAGAGGATAACTGTTGGAATCGAAGGACATTGCTGAGGAGGAGTTTCCAAGTTCTCCCTCATGGATTCATGGTCAGGCTAGGGGGTGAATCGGGCAAGGGATTTTAGCTGCCCTATTCTACAGTTGGGAGGAACGTGGATGTTACCTTTGTCATCACGCGGATTTGATCCAGATATGTTCATATACCCCTCTCTATTATGAATGGCTATGTTTTAGCCGATGTCATGTATCTATTAAATCTGAATTGGAATAGTTTCCATTCTCTGTTTGAATGATTTGATATCTTATGCATTATATTTAATTAGATCGAAACTGAAATGATGTCCATTTTCTATTCGAATGTTTTTAACGATGTCATATTAAATCCAAATTGGAATAATTTCCATTCTTCGTCTGAATGATTTTTCTGATGCATTGTACTTGATTAAAATGAAACTGTAACGATTCCCATTTTTTGTTCGTTATGAGGAATACATGTGAAGGAAATCTATATATATATATAGTTGTAATATGTCTGCTGGAATATCCACACCTATCTGCTGAATTACAGTTATTTGTTGTGGAAGATGAAGACCTTTCGTAGTTATAATCTATCTATTGTCGCGAAGTTCGTAATAAACATCCCGACTCTAGAAATCTATTCCTCCTGTGAGTAAAATGCTAGATGGATGCACCTATAATTTATATTTCTATAAGTAAGTAAGGAAAGGAGGGAATTAATGTCAATAGGGCAGGTCCTCTCTATGGTTAAAACCCCAAGAAACCAAACTCATATCCCTTGGAACATCAATTATAATTACCAAACTCTGAGGGAATGATATTCTTATTCCTGTATTTACCTAAATGTACAAATCTAGTACTGTTGACGTTTAATGCATTGGTTAGAAGAGGCTCTAAGTGAACATAATAGGAGTTACCTTTTACAGAAACTGTTACCCTATTATACCCCTTTTATAGATTATATGCGTATAAAATTCAAAAGTTAGATTTTTGGAATTATAATAGGTAAACTGATATTGAATCCTTCTACACCTACTGTTTCACAGAACGAAAGTAAGAATACCAGTACAAGGAAAAAATCTTAGAATTATGAAAATAATGTGAATTTCGGCATTCGGGACTTGCTGGTTACATTTATGCGAAGTTCCCTTCCTTTTCCAAACCCTGAAACCACGAATCCCAAAATACAGAAGTGTTAGTCCCACATCCTTTCACCTTTTCAGAATTCGGGAGTGGTTGTGTGTTGTTTTTTGGTTTTTGAAACACCGAAACCTTGAACCCCAAAATCCTGAAATGTTAGTTCCTTTCTTTTTCGCAATTCAAAAATTGTTGTATGTTGGATGTTTGGCTATGAAAACCACGAAACCCCGAACCCCGAAATCCCAAAATGTGGGTCTCACCTTTCCTTTTTTCCATTTCAGAAGTTTGTTTATATTAATGTTGAACATTGGAACTCGCTATGTTCCGAACCCCGAAATCCCAAAAAGCGGGACCTACTTTTCCTTTTTCGCATTTCGGAGGTTTGTATATGTTGTTGTTTGGGGCACTTTCACTCACGAAATCCCGAAGTGCTAGTCACTTTTCACAATTTCAGGAGTTGTCGTGTGTTGTTGTTTGGCTTCTGTACTCGCGAAATCCTGAACTTTGAAATCCCGAAGCGCTAGTCACTTTTCACAATTTCGGGAGTTGTTGTGTGTGTTGTTTGGCGTCTATAATCACAAAATCCCAAAATCTGAAATCTCGAAGTGCTACTCACTTTTCAGAATTTTGGGAGTTGTCGTGTGTTGTTGTTTGGCTTCTGTACTCGCGAAATTCCGAACTCCGAAATCCCGAAGTGCTAGTCACATTTCACAATTTCGGGAGTTGTTGTGGGTTATGTTTGGCGTCTATACTCGCGAAAGCCCGAACCCCAAAACCCCAAAGGACTGGGTCCACAGTCTTCCCACTTTTTTTGTGTTTTCAACAAAAATAACATGGCCCTTTGTTTTTTTTTGTGTGTGCCTGGCATTGAAAAATCGCTGAAACCCGATTATTTGTTGTTTTCCCACAAACTGTAGGAGCATAGCAGGAAACGTTGGTGAATTTTCCTTCAGATTAGAGGTATGTAAGTAACATACCTATTTTATAAGTCACTTGCATGGTTAAGTCTGTACCGGTGTTATAGGCATCAACAGATAAGAAAATAATGATAAAATTTACAAGACTTTAAATAAAATTGGAAGTGAGGAGTACACACTTATTGTATCGTTGAGTAGGAAGCTTTAAGTTGCATAGTAAAGATAGTCAACGACAGTAAGGTCTCTAATAAACTTTCAGACTCAAATTTTATAACAGAAGACTTAATTGCTTGAATCTCGAAGCCATGCAAGGATAATTGTACAAACAAAAAAAATAAAATTGACAGTTTTTGAGGTACATTACATATGGTATCAGAGAAAAAGTTACAACACTGGGCCTGAATAGGGATACATTAATTTCTTATTACATATTATGATGTATGAAAAAAAAAAAAACCAATAAATCTTGTGGATTACAAACAGAAAGCTTTTATGTTTTGTGTAATGGCATCTCAAAAAGGTGCAGAAATCAGGATGGAAGGGAATTCGGAGCAAGGACCTCCTGGAGATCTGAGACAGAACAGTGATGGAATTTCACCCATGGAGGTGTTGGAAACAATGAGGAACCTTATTATTGAAGTACAGGTTTTCAAGGCCAACAATGAAAAAATGAAGAAGGCCCAGCAAGAACAACAAGAGATAAATGAAGTCCTTTTGCATAGTATATTAACCAATAAAATCCCAAAAGATGATAACCCCGAGGAAGAGGTTAGCAAAAGGGCCTCCAAGATTTCCGGTGCGAAAACATAAAAAGGAGACAATTCGTCTGAACAAACACCTTCAGCTGAAGACAAAACCATACCAGACACAAAAAGAAAACAAACAAACCACCTTGAAGGAGAATTTAAAAAGATTAAACCTACTACTTTTGATGGAGAATCCAAGACAGGAGAAGAAGTCGGGGCATGGTTGTTGGACATCAAAAAATACTTCCAAATCTACAACTATTCCAACAACATGAAGGTCAGAATGGCTATCTACAATCTTAAGCGGAAGGCCAGCATTTGGTGGCAAGACCTGAAATTGGCCAAGGGCCTAAAGGAGAAACAGTTGGAATGGTCTGACTTCAATAAATATTTCAGGAAACAATACCTTTCTGAAAGCTACTATGAAAGGAAGACAAAAGAATTTTATGAGTTATGACTCAGACAAATGACGATTGAGGACCTTATAAATAAATTTCTGGAACTAGTAAGGTTTGTACCATACATCTGGGAGTATAAGGTAAAAATCCAGCTATTCTTAAGTTGTTTACCACAATCCTATAGGGACAGAATTGAGTTTGACAACCCCAAATCCTTGAGTGAGGTATTCAGGAAAGAACAAATGTGCTATGACCAGTATAAATAACGGGTAGAGTTTCTCAAGACCTGGAAGGGGAAGAAGCAAGATGGAATAAATCGACAGATGAAGGGATACCAGCCATCTCCTTATCGGAATGCAACAAAAAGTTTCCCAAGGAAGGATTTTCACTCCAATCAACCGAATATGCACGGTAGCAATAAACCGGTAAACCTGGGAACGAAGAAGTTTGGTCACAACTCCCATGAGCCATTAAAGTGTTGGGAGTGTGGAGAGCCTCATCTAAGGAGGAACTATTCATGTTTAATTATAGCAAACAGAACTGTTGTTCACAATTTACAGGAAGCCTCGACAGTGGGAGACATGGGCAGAAGTTTGCATCGGATCAATGCAACCATAGATGGTCGACAAGCTGACCACCAGTCCTTAGTGGTAGATACCGAAGGTAAAATCCATGACATTTGAATTTCTATTTTAATTGACCCTAGAGCTATGTTAAGTTATATTACTCCCGATGTAGTAGAGTCGAATAAACTTAAGAAACAAAAGCATGCAAAATCTTGGCTTGTACAACTAGCAATAGGTACTAAAAGAAAAGTAGTTAACTTTATTTATGATCTTGAGTTCAGCTTAGATGGTCAAAAGATAAGTACCAATCTAAACATCCTACCACTAGGATGGTCAAACGATAAGGACCAATCTAAACAACACAAAGCAGTACTAGACTTTTATACAAAGATACTTAGCTACAAAGATAATTTAGGCACTGTTAGAATAGCCCAAGGCATACCAAAACCAGTATCAGTTAGACAAGTTTCAGTGATGCAACTCAAGAAATGTATTAGAAAGGGATGTCAAGTTTACGCTATCCAAGTGACGAATCTATTAGAAAAATAAGATAAGCTGAAGTTGGAAGACTTTGATGTCCTACATGAATTCAGAGACATGTTTGTTGATGAGATACTAGAATTACCTCCTAGGAAAGAAATAGATTTCTCCATAGACTTACTACTCGGATCAACCCCTATCTCAAAAGCACCCTACCGAATGAGTCTACCAGAACTGACAGAATTAAAAACACAATTACAGGAATTGTTGGACAAAGAGTATATCAGACCAAGTGTCTCGCCATGGGGAGCACCAGTCCTCTTTGTGAAAAAGAAAGACGGTACTCTAAGACTGTATCGATCATAGACAACTAAACAAAGTGACCATTAAGAACAAATACCCCTTAACCAGGATAAATGATCTGTTCGATCAAGTTGGTGGGGCCAAGATCTTCTCAAAATTGGATTTACGATCCGGTTATCATCAAGTTAGGATAAAGGACCAGGACATAAACAAAACAACTTTTAGAACAAGATACAAACACTACAAGTTTGTAGTCATACCTTTCAAACTCACTAATGCACCAACCACATTTATGTGCTTGATGAACAACATTTTCATGCAATACTTAGACAAGTTCGAAGTAGTATTTATCGACGATATTCTGGTCTATTCTAAAACGGAGGAGGAACATGATGAACACTTACGAATAGTTTTGAAAACACTAAGGAAACACAAACTATACACAAAATTTGACAAATTTGATTTTTATAAAAAAGAAATACAATATTTCAGACATGTCATTGCCTCGAAAGGTATTGTCATAGACCCAGAAAAGATAAAATTCATTATGGAATGGTTAGTGCCTAAGGATGTGGCAGATATCTGGTCATTCATGGGAATCACCAGATATTATCATAGATTTATAGTAGGGTTCTCCAATATACCCTACCCTGTCACATCATTACGAAAGAAAGGGACCAAGTTTAACTGGTCACAAAAGTGTCAATACAGTTTTAACAAGCTAAAAGAATTATTGACATCGGCGCCCGTCTTGAAGGTAGCAGACCCAGATAAAGACTTCATAGTATGCATTGATGCAAGCAAACAGGGACTAGGTGGTGTTCTAACTCGGGAAGGGCATGTGATTTTTTATGAGTCCCGAAAATTAAAGGAACACGAGCGAAATTATGTCACTCATGACTTAGAATTGGGAGCAGTAATACATGCCTTAAAAATGTGGCGACACTATATAATGGGCAGAAAATTCTTACTATTGACAGATAATAGTAGGGTGAAATATCTGTTTGACCAACCAGAACTTAATGCAAGACAAGAAAGGTGGCCACCCTTCCTAAGTGAATTCGAGTTCGAGGTCAGACATATCAAGGGTAAGAAAAATAATGTAGCATATGCTTTAAGCCACAGAATCTATGGGTTATTTGAGATAAATATCAGCAAGGCAGAAAGTGATCTGGAACAAAGAATAAGAACGACAGGTGTTAACGATGGAAATTACACTACGATGATGGCAGAATTTCAAAATAGTCTCGCAAACCCAGATAAACCAAATATAAGTATCGACAAGAAAGGACTTTTAATATTTAAAAACAGACTATACATACCGGATTCAGCAGAGTTAAAATTAGCCGTTTTAGACGAAGTGCATAAGAAACCATATTTTGGCCATCCAGGTTACCAAAAGACAATAACAACACTCAGAAAACTATTTTACTGGCCTTACATGAAGGGAAAAATAGTAGAATACTTGGCTGGGTGCCAAGATTGTCAGCAGGTTAAGGCCGAACACCAGCATCTAGCCGGCTTATTACGGCCACTACCAGTACTAGAATTGAAATGGGAGAACATATCATTGGACTTTATAACAGGTTTGCCAAAAGCTCAGAAATAGAATGATTCAATCAGGGTTGTAATCGATAAAATCAGTAAGTCTGCACACTTTATTCTTGTAAAGTCTACTTTTAAAGCTATTAATATTGCTGAAATATTCATGAAAGAAATTTTTAGACTACATGGTATATCTAAAATGGTGATTTCAGATAGAGACGTAAAATTCACATACGATTTTTGCAAGGAATTGTTTGCAGGAGTAAATACTAATCTTAATTTCAGTACAAGTTATCCTCCACAAACTAATGGACAGACCGAAAGGAAAAATCAAATCATAGAGGATATCTTCCGCATGTATGTAAGAACAAAGCCGAACAAGTAGGAAGACTACCTAAACTTGGTAGAATTTGCATATAACAATGGGTACCAAACATCGGCTAAGTTGAGCCCTTTCAAAATACTGTATGACAGAAAGTGTACAACTCCAATTAGATGGGATAACCTGGCTAACAGACTCATGGTTGGACTAGATATGCTCCAAGAAATGGAGAACATCGTAAGGAAGGTACAACAGAACTTGAAAGAAGCACAGGACAGACAAATGAGCTATGTGGATCAGAAAAGAAGGCACATGGAATTTCAACTGGGAGACCATGTTTACCTGAAGGTCAAAGCCTGAAAAATCTCATTGAAGTTAGGGAACTGTGCCAAGATGGCACCTAGGTTTTGTGGGCACTTCGAGATACTAGCTGGAATTGGACCCATGGCATATCAACTTGCACTTCTAGCTAATCTAAGAATTCATAATGTGTTTCATGTTTCTTTGTTGAAAAAGTATATTCATGACCCTACTCATGTGATTCATTATAACTTGGTGTAGATGGAACCCGTAGGTGAGTTCCAGGTGGAACCCCTATGCATTATGGACCGGAGAGAAATAGCACTTTGGAACATATTCGTCACTCAGGTAAAGGTGCAATGGAAGCACTTTAGTCCTGAGGAGGCCACTTGGGAATTGGAAGGAGATTTGTGGAAATATCATCCAATCCTATTCAAGGAAAGGAACGAACACTGAGGACAATGTTTTACTGAAGGGGGAAAGGATGTGACATCCCCCAAAAATAAAATATCTTTTTATGTGCTGGAAATTTATTTTCGTTTTTGGCAAATTCGAATTTGGAAAGTTTTTGCCATTTATGGCAATTTTGAATTTCGAATTTAATAATTGTATTTAATTATTGTGACTGTTGGGCAGAGATCTGTTTGGAATCAACTAGCTATTTGACTATGACACTTGTATCACAACAAAATATTTATATTAATTGCAGGAGGACAAATGGAACAACCATGTTAAAATCAGCTGACCATGACTCCATGAGTGGGGAAGATGTTGGAACTTCCTCTAGGATGATTATGAGAAGTGGCAAATCAGAGATTTGGCCATTGGTAGCCCCTGAAAATAAGGGATTAAGAGAGCTTTAAAAATCCCCAAAGGAGGGAAAAAGACCCAAGCAAAAATGGATAAATAGCATATGCAAGGAGGCAGGACGCTGCCAAGTATGCTGGGGAAAAGATTTTTGAGCTCAGTTGTTGTTATGAGCACTGTTGAGTAAGTGTGAGGAAGGAGGATAACTATTGAAATCGAAGGACATTGCTGAGGAGGAGTTTCCAAGTTCGCCCTCATGGATTCACGGTCAGGCTAGGGGGTGAATCAGGCAAGTGATTTTAGTTGAACTGTTCTACGTTTGGGAGGTATGTGGATGTTCCCTTTGTCATCCCGCAGATTTGATTCAGATATGTTGATCTACCCCTCTCTATTATGAATGCCTATGTTTTAACCAATGTCATGTATCTATTAAATCTAAACTGGAATAGTTTTCATTCTCTGTTTGACTGATTTGATATCTAATGCATTATATTTAATTAGATCGGAATTGAAATGATATCCATTTTCTGTTCGAATGTTTTTAACAATGTCGTATTAAATCCGAATTGGAATAATTTCCATTCTTCGTCTAAATGATTTTTCTGATGCATTATACTTGATTGAAATGAAACTGTAACGATTCCCATTTTTTGTTCGTTATGAGGAATATATGTGACGTAAATCTGTATATATATAGTTCTAATATGTATGTTGGAATATCCACACCTATGCACTGAATTACAATTATTTTTTGTGGAAGATGAAGACCTTTCGTAGTTATAATCTATCTGTCATCACAAAGTTCGTAATAAACATCTAGACTCTAGAAAATTGTTCCTCCTGTGAGTAAAATGCTAGATGGATGCACCTGCAATTTATATTTATATAAGTAAGTAAGGAAAGGAGGGAATTAGCATCAATAGGGCAGGTCCTCTCTATGGTTAAAACCCCAGGAAACCAAACTCAAATCCCTCGGAACATCAATTATAATTACCAAACTCTGAGGGAATGATATTCTTATTCCTGTATTTACCTAGATGTATAGATCTAGTACTATTGATGTTTAATGCATTGGTTAGAAGAGGCTCTAAGTGAACATAATAGGAGTTACCTTTTACGGAAATTGTTACCCTATTGTACCCTTTTTATAGATTATATGCGTATAAAATTTAGAAGTTAGATTTTTGGAGTTCTAATAGGTAAATGGATATTGAATCCTTCTACACCTACTATTTCATAGAATGAAAGTAAGAATACCAGTAGAAGGAAAAAATATTAGAATTATGAAAATAATGTGAATTTCGGCATTCGGGACTTGCTGGTTACATTTATGCGAAGTTCCCTTGCTTTTCCAAACCCCGAAACCCCGAATCTCAAAATCCCGAAGTGTTAGTCCCACATCCTGTCACCTTTTCAGAATTCAAGAGTGGTTGTGTGTTGTTGTTTGGTTTTTGAAACCCCGAAACCTTGAACCCCAACATCCTGAAATGTTAGTTCCTTTATTTTTCGCAATTCGGGAATTATTGTATGTTGGATGTTTGGCTATGAAAATTACGAAACCCCGAACGTTGAAATCTTGAAATGTGGGTCTCACCTTTCCTTTTTCACATTTCAGAAGTTTGTTTATATTAATGTTGAACACTAGAACTCGAGAAGTTTCGAACCTTGAAATCCAGAAAAGTGGGACCCACTTTTCCTTTTTCGCATTTCGAAGGTTTGTATATGTTGTTGTTTGGGGCACTTGCACTCATGAAATCCTGAAGTGCTAGTCACTTTTCGCAATTTCGAGAGTTGTCATGTGTTGTTGTTTATCTTTTGTACTCGCGAAATCCCGAAGTGCTACTCACTTTTTGCAATTTTGGGAGTTGTTGTGTGTGATGTTTGGCGTCTATACTCACGAAATCCTGAACTCTGAAATCCCAAAGTGCTAGTCACTTTTCACAATTTTGGGAGTTGTCATGTGTTGTTGTTTGGCTTCTGTACTCGTGAAATCCCGAACTCTGAAATCTCGAAGTGCTAGTCACTTTTCGCAATTTTGAGAGTTGTTGTGTGTGATGTTTGGCATCTATACTCACGAAAGCCTAAACCTCGAAACTTTGAAAGGATGGGTCCAAAGTCTTCCCGCTTTTTTTTGTTTTCGGCAAAAATAGCTTGGCCTTTTGTTTTGTTTTGTGTGTGCTTGGCATTGAAAAATCGTCGAAGCCCGATTATTTGTTGTTTTCCCACAAACTGTAGGAGCATAGCAGGAAACGTTGGTGAATATTCCTTCCGATTAGAGGTATGGAAGTAACATACCTATTTTATAAGTCACTTGCATGGTTAAGTCTATACTGGTGTTATAGGCATCAACAGATAATAAAATAATGATAAAATTTACAAGACTTTAAATAAACTTGGAAGTGAGGAGTACACACTTATTGTATCATTGAGTAGGAAGCTTTAAGTTGCATAGTAAAGACAGTCAATGACAGTAAGGTCTCTAATAAACTTTCAGACTCAAACTTTATAACAGAAGACTTAATTGCTTGAATCTCGAAACCATGCAAGGATAATTGTACAAACAAAAAAAACAAAAATTGACAGTTTTTGAGGTACATTACAGATGGTATCAGAGAAAAAGTTACAACACTGGGCCTAAATAGGGCTACATTAATTTCTTAGTACATATTATGATCTATGAAAAAAATAAAAAAACTAATAAATCTTGCGGATTACAAACTAATAAATCTTGTGTAATGGCATCTCAAGAAGGTGCAAAAATCAGGATGGAAGGGAATCCACAGCAAGGACCTCCTGGAGATCCGAGACAAAACAATGATGGAAGTTCACCCACAGAGGTGTTGGAAACAATGAGGAACCTTATTGTAGAACTACAGGTTTTCAAGGCCGACAATGAAAAATTGAAGAAGGCCCAGCAGGAACAGCAAGAGATAAATGAAGTCCTACTGTGTAGTATAGTAACCAAGAAAAGCCCAAAAGATGATAACCCTGAGGAAGAGGTTAGCAAAAGGGCCTCCAAGAATTCTGCTGTGAAAATAGAAAAAGGAGTCAGTTCGTCTGAAGGGACACCTTCAACTGAAGATAAAACCATACTAGATAGAAAAAGAAAACAAACATACCACCTTGATGGAGAATTTAAAAAGATTAAACCTGCTACTTTTGATGGAGAATCCAGGACAAGAGAAGAAGTCGAGGCATGGTTGTTGGACATCAAAAAATACTTCCAAATCTACAACTATTCCAGCAACATGAAGGTCAAAATGGCTATCTACAATCTTAAGGGGAAGGCCAGCATTTGGTGGCAGGACTTGAAATTGGCGAAGGGCCTAAAAGAGAAACAGTTGGAATAGTCTGACTTTAAGAAGTATTTCAAGAAACAATACCTTTCTGAAAGCTACTATGAAAGGAAGATGAAAGAATTTTATGAGTTACGACTCAGACAAATGACGATGGAGGACCTTATAAATAAATTTCTGGAACTACTAAGGTTCGTACCATACATCCGGGAGGATAAGGTAAAAATCAAGCAATTCTTAAGTTGTTTACCACAATCCTACAGGGACAGAATTGAGTTTGACAACCCCAAATCCTTGAGTGAGTTATTCAAGAAAGAACAAATGTGTTATGACCAGTATAAACAGAGGGTAGAGTTTCCCAAGACCTCGAAGGAGAAGAAGCAAGATGGAATAAACCAGTGGAAGAAGGGATACCATCCAGCTCCTTATCAGAATGCAACAAAAAGTTTCCCAAGGAAGGATTTTCACTCCAATCATATGAATACGCAAGGTAGCAGTAAGCCGGTAAACCTGGGAACGAAGAAGTTTGTGGAAAACTCCGATGAGCCATTAAAGTGTTGGGAGTGTGGAGAGCCTCATCTAAGGAGGAACTATCCACATTTAATTACAACAAACAGAACTGGTGTTCACAATTTACAGGAAGCCTCGACTATGGGAGACATGGGCAGAAGTTTGCATCGGATAAATGCAACCATAGATGGTCGACAAGCTGACCACCAATCCTCGGTGGTAGAGATTGAAGGTAAAATCCATGACCCTCGAATTTCTATTTTAATTGACCCTGGAGCTACGTTAAGTTATATTACTCCCAATGTAGTAGAGTCGAATAAACTTAAGAAACAAAAGCTTGCAAAATCTTGGCTTGTACAACTAGCAACAGGTACTAAAAGAAAAGTAGTTAACTTTATTTCTGATCTTGAGTTCAGCTTAGATGGTCAAAAGATAAGGACCAATCTGAACATCCTACCACTAGAACCTTATGATATGATTACTGGGATGGATTGGTTGGAACAACACAAAGCAGTACTAGATTGTTATACAAAAATACTTAGCTACAAAGATAATTTTGGCACTATTAGAAAAAACCAAGGCATACCAAAACGAGTGTCAGTCAGACAAGTTTCAGTGATGCAACTGAATAAATGTATTAGAAAGGGATGTCAAGTTTACGCCATCCAAGTGACGAATCTATTAGAAAAATAAGATAATCCCAAGTTAGAAGACTTTGATGTCCTACGTGAATTGAGAGACATGTTTGTTGTCGAGATACCAGAATTACCTCCTAGGAGAGAAATAGATTTCTCCATAGACTTACTACCCGGATTAGCCCCTATATCAAAAGCACGCTACCGAATGATTCTACCAGAACTGACAGAATTAAAAATACAATTTCAGGAATTGTTGGACAAAGAGTCTATCAGACCAAGTGTCTCGCCATGGAGAGCACCAATCCTATTTGTCTAAAAGAAAGACGATACTCTAGGACTATGTATCGATTATAGACAACTGAACAAGGTGGCCATTAAGAGAAAATACCCCTTACCCAAGATAAATGATATGTTCGATCAACTTGGTGGGGCCAAGATCTTCTCAAAATTGGATTTACGATACGGTTATCATCAAGTTAGGATAAAGGAATAGGACATAAACAAAACAACTTTTTGAACAAGATACAGACACTATGAGTTTGTAGTCATACCTTTCAGACTCACTAATGCACCAGCCACATTTATGTGCTTGATACACAACATTTTCAGCCAGTACTTAGACAAGTTCATAGTAGTATTTATCGACGATATTCTGGTCTATTATAAAACGGAGGAGGAACCTGATGAACACTTACGAATAGTTCTGCAAACACTAAGGAAACAAAAACTATACGCAAAATTCGACAAATGTGATTTTTATCAAAAAGAAATACAATATTTAGGACATGTCATTTCCTCGGAAGGTATTGTCGTAGATGCAGAAAAGATAAAATCCATTATGGAATGGACAGTGCCTAAGGATGTGGTAGATATTTGGTCATTCATGGGAATCACCGGATATTATTGTATATTTATAGAAGGTTTCTCAAAGATACCCTACCGTATCACATCATTACGAAAGAAAGGGATCGAGTTTAACTGGTCGCAAAAGTGTCAAGACAGTGTTAACAAGCTAAAATAATTATTGACATCAGCACCCATCTTGAAGGTAACAGACCCAGATAAAGACTTCATAGTATGCATTGATGCAAGTAAAGAGGGACTAGGTGGTGTTCTAACTCAGGAAGGGCACGTGATTTCTTATGAGTCCTGGAAATTAAAGGAACCCGAGAAAAATTATGTCACTCATGACTTAGAATTTGCAACAGTAATACATGCCTTAAAAATGTGGTGACACTATATAATGGAAAGAAAATTCTTACTATTGACAGATAATAGCAGGTTGAAATATATGTTTAACCAACCAGACCTTAATGCAAGACAAGCAAGCTGGCTAGCCTTCCTGAGTGAATTCAACTTCGAGGTCAGACATATCAAGGGTAAGGAAAATAAAGTAGCAGATGCTTTAAGACGCAGAATCCATGAGTTATTTGAGATAAATATCAGCAAGGCAGAAAGTGATCTGGAACAAAGAATAAGAACATCAGGTGTTAATGATGGAAATTACACTAAGATGATGGCAGAATTTCAAAACAGTATCACAAACCTAGATAAACAAGATATAAGTATCGACGAGAAAGGGCTTTTAAGATTTAAAAACAGACTATACATACCGGATTTAGCAGAGTTAAAATTAATTGTTTTAGATGAAGTGCATAAGAAACCGTACTCTGGCCATCCAGGTTACCAGAAGACAATAACAACACTCATAAAACTATTTTATTGGCCTAACATGAAGGGTGAAACAACATAATACTTTGCTAGGTGCCAAGATTGTCAGCAGGTTAAGGCCGAACACCAGGATCCATCCGGTCTATTACAACCACTACCAGTACCAGAATGGAAATGGGAGACCAAATCACTGGACTTTATAATAGGTTTGCCAAAAACTCAGAAACAAAATGATTCCATCAAGGTTGTAATCGATAAACTCAGTAAGTCTACACACCTTATTCCTGTAAAGTCTACTTTTAAAGCTATTAATATTGATGAAATATTCATGAAAGAAATTTTTAGAATACATGGTATTCCTAAAATGGTGATTTCAAATACAGACGTAAAATTCACATCCGCTTTTTGGAAGGAATTGTTTGCAAGACTAAATACTAATTTGAATTTTAGTATGAGTTATCATCCACAAACTGATGGACAGAATGAAAGGACAAATCAAATCATAGAGGGTATGCTCTGCATGTATGTAAGAACAAAGTCGAACAAGTGGGAAGACTACTTACACTTGGTAGAATTTGCATATAACAATGGGTACCAAAGTTCGACTAAGTTGAGCCCTTTTGAAATACTGTACGGTAGAAAGTGTACAATTCCAATTAGTTGGGATAACCCAGCTGTCAGGATCATGGTTGGACCAGAGATGCTCCAAGAAATGTAGAACATGGTAAGGAAGGTACACTAGAACTTGAAAGAAGCACGGGATAGACAGAAGAGCTATGCAGATCAGAAAACAAGACACGTGGAATTTCAAGTGGGAGACCATGTTTAACTGAAGGTCAAAGCCCGAAAAATCTTGCTGAAGTTAGGGAACTGTGCTAAGCTAGCACCCAGTTTTTGTGGGCCCTTCGAGATACTAGCTCGAATTGGACTCGTGGCATATCAACTTGCACTTCCAAATAATCTAAGAATTCATAATGTATTTCATGTTTCTTTGTTGAAAAATTATATTTATGACCCGACTCATATGGTTGATTGGAACTTGGGGTAGGTGGAACCCGAAGGCGAGTTCCAAGTGGAACCCCTGTGCATTCTGGACCAGAGAGAAATAACACTTCGGAACAGAGCCATCGCTCAGGTAACCGTGCAATGGAATCACTTTAGTCCTGAGGAGGCCACTTGGGAATTGGAAGGAGATTTGCGGAAATCTCATCTAGTCCTATTCCAGGAAAGGAACAAACAATAAGGACAATGTTTTACTGAAGGGGGAAAGGACGTGACATCCCCCAAAAATAAATTATCCTTTTATGTGCTGGAAATTTATTTCTGTTTTTGGCAAATTCGAATCTGGAAAGTTTTTTCCATTTATGGAAATTCTGAATTTCGAATTTAATAATTGTATTTAATTATTGTGACTATTGGGTAGAGATTTGTTTGGAATCAACTAACTATTTGACTATGACACTTGTATCACAGCAGAATATTTATATTAATTGCATGAGGACAAATGGAACAACCATGTTAAAATCAACTGACCATGACTCCATGAGTGGGGAACATGTTCGAACTGCCTCTAGGTTGATTATGAGAAGTGGCAAATCAGAGATTTGGCCACTGGCAGCCCCTGAAAAAAATGGATTAAGAGAGCTATGAATATCCCCAACGGAGGGAAAAAGACCCGAGCAAAAATCGATAAATAGCATATGTGAGGAGGCAGGACGCTGTCAAGTATGTTGGGGAAAAGATTTTTGAGCTCTCTTGTTGTTATGAGCACTGTTGAGTAAGTGTGAGACAAGAGGATCCTACTAAAACAGATTTGTCTTGTTGTTATGGGAACTGTTGAGTAAGTGTGAGGCAAGAGGATAACTGTTGGAATCGAAGGACATTGTTGAGGAGGAGTTTCCAAGTTCACCCTCATGGATTCATGGTCAAGCTAGGGGGTGAATCTGGCAAGTGATTTTGGCTGACTTGTTCTACGGTTGAGAGGAACGTGGATGTTCCCTTTGTCGTCCCGCAGATTTGATTCAGATATGTTGATCTACCCCTCTCTATTATGAATGGCTATGTTTTATCCGATGTCATGTATCTATTAAATCTGAACTGGAATAGTTTCCATTCTCTGTTTGAATGATTCGATATCTAATGTATTATACTTAATTAGATCGAAACTGTAATGATGTCCATTTTATGCTATAATGTTTTTAATGATGTCATATTAAATCCAAATTGGAATAATTTCCATTCTTTGTCTGAATGATTTTTCTGATGCATTGTACTTGATTAAAACGAAACTGTTACGATTCCCATTTTTTTTTCATTATGAGGAATATATGTGAAGGAAATCTGTATATATATAGTTGTAATATGTCTGCTGGAATATCCACACCTATCTGTTGAATTACAGTTATTTGTTGTGGAAGATGAATACCTTTCATAGTTATAATATATTTGTCATCGCGAAGTTTGTAATAAACATCCAGACTCTAGAAAATTGTTCCTCCTGTGAGTAAAATGCTAGATGGATGCACCTGTAATTTATATTTCTATCAGTAAGTAACGAAAGGAGGGAATTAACGTCAATAGGGCAGATCCTCTCTATGGTTAAAAACCCAGGAAACCAAACTCAGATCCCTCGGAACATCAATTATAATTACCAAACTCTGAGGGAATGATATTCTTATTCCTGTATTTACCTAGATGTATAGATCTGGTATTGTTGACGTTTAATGCATTGGTCAGAAGAGGCTCTAAGTAAACATAATAGGAGTTACCTTTTACAGAAATTGTTACCCTATTGTACCCCTTTTATCGATTATATGCATATAAAATTCAGAAGTTAGATTTTTTGAATTTTGATAGGTAAACGGATATTGAATCCTTCTACACCTACTATTTCACAGAATGAAATAAGAATACCAGTATAAGGGGAAAATCTTAAAATTATGAAAATAATGTGAATTTCGTCATTCAGGACTTGCTGATTACATTTATGCGAAGTTCCCTTGCTTTTCCAAACCCTGAAACCCCAAAGTGTTAGTCCCACATCCTTTCACCTTTTCGGAATTCGGGAGTGGCTGTGTGTTGTCGTTTGGTTTTTGAAACCCTTAAACCCCAAACCCCGAAATCCCAAAATGTTAGTTCCTTTCTTTTTTGCAATTTGGGAATTGTTGTATGTTGGATGTTTGGCTATGAAAATCACGAAACCCTGAACCCTGAAATCCTGAAATGCGGGTCCCACCTTTCATTTTTCTCATTTCATAAGTTTTTTTATATTAATGTTGAACACCGGAACTCGCGAAGTTCCGAACCCCGAAGTCCCGAAAAGCGGGACCCACTTTTCCTTTTTCGCATTTTGGAGGTTTGTATATGTTGTTGTTTGGGGCACTTGCACTCGTGAAATCTCGAACTCCGAAATCCCGAAGTACTAGTCACTTTTTGCAATTTCGGGAGTTGTCATGTGTTGTTGTTTGGTTTATGTACTTGCGAAATCCCGAAGTGCTAGTCACTTTTCGCAATTTCGGGAAGTCTTGTGTGTGATGTTTCGCGTCTATACTCATGAAATCATGAAATCTGAAATCCCGAAGTGCTAGTCACTTTTTCGCAATTTTGGGAGTTGTCGTGTGTTGTTGTTTGGCTTCTGTACTCGGGAATTCTCGAACTCTGATATCCCAAAGTGCTAGTCACTTTTCGCAATTTCGAGAGTTGTTGTGTGTGATGTTTGGCGTCTATACTCGTGAAAGCCCGAACCTGGAAACCTTGAAGGGATGGGTCCACAGTCTTCCCTCTTTTTTTTCATTTTAGGCAAAAATAGCATGGTCCTTTGTTTTGTTTTGTGTGTGTCTGGCATTGAAAAATCGTCGAAACCCGATTTTTTGTTGTTTTTCAACAAACTGTAGGAGCATAGCAGGAAACTTTGGCGAATCTTCCTTCCAATTAGAGGTATGGAAGTAACAGAACTTTTTATAAGTCACTTGCATGGTTGAGTCTGTACTGGTGTTATAGGCATCAACAGATAAGAAATTAATGATAAAATTTACAAGACTTTAAATAAACTTGGAAGTGAGGAGTACACACTTATTGTATCGTCGAGTAGAAATCTTTAAGTTGCATAGTAAAGACAGTCAACGATAGTAAGGTCTCTAATAAACTTTCAGACTCAAACTTTATAACATAAGACTTAATTGCTTGAATCTTGAAACAATGCAAGGATAATTGTACAAACAAAAAAAACAAAAATTGACAGTTTTTGAGGTACATTACATCGCGAAATTTCACTTCCTCGACACTTACTTCTTTTTTACCTATAACTCTCGAATTCTCTAATCCGATGCCATGTGTCTCCTCATATCCAATGGTTAATATTCGCCTCACAACTTCCCAACTTCATCGATCCTACCTCTCAACCCTTTGAAATGCTCTGAATTCTAAAATGTCAAAACACCTCGCAACTAGCCTCCATGCAACTTCTCCAAGATCTAAAATTCTAGAACGATCCCAATCCCTCCTAGATGGATCTCTCTTTACTGGTTCTAGGAAACCTTAAAGGACTCCTCCCTTTGAATATTCCTCACCACTCTTCGTCCTGAACTTTGTTCTTCCTCGAACTTTTGCCTTCTTAGAATGCTCTCTTCGATGCTTAGTTGAATCTCTTCCTGTGTGCGCCTTGCAACAAGTCCTCCTCTACAAATTCCCTTCTCTATGGATAACCTTCACTAACCCTTCTGAAATTCTGAGTCAAAAGACTCTATCACGCACTCCTTGCGGACAAACTTCTTCAAGCTATCTCTCCATAACATTTTGAGCCAACATGGACCCTCTCACGCACACCTTGCGGACATTATGCACTCCTTGTACACCTAGGTTTCATGTTATCTCTTTTGAGCTTATGAATCAGAATAGATTTTTTCAACACAATCCTTGCGGACACTATGCACACTTGCACTTGATCGTCGAAGAGAAAAAATTGAAAAATCTGTATAGATTTATACATTCAACCATGTAAATGCATACATAAACATAAGAACAAGAATTAACAGAGAATTGCAAATGAACAAACAATCTACCATTCAATCATTCAGATAGACACGACAACAACATGCATTTGGGACAATGCTCCTCTATATATTCACTCAACGGAAAATATACATGTGTTCATAAACCCCTTCTCGGTAGCTCTCGAATCTCAACTACAATGGAAACAACTCTCAATAACTAGATTTCCAACAACCTCAGCTGGGAAACAATACAAAGCTTTATACAAGAGGGGCTCTTCGATATCTTCCCTCCAATTATGCTAGAGCTATCCTATCAAATTAAAAGCTCTCAAATACTTAGAATTTATTACAATAAATATCTGTGACAGGAAGATAAGATCGAGCACATCAAATCTGTACTGCACTCAACTACATTAAAAGAGATTACATTCTCTGATGTCCTCATGAAATTATTCATCTCCACAACATTAAAAATGTTCTTTAATTACAATTCTTTTCAAAATATTTGGATGATACATCTTCTTCAAAATTTAAAATTCTTCAAAATGTGTGCTAGTGCACCTAGTTGTCCTCCTCTCTTTCTTTGTTGGCGATTCTCCTGCATCAATACTCATGGCGTCTTGAGTGAGAGCTTCTTTAGTCTTGGTCGAGGATTGATACATCAATTCCTTCGAGGTTTTTTTCATCAACTCTGAACAAACGTTGGGTCCTCAACCTCCCAACATTAAGGACACACAAAAGTGCGAAACAACCCAACATTGAGATGATCTCAAAACAAATATGGAAATTCCTTCATATACATGCAAAAAATAACACAAATAAAATTGAGATATTGACATACGATTATACATAAATTATTCCAACAATTCCTTTAAAATGTTCCAATAACAAATCATAAATCCATATAGGATTTAAATATACACTTTAGGGACTAGACCTTGAAAAAGATCTACCAACTAAAAAATGCGATAAGAAAAAAGGAGAACCATTTATATAATATGAAGAACATAGGTTCTCCTCTATCGAATATTGAAAGAGTGCATTTATAAACTTGTCCATCCTTCGATTCCAACACACATGAGACACCAACATCAAGATATAAACCCGTTTTGGAAAGAGCATATGAAGAACATAGGTTCTCCTCTATCGAATATTGAAAGAGTGCATTTATAAACTTGTCCATCCTTCGATTCCAACACACATGAGACACCAACATCAAGATATAAACCAGTTTTGGAAAGAGCATATGCTTTAGAATTGAGCTTTCTATAGACACGAGAAAAAAAATGGACTTGAAATTTGATTTCATTCTCTCAACCTCCTCAAATATAAGACTCTCGATAAACAAATTAAATTATATTCAATGGATTTTCTTCCACATACTACTTATCTTTTGAAGTAGAGGGACCATCCTATATGAGTAGCTCAAAACACATCGTGTTCCATTAACATTCTAAAAAAACAAAATTCTATCACAATATTTCTTAAACTTATCACTCGTATGCCTTAACAATATTCTAAAGAAAACCAAAATTCTATCACAATCTTTCTACACATTATCACTTGTAATATTTTCTCATCAAAAATATGTTCTAACATATTTTCGTAAATAGTCCATTAGTTAAATTAATTTAGATGTTTACATTTTATACGATAATTGTTTATGTGAAAGGTGTATGAATACATTGAGTGGAATGGCTTTCCACTTTTTCTTGTATGACCAAAGATCTTGGTTTCATTTGTATTCCAACTTTTGAGAGTCCATCAACCTCGTAGTTTCACTCTATATACACGTGATGGAAGGATAAAGAGTTTAACGTTGCACGATCAAGCTATATCTCTACAAAAATAGGCCAAAGATTATAGCTCTCATAAGAATTTATTCCACTCAACTAGTTTACTACATTTTGTGAGTTGCCAAGGATTTGATTTTTTTGTGCACCATTTTCAATTACCATATTTAGTAGAAGTTTTAAAGCCATTAGCTCTTCCATGTTGTTGGTTCCCATGCTTAAGGTTTCCTTTCAAGTGACTACATGGCAATCATTATTATGAATCACATCTTGACACCACATGATGGTGGATCTCCTTGGTAGGCTCTATTGAAGTAGGCTCATGTAGCAACTTTATCCATTTGTTCCTCAACAACCAATATAAAGGGGTTTGGGTTTTTACTCTTCTGTGAAACCATTGAGTTGTCGTGCTCTAAACATCACATTGGATTGGAGGAATCATTTTACCTTCAAAAATTTGTGAGTTGTGAGATATCCATATTCCCAAAGTTGTAATTAGAGGCAAAGCTTAGTTATAATTAGAGGTAAATCTTTGAATCTTTTATAGTGGAATTAGCACACCACTTGTGCATCACTTTTCATTTTTCTTTCTCCATCAGTTTCCCAGCAATCCATCACTATCTCCTCATGCTTCCTTTAATTCCAATCACTATCTCAAACTCCTTCCAGACTAGATCTATATATGGGCATTTCATTATTAAATGATCAATATATTTATTGCATTCTTTTCATAGAATACACCAATTAGGTCCTTGCATGCCTCTTTTCTAAAACTTCTTTCAAACCAGAGCTTTATTATTTAGTGCTAACCAAAAACAAATCCAATCTTTTAAAGGGAATTGTTGTTTCAATAAATCCTTCCACTACCACATCCTATCCACTTTTTCTTCGGTGTTAGAGATGGTCTCGAAACCTAATTTAGGTGTGAACCCCACTTGTAGGGTTTTCCCTCAATATGAGCTCATCTTCATGTTCTCTAATTCTAGGATAACTTGATCTAAGGGTGTGTATATATCTTCCCCAATCTTCAACATCACTTCCTTCGAAACCTACAAGCTTAGCTTGTTTAGAATCTTGTTTCTAAACTATGCTTAATTCTTTCTATATAAAACATCAATTAAAACCTCAAATAATTTATAAGCTTCACTACATCCAATCCATAGATCATATTAATCCTTAATCTTACTCCATTTCCTATCCTCGGATAAGCCATTGATCTTACTCCATTTCCTATCCTCGAGATTAGCCATTCACCTACTAATGGAAATGCTATATCAATTCCCTTCAATATCATTGATGAGTTATACCATATTTTATTTGGTAACTTAATCTACTCATGTGCATGGAGAAATATACTTTTGAGTTATAATGTGAAACCATATACCTTTGCCTTTCATCAAATTCTAGACACATTTTGCTACTAATAACTTACTAGAATAAAAAATATTCTTTAATGCCATCATCTTATAACTTTTGCTAATGCAACATCCTACCATTTTACTAAAGCAATTCATTTTTTCTTCTTAAAACCAGACACAGTTAATAGAACTATACAATCCAAGAATGTCTTTGCAAAACCAATAAAAATTTTTTCTTCTTAAAACCAGACACAGTTAATAGAACTATACAATCGAAATGTCTTGTTCCAATAAATTCCAAGAAAGAAGCAAAAGAACCATAAAACTTCACCCATTGTTTTAATGGAGTCACTGTTTATTAACGGTTTTACCAAGGCTTGGGATAAGAGTACTCATCACCCTTCTTATTAGGCAAAAATCGTCTGTAAATCTAGTATTAACTATGTCCAAAGCTAAATGTTGGGAACTTCTTCTAATAATAGAATGCTCAACTTTTCTTTTAACTTTTTTTTTTGTTTTTTTTTTCTTGAACCAGGCAACTTCAATTTCGAACATATCTCTATTCATCTGGCTGACTGATACGTTTCGCGTTGTTGGATTTGGAATCGATTCATCTACCCGACTGTTTCGCGTTGTACTCGATTGGATTTGGATACTTATAAAATGTGATTTGCTGAGTGATTACAATCAAGCGTTGGGGAATTTTTCATAAACGCCGGTCGAAGCGCTTGATCAGCAAATTTATTTCAGGTATCTTATCGTTCGCTGCCATGAATCCTATCGGCTCGCCTGTTTTTGTTGCATTGTTGCAGTTGTTATCCAAATTCTTTGTTTTGAGTATTTCAGATGTGAGTATTTTTTACATGTGATTTTTAGGTTGAAAGACATATACTTATTGATAATGGATACATTTAATAAGTTTTTAGTGCTTAATTAGTTTTGTATGGACACGATTAAATATTGATCGAATATTTTTAGTAGTCTCAATAAATTAATCAATGGTTGTGATTTAAATCACTAACTTGCTCACTATTATAAAGATATCGTTTACATGTTTATTTTTTTACTTTTATTTGATCATATTTAAAATTTACTATAGTCACTAGCTAATTGTCAGATCGAAATAATTAACAAAAATTAAGGTTTTCTTATAAAGTGGAGAAATGTAAATGTAAAATGCAACTATTTAATATTTACCAATTTACCAATCTAAATAATTCTAAAGCTACTAAGAAGACTAGATTAACAGATTTGGGGAATTTCATTTTTTAAGCCATATAAAAGCGTGTATTTCATTTTGGTCCCCGAGGTGAGGTGTAGGACAGTCGGTGACGGAGTGTGTTGTTAAGCCACTCCGTGATGTTAAAGTCACCAGTTCTAAACCTGCTGGTGTGGCTCAGGCCGGGTGCGATCCCCGGGTGACGGCTTAGATGACCCTAAGTGACGGTTTCTCAAACCACAGGTTAATCGCAGTTCCTGCACAAACAAAAAAAAACGTGTATTTCATTTTATAGTTATGTAGGGTGACAGAGCATTTCAATTTGGGTTTTATGAATATAGCATGCATTTCCAATTCATAGGTTTTCTTTAACTACATGTCAGATTTTTACTGCTTTGAGAATTTTACCAGCCGAAACCTTTGCGTTCACCAGCCACGAATTTTTGCGCGACTGTGCTAGTTATATCCCTTTGCCGATAGACTTTGATTATCCGATGGGACATTTGTGCAGTTTTTCAGGCGGTTCCGCTTC
Organism: Picea sitchensis; assembly: GCA_010110895.2. Lineage (NCBI taxonomy): Eukaryota > Viridiplantae > Streptophyta > Pinopsida > Pinales > Pinaceae > Picea > Picea sitchensis. Next base: position 175,003 of record SNQJ01S0000715.1, read on the forward strand.
TCCATTATCTATTTCAGGGATTTCGTGCTGTTTCTCTGTTTGCAGCCATGCTTATGTGTAATTAGGGTTTCAATGAATATTATATGTGAGTATCTGGGATCACGCAGAGTCTCTAATGGTGCGCTTCCACTGTGCAGGTATTTTGTTTGTAAATTTTAGATTTTCAAAATGCGGATATTCGTGAAGACATTGAGCGAAAAGATCATACCTCTTGAGATGGAGAGCTCAGATACTATTGCCAATGTGAAGAATAAGATCGAGGACATCGAAGGATTTGATCCTGATTGGCAGAGGTTCATTTTTGGTGGTAAACAGCTTGAGGATGGTCGAACCCTCGCAGATTATGACATTCAGGAGGATTCCACCCTTGAGCTCATCCTCCGTATAAGATCGGGAATGAAGATCGGGAACAGAGGAGGATGTTATACTAAACAACTTGAGGATGGCCAAATCTTCGGTCCAAGAGCGGGAATGCTGATCTGGGTCAAAACCCTCACTGGCAAGACCATCAGTCTGAAAGTCGAAGGCTCCGACACAATTGACAATGTGAAGGTTAAAATTCAAGACAAGCAAGGGATTCCATCCGACCAGCAGAGGCTGCGCCTTGACGGAATACAGCTCGAGAACGGACGCACTATTGCGGACTACAAAATCCAGAAGGGATCGACTCTTCACCTTGATCTTTGTTTGAAAGGAGGGATGCAAATCTTTGTCAAAACACTGACCGGCAAGACAATCACGCTTGAAGTTGAGAGCTCAGACACTATTGATAACGTGAAGGCAAAGATTCAGGATAAGGAGGGGATTCCTCCCGATCAGCAAAGATTGATCTTTGCAGGGAAGCAACTTGAAAATGGGAGGACTCTAGCAAACTACAACATTCAAAAGGAATCTACACTGCATCTCGTCCTTCGCCTCCGTGGTGGTACGCAGATATTTGTGAAGACGTTAATGGCCATCACACTGGTTGTTGAGAGCTTTGATACGATTGATAACGTCAAGGCTAAGATTCAAGACTGGGAAGGTATTCCTCCTGATAAATAGAGGCCCATTTATGCCGGCAAGCAGCTGGAGGATGGGCGAATCCTGGCCGATTATAACATTCAGAAGGAATCCACCCTCCACCTTGTCTTGCCTATGCCTGCTCGGCATTGAGATTTTGGGGAATGTTGCACTTAATGTTAAAGCCTTGCCCTGTAGCAGCTTCCCGTTGTAATGGCTTTTATATCGAGATTGCATTTCGTGGGCTGTCATTGTTTTCTGTTCTAATCTTATGTCAGATATCATTTGTAAGAATTTTTTTTGTGTGCGCATTGGGTATAAATCTTATCCAGGTTTGTTCTTTCCTTGTAGTTGGGAGGTAGAATTCTCGTATTATTATTATTATTAAGGATTAAAATAGTTTGGCATTACTCTCGTATTATTAAATTTTAATATTATAAATTAAAATAGTTGGTCATTAATGGTGAGATTTCAGAATTTTCTGCCATGACTTATAAGAATGTCAAGGTATGAATTCATATCTAAAAAGAGAGTTCAAAGGACTCCTATCTCAAGATCAAAACACTGAGATATGATCCACATATAATCAATCAAAGGGCAGTGTAGTCAAATGTTTATAGGCTATATTTTTCACCCTGGCTTTATGTATACCTCACATTCAATGATGAATTCTTGTTAAATTACATTTGATTGTATGAACATAGTATTGTGAAACCTAAACCTCTAGTCGTCATAGATCCTACGTTTAAATTAAATCATCAATAAATCTTTTGAAATCAGGTTACTCAATCCTTAGAATTATTAGAGAAAATTATTTCCCATTGTAGGACGAGTTCATTTATCTAAGTAAAGGCAAACTAATCTAAGATAATTAATTCTAACCTATTTAGGAAGAAAACCTAAAAGAATGATTACAATGAGATATAATATCATCAAAATCAGAAATAATTTGTTCATCGTAATGATAAGTGAAAACAAAAATGCCATAAATACTTAAAAAAAATAATTTTATATCACATTTATAACATTATTTTTGTATGCATAAAGAAACATATGACAACATGAGCAGATAGAATAGAGTGAGGCTCCCTTTCATAAAACAAGAGAAACTCTTCAACTCTCTTTCTGAAACTGAATATACAAGAGTTACAAATGAATGTTGAAGACACCTCTAGGTGGTTACCTTCACCCTAAGGTAGTTTACAAATGATATTTATTTTAAAATTATTGTTAACTTCACCCCTTGGTATTTTCTTCAGTTTTTCGTGATGTTATTGGGCATTTTTTTTATGTTTATTTTTTCAATAAATTAGTCCCACTTCCTTATTCTCTATCTCAGCCTTCTATTGTGCTCTTGCTAGCCTTCTTTTGGCTCTTGTGGCTTGATATATGACCGCTTCAACATGCATAACCCGTTCTTCTCTCAAATTCAAGTTTCTTCTATGTTTTGAACTTTTGGATAATCTCCACTCTCTATTTTTTAAGAACTGCAATCCCATCTTCTTCTTCTCCATTCCATCTTTCCAATGAGCCATAATGGCTTGATTATGTTGCATGTAGCCCCAGATATAACTATTTAAAGTATGCACATCCATTGTTTCCCTCAAATCCATGGTATATTTTTTTCTACATTTTCTAACATATTATGTGATCTTTATGGCCTATATACCTCTGCCACTTCATTCCTCTATCTCATACATTTTCAACGAGGTATCATGGACCTATAATTCTGACACTTGTAGCCTAAGTTATGCATGTCTAAAAAATGTCACTAGATAGTTTTCCATCAAGTTTGTGGGTGAATTTGGGTTGTTGATCCTTAACCTACAAACAGAAATCCCACATGCATAAGAGTATTCAAAATTTAGCGATTTAAATAGTTTTATCTTCTTTAAATAGTTTGAATAAGAACCTTGGTGGAAATAGGACTTGTAATATAATTTTAGTCAATTTCCCTCCTAAAATTAGGTAAATAATTAAAAAAATAAATAAAATTATTTGACTTTCAAGGAGAAAACTCATGATTTTCACTGTTAGGTCCACTCAAATTGTATTACTCCTTCTATCTAAGTAAAACTACTACCTAAGTGAAACTACTAATTAATGAGAATTAAAAAATAATAAATAAAATAATAAATAATAAATAATTAAAAAATAAAAATAATAATTAAAAAAAAAAAGATAATAATCTCCCCAAAATATAACCTAATGTCCAAAATTAACATGTTAAAATGTGTGCATTAAATAATCTTGTCGGGGTCCCTCGTGCTTAGAGTGATAAAGTTCTCGGAGTCACGGTGGTCAAAGTGTTAAGTTAAGGAGTTGAATTCACTCTTTGCTGAGCTAAGTTCCAATGGGGAGATTACTTTGATGCACGTGAAATTAAAACTCACATAGGGAAGTAACTCTCCCCACCCACGTGCAATTATTAAAAAATTAAAAAAAATGCAATCCCCAATCCACGTGCAGTTACCCCAAAAAATGGAAATGTGTGTTAATAATACTCTATGGGAGTGATAAAGTAGACGTGATTTGAATCCCCTCTATGGGAGCTTAACACGCTAGACAATGTTGTAATTATATTAAAATAATATGGTAATATTAATTCCAATGAGTATATCACATTTCCCCAAAAGAAATTCAAATAATGCCCAAAGTAATATTAAAATATTGATGTCACATTTTTCCAAAAAATGAGTCTATGATTGGAGTGTGGAGTGTAATGTGTTTTGGGTGAGCTCTAATGGGATCACTCTGATGGACTCTCGGATTCCAATGGTTGGAGAGTCGAGTTAAATGGAGAGATCACCACTTCGGTGGGAGCCTCCCTGATGGCATGGGCATGTGGGAAATGAATTTTCTAAATTTTTAATATGGTATGACCCTTTTAGATAGTGAGTTTTTAAGTCATGAAGTCTTGATAAATGCATGAGTGAAAACCCAATGAGCTAAGTTTGAGGTAAGCTTCTCCATGGCTTATTTCATTAAAGAAAAATTCATATAAATCCTAAAAGTATTAAGAATAAAGATAAAAGGGATTTCATGAAAATAGGAATCTCTTCCTAAAAATAAGGAGGTCTGTATTAATCATTTATTTTTGTATGGGAAATATTATAAAATCACATGTGAGGGATAATGAGGATGGACTAGGATGTTACATTAGATTTTGGTGGTTGAGAAAAATTAAAATAAAATAAAGGGTTAAGTTATAATTAAATCAATAGGAAATGAGTGTGTACAAATTAGGGTTTAGAGAGAAAGTAAAAACGAAATTAAAATGAAAATGAATATATATATATATATATAAAGGGTTGAACTTTAATTTGTTTTTATTTTTATGTTTATGTTTATATCTTAGAAAGACTATGTATGTGCTAAACCATAGGTTTTTGTCATAACACACTATGTAACAAGTCGCTTGTTTGTTTAACAAAAAAATATTTATCCATGTAAAAATGTGTATTTACCCCATGAAAATAAATATCTAATGTGAATTAGTATTTTCAATAGTAAAAATAAGTACTTAAAGTGAGTCTATGGGAAAACGTTTGGAAAAACCATGGGAAATACCATTTGGTTTTGTAAAACCACATGAAAAATGAATATGAATAAAATAAAAATTAATAAAATAAAATAAAATAAAAATCATGTACAAAAATAAAAATAAAATAAAAAATATAAAAATAAATAGAAATTACGAAATTAAGACCAACTTACACAAGTCATGGTTCCTTTTCCCTCCTGGTCCAGTGTATTAGGGTTCCATTGGTCAGGGTTCCACACATAGGGGCCAAAAATGGGAATTAGGTGCATAAGGTAAGACTTAAGAAACCAGACACTATGGATTTGAGCTAGGACATATAGCAATCAAGAATATTGCAATTAAGTTGTGAGGAGAGGAAAGTTATGGAAATGAAGAATATGACACTTCATGTGACAATTTAACATCTCAAGTAGTGACGAGTGAGAAAGGGTGATTGATTCCAACCAGGAGCACGACACAAGTAACTCCAATCAAGGCACACATTTTAGAGGGCGGATAGTGAAGATCACGGGGATTAGGGAAACAACCAAGTCAAGGAGAAGGTTCTTATGCTATATTATTATGCATGATACGAATGTGACATATAGTGGATAAGCATCAAGAGAGGACACAACAAGGACTTTCAACCAAGCAAATGAATGGGATTTTGGCCAAGGCATTGGTGAGAGGATAGGCTTGCGGGGAAGTTCGATCCGACAACCTTCAAGGATTCAAACCTAAAAAAAATACAAGCCAAGGTAATCTTCTTCCCAATAAGGAGAATCATGACAAGAATAAAGGTCAAGGTTGTGGACAAGGATCACAAAATTCACCCACAAAATTCTGAAGGTTGGAGCAGTCACGTGAACAAAGTTCCCTTGTAAACCTTATCCTTTCCTTTTTCTCTCTTTCCTTTCACTTGTAAAATTTAAAGTAAAGGGGGGATATTGTGGCCTCAACAAATGGTGGCACACTCAAATAACCAGTTATGCACGTCAAAAGAAAACTAGGGCCTTTGCTTCATATTTGAATTTTAAAGATAATTTCAATAAACTATAGACAATTTTCCAATAATTATGGGTACCACACTTATGCCAAATTTCTAAAGGATGCAATCCAATATTTCTAGTACTTGTAATCTAACAAACCCTTTTTAAAGAGCGATATAGTCAGGTAAATTCTTTTACTAGCTACAAACTTCAGATTGGTTTTGGTTTGACCATGGGAAAACATCCACATAAGTGTGTTCATCATCTCTATAGCCCCGATGAATTTGTCTTAGTAGCATACAAACATATTTGCACTTCCAACAGGATTTCGTAGTCCCAATGGGTTTACTTGTACTTCCCACACAATTAATAGTTCTTTAAACGTACTTGTTATTTCAAAATATGCCCACTGTTTTAGATTTTAGATACAAATATGCATATACACATAGGGTGTGAAGGAAGCAGAATGATACAAGAGATGCTTTGATTTTCTGAGTAGATGTTATGCATTTTAGTTTAACCCATAGGTATCCCCAAAAACCATCATAGTGTGAGCCATCTTATTAATAAGAAGTGAATAGGGCTCAATGAAAAAGGTAGATAGACACTTTCCTATACTTATGGATTATCATGGTATGCTCAATAGGCACATGTGTTCCACCACAACTATCAGTCCATACCCAAAGCTAATAACTTCATGAATTTTCATTTAGGTAGAGAATCGCATGCATCTTATGACCTGTAAAAAATTATTTAGTATGTGACTAGAATTGGACCAACCCCTTACTCAAATTTTAAAGAGTAATCATCAAGGAAAAATGAAAAGTAAAATTATCTCAGGGAACATACCATCATTCAACTTAAAAGATGGAAGTACTATGTATAAACAAAAAGAAAGACTGAAATCAAAAGTTAATTCATGAAAAATAAAAATAAACTAAGAAAATCCTAAATATAGAGTGTGATTCATCAAAAGAGAATGAAAATTGGTTGAAAAAAAGTATAGAATGGGCCAACAACATGTAACAAATCTAGGACAACAACAACAAAAGTATTTTCAATGAAAGCTTCAAAATAATTCAAGGGAAATAATCAGTCAAGGAGCATTACCCATTCAACATCAAACAAAATAGTTATACTTGTATCATAAGGATATGGAATAAAGAACAAACAAGATTACGAGAATTAATAATCTAGTGGAAACGATTTGCAACACAATTCTCCAGTCCAATTATCACATACAATTTTCCTTTCATTAAGTGAAACAAAATATTTTTCCAGGAATATTGAAAAATGGATTAAAGAAAAAATTAAATAAAACAATTTGCTAAAAATTATATCACATGAAGCATTCCAAAAACCAATAAGCTTTGAAGATTTTATGACATGAACAATTCCTTTGCAATTTGAAAATGCTAATATTTTTAATAATAAAAATTACATTTCATATTTCTCATCAAAGCACCATTTTCTCTTTGCTATTAAATAATCATTAACCATGTAGATAAGAATAATTCAATCTGCTAAGGGAAAGGGTAAAAATGATAGCTATGGAGGTTATCAAAATAGTCATTAAAATGACTCCAAATATCAACTAGATCATAAACCAAAGTGGAAATACATGAATGAGACAAAAAAAATTATGAGTTATTGGGTTGATGATAATATTGGTTGATTTAAAAAATATCGCAAAGGAATCAGAGTAGCCAACTTTAAATTAACACTTCCTTACATTATCTTCATTGAAGAAAATAAATTTTGAGCTATTTGTTAGACAAGCCATTTCCCAACCTACATATGAGAAGAGAAAGGCATGATCAACTATTAGATAGTTTGGGAAAAACTCTTCCTCTGAATGACTGACATACTGAAATGAAATTAAACTAAAAATAAAAACAAAGATGAAGATTAAACTACTGCTAGGAAAATCATGTTAAGTTCATGTAAAATCAAACTATATTGGTTGTCATAAACTTCATGTAAAATAATAACGCCAATGTAGTCATTCAAGTGTTCACATTTCGTTCCATTCAGTCAAATGTCACAACCTTCTTTCTGATATATGAGCAATATGTGATTTTCTTGCAATATTCCCTTTAACATTAGGCTTAGTGTCATTCATTGTTGTGAGATTTGAATCCTCTATACATTCCATATCATTCTTGTAATCATAATCAAACAAATTATACAAACATAAACATAATAATTCAATTCCACTTATGTTCTAAAGATACCAATCCATTGGCAAGCCTAAGTCATAAAAATATGATTCAAATATTATCAATCATTACACCCCAAAGTAGTGTTTCCTCTGATTATTGACGAGAATAATGTGAAAATTTATATGATCATCTTTATCCTTGTGAGGAAAGAGGAAATCATTATGGAAATGATAAAAATTAAGACAGTTAGGTAAGGTGAAAATAATCTTTGTTCACAACCTGGATGGATTGACTCTCCCATCATAAATGAAAGATACAATTAGAAGTCATTAATGAGTGAAGTGATTAAGATTATATTTCTAATAGGTGATCATATTGACATTATGGGGAAGTCCATGAAGCTGATATCTTCAAGTTCCCAAGAGTGTTCCAAGTAGACAACTTATGCATTTCACTTCCTTGAGATTACATGTCTCATATAATGTAGAGAAAATGAGATGGAAAAAGAAGAGAGTGTATCTTGTCTCTATACTAGATAGGTTTTATCATTTTCCATTAAAAATAGTGAGACATATAATCTAGAAATCATAATCAACAATATCACGAGTATGAGGGATCAAATAGAATATACTCCAAACTAACCTAAACGATGCTTATCTTCCCAAGTTATGAATCAACTAAGTCTTTGTTGAATGAGTTTTGAAGAGATGTGGGGCCCAATCTAATAATGAGTTACATCCCACAAGATATTCACATATTGAAACTTATTATCATGTCTAAGATGAAAGAAAACATAGAAAAATAGAGATTAGAATCTTATAAGTTTCCTTGACATATTCCATTAAGATACTGACAAATCCCAAGCATTTAAATGGATTAAACATGAGGCATGTGTGTAGTTATCAGTCATGATAAAAATAAGATTACTCAAGAATGTAACCATAATGAGTAACTCAAGATTAGCAAATCCAAAGGCTGGAAGATACTCTACAAGAAAATATTGGATCTGAAATTTTCATGATTGACAGTGCCAGGATTGAGTCTGTAGTCGACGAGTGAGTTCAAGAATAAAATATTGGTTCCCGAGGATTTTTCTAAAAAATATATCATAAAAAATATTTAAATAACCATGCTATACAGAATGTCAAAACATGTTTCTGGAAAATGTGAAAGAATATCCCTTGTTGTTGTGTATTAGAGGAAACTAGGGTGAATAAATTTAGAAGGTGAAAGGTAAATTACTCATTGAAAAGTTAACTCAACAAAGAATAAGATATGTGTAGACAATTTCCAAAAATTAAAACTAAAGGTGTTGTAAGAAAGAAAAACTGAAAAAGAAATAAAAATCAACAATGTTTGTTATGATAAGAAAAGTATATACATAAAATCATGTTGGCTAAAATTAATCAAAGAAAATAGTTAATGGGAAAGAAACCATTTGGATAATGGAAAAAACTCATCTAAAGAGATTACAAGGAGTTGGAGTGGCTTGGAAGTTGGATTTCACTGGGAAGAATTTTAATATGTAAAACTTGTTGAAATATTGGGGGGGAAGTGAATCAATATTATGCAATTATTGCCACTTTTAACAAGAATATGTAAACATCAATTCATGAAAAAATTATCACTTCTAATTTCCATCAGGATGTTATGATAAATACCATTCAACATCACATAACCATAAATAGACAATACACATGTGTTTACATGGAAACCCAAATGGGAGAAAACAACATAATTCTTTGTTATATTTTAGAAGATTACATTCATAGGAAGCACCAACTTCCAAATTCTCCAGCACCAACTAGAATGAGGATCCAACCCCCTGTTTATAGGCTCCAACCTGGAGAAATCTACAACTCCCTAAACTCTCCATCTCCAATTGGAAGGAGTCTCCAACCCCCTAGTTTATATGATCCAACATGAACAAATCTCCAACTCCCTATATTTTTCTTCTCCAACAGGAAGGAGGGTACAACCCCCTTTCCTTTCCGCTCCTTCTGCCCTAAAATATAAGTCTAGACTCAACCTATCATTCACACTATTACTGATAATCAACCTACCACTGCTACTACCACTATCATTGTCATTGATATATCATCATCAACCTGTCACTGTCACTATCACTGATACTCATACATTATCATCATCAAAGCTATATCAACTCACATAGATCAAATACAAACATCAAAATATATTCCCAACATCAAGTATCACAGAATGTTGCATATCCTCCATGAACCATGCACCAAAATATGTGCCTCCAACGTATGTCATAATATCCAAAACCATATACCAGGTATATTCCTCAAACATGTGCCAACATCACAAAGATGTGCCTCTAACAATAAACCATAAAATCTATAAACCATGTACCAAGGATATATATCAAGCACGTATTAGATTCACAAAGGAATATATCTCAAATATATGCATCAATGTACCAAAAGGCCTCCAAGACATGCCTTAAGCATGTGCCAAACCATCCATGATACAAGCCTAAAAAACAAATAAAAACATATCGTTAATCATGAAGAAAACCTGGTGCATATCATCATAGACCGATATACCAAACTGGTGCATATCATCTTCAATGAACACAACATAACTTTTTCATTGTATTTTACCTCTTACTCGTGGGAAAAAACCCTTCATATCACAAGGCCTCGCGACATGAGTATCATACAAACCATGAAGGGGCCTCACAAAACACCCTATAGATAACATGCGAAGAACTGTCAAACATATTTTTTAGAAACCCTTCATAGTTATCTGCATTTTTGAGACTTTCACACTCCTTCACTTCCTCAGATTCACTTCCTTGGATTCAGTACCTTAGATTCACTAAGAGATCACATAAGAGATAGATATACAATGAACTTGTGTATGAAAATGAGAGGCTTCTTGAGGTCTATATATACTTTTCAACCCAAATCACTTACCTTTCTTTGGGGCCAACCTGTAACTTTTAGTTGCAACAACTTTTCTCCTTTAATTAATTTTGGATGAGCTTGTAACTTCTTTTTGCAAACTTTTGGGAGATTCTTAAGCATTTCTTTGAGGCTTCATATTTAGGAGAGCATAAATTCTCCATCGTGAGGAACCACATGGAATACCACCTACATTTGGAAATGGAATTACAAAGACTATCCATCTATGATGGTTTTACATGTACATGTAATGGTTTTCGACCTATTTTAACTCAATCAACTTAAGTCTTCATGAACACACCTCTTCGATTCTTTTAGACTTCTTCAAAGTGTAATCCCATTAGGGATATGCTCAAATATATGCCATAAGGTGACCAATTTGAAGACTTCTTCAATTATACCCATTACTTCTAGGGGCTTCTAGACTTCTTCTAAAGTTGACATCAATGAAAACCATTTTTCTAACAATCTCCCCCTTTGGAATGGATGACAACACTCATGTTCCCCCTACGACCAATGATCCCCTCATCTTCATGTGCTCCCCCTATATTCATTCTTTTGTTCTTTCTCTCCCCCTTTGAAATAAATGGAAAAGGGTAACTCCCCCTGACAATCTCTTTCTTTGTGTTCATGATTCTGTTATTTCTCTTCTTCTTTTGTTCTTTCTCCCTCCGTTGATTTTTTCTATTGGTGCTTCCTGATGATGTAAACCACTGAAATATATATAAAAAATCATATTAAGGTTCCTTTATTTATTTAACTAGCACCAATGATATAATCATTCAACAATCTTATTTTCACAATTTAACCCTTTCTGATGGTTTCTCTTCCCTTGTCTTCTTTGCAAAATTGCATGTAGATAATTTTGGGGGAGAAACTACTCCACATTTCTATTGAAGATACTTGAATGTTTGTCTTGGGATATGTTTGGTGAAGGTATCCACATTATGTTATTTTATCTCAATGTATTCCAACTTAATATTCTATATTTTTACTTGTTACTGCAAAAAGTGGAACTTTATTGGAATATGTTTGGTCTTGGAGTGCATTACTAGATTCTTGGAGATTCTCATAACACAAGTATTGTCACAAAGTATTGAGATGGGATCATCATATTTTATTTGTATGTATTGAAAGATTTTCTTCATCCATAAGACCCGAGTACAACATGTTGTTGTTGCAATATATTATGCTTGTGTTGTAGACAATGATACTTAGGACTCCTTCTTGCTTAATCAGGATACCAGATAACCACCCAAATAGAAGGAAGTTCGACTAGTACTTATTCTATCATCAATGATTCCTTCCCAATATGAATCCACGTAGGATACCATATTCAACTCATTTTCTTTCAGATACCACAATATGAACTGTGTTGTTCCTTTAAGATATTTGGAGATTCTTTTTACTTCTAGCACATAAATTTCATTCGGTGTTGCTTGAAATCTTGAATCCTGTCCAACTTCTTAAATTACATCTAGTATTGATGTTGTCACATAAATTAGGCTACCAATCATATATCTATATAGTCTCTGATCTACTTCCTTATATTCATCATATTTTCTCAAATTACAACCAGTCACCATAAGAGTACCTACGGGATTGCAATCTTCCATTCCAAACTTTTTCAACATTTTTCTGATGTAATTCATTTGGGAAATGAAAATACCTTGATCCAACTAAGATATCTAAAGTCCCCCCCAAAAATCAATTCACCAAGTAGTGACATTTCAAAATCATTCTGCGTGTCTTAGAAAAACTTCTTACTAATCATGTCATCATCACTTACAAAGATTATTTCATCCACATATACTTCAAAGATAAGTATGTTTTCCCTATCAAACATTACACAAAGATTGATATATGCATTATCATTTCCAAATCATTTTTGTTGTAAATACTTGTCCAATCTTGAATACCATGCTCTAGGGGCTTGCTTGAGTCCATATACAGATTTCTTCAATTTTCAAACATAATATTCTCTCTCTGACAGTAGAAACCCTTCTCATTGTTTGATGTAGACATTTTCTTCTAATTCACCATTTAGAAATATTGATTTTACATCCATCTGATATACTTGGATCCTTTTAGAAAATGGCTATGCCAAGATCATTCTGATTTATTCCATTCTCACAACAGGGAAAAAAATTTCTTCAAAATCTGCTGCTTCAACTTGAGCATATCCTTTGCATACTAACCTTGCCTTGTTTTTGGTTACCTGTGCATATTGTTTTAGTTTCTTTTTGAACACCCATTTTGTACCAATCACATTTTTGTCCTTAGGTCTTGGAACCAGTTCCCATGTTTCATTCTTCTCTATTTGACTTAGTTATTCTTCCATGGCCTTGATCCAATGTTCATCAATGTTGGCTTCCTCAATGATATTAGGTTCAACTATAGATAGAAATGCTATATTTCTCTATTTTGGTGTACGTACATGCATACTTCCTATGGTCTCTATTCCTACATTTTTATATCCAATAATTTGTTCCGGTGGATGATTCTTCTGAACTTGATGTTTAAGTGTCCTGGTGGGAATCTGACAATCTTTCTAGCCCTTTTATTCTTTTTCTTCTTATAGCTACTTCTCTTATTGTTGTTCTTCTTCTGTTCATTTTCTTCTTGTTATTCAATATACTTCTCTTCTTCTTGTTGTTATTATTCCACTTCTACCTCTTCTTATTTTAGTTCTTCTTCTACTTCCTTCTCTTTAGAAATTTTGATTTCTTCTTTGATCTTCATCACATTTGTTTCATCAGTATTCACATTGATGCTTTTTACTATATTGTTTAGTCTTAGGTTGTAACATTTGGATTCCTTTCTTTTGCTTGAGTATCCAACCAATATGAATTTATCGAATCAAGAATCAAATTTACCAACCCTATCATATTTTCTTTTTATGTAGCATTTTCTTCGAAATACTCTAAAATGATTGATGTTTGCAGGTCTTCCCTTGCATAGCTCATATGGAGTTTTGTCATTGTTTTTTTTGAGCATTCCTCTATTAATTATATGAACATATGTGTGTACTACTTGTACCCAAAATACATTACCCAACTTGGAATATTTCAACATGGTTTGGGCCATCTCTGTTATAGTTTTGTTCTTCCTTTCAATGAGTTACAACTCCATTTTGCTGAGGGGACCTAGCTCTTGAAGATTGTCTTTTTATTCCAACATACTCACAAAATTCCATGAATTATTTTGGCGTGAACTCACCTCCATTGTGTGATCTCATGCACTTGATTTTCAAATAAGTTTCATTTTCAACCATCTCTTTAAATGTATTTTAAAAATTGAATTCCTATGATGTTTTCTTGAGAAAGAAGACTACAATTATTCTTGTAAAATCATCAATAAGTAGCATAAATTATTGTTCACCTTTCAACCATTTTTTTCTCATCGGTCCCTATAGATCAATATGCACAATATCCAAGGGTTTTGTTGTAGAGTATTCATTCCTTCTGAACTCAATTCTTCTTTTTTTTTCTATACAGGAAGTGCTTTCACATAATATTGGTTGGCTTTGAAATTTATGGAATCTCTCTTAGCGCTTAATTTCTACTGATCTTGAAAATATTATCAAAGTTCATCTGACCCATTCTTTTGTGCCAAATCCAAATTTCATTTTCCTTTCCCAACAACGTATTCCCTTTCCAATCTCATTTAAGGTGTATATGTTATTTGGATTCCTCACTACTATAGCCACCAATTTCTGCGATCCTTATTTCCTTATCTCACATTTCTTCGAGTGAAATAGAAGTGTATGTCTCTTATCACACATTTGACTCACACTTAGTAGATTATGCTTCATGTTTTCAACAAGTAGGACATTTTCTTCCATGGAATATTTACTTCCAAGATTGATTGCACCTTGTCCTATAATTTTGGTTGAGTTGTCATTACTAAATGAAATTGATCCATCTCTTTCTTTCTTCAGCATTACAAACCTATCCTTGTCACCAGTCATATGATTTGAACAACCACTATCAACATATCAACCACTTCTTCTGCATTGGGCTTGTAGTGCAATAAAACATTCTTCAACATTTGGTTTATCCTGCTTCCTTCTCCATATTGTTGAAAGTTATTTTGTATGAATGTTAAAGTCTTGCATTGGTTTCTTTGGAGGAACAATCAATCTACAATCTTTGGCCATGTATCCAAAATTGTTGCATTTATAGGATTCTACTTCATCTTCTAATGATCCAAAACTATTATAGTTTATGTTATGTGCTTCATGAGGATTTTTGAGATGATTGATTCTAGAGTGACCTTCATAGTTTCCTTTGTTCTTAGCATAAGATTTGGAGTTTATATCTTTGTGCCAAAAATTCTTGCAGGAATGACATAAAATAATAAAAATATTTTGGTACATGGGAGGATTTTTTAATGGTGTTGTTCTTATGCAATCTTACTCTTTATTTATTTCCATGGTTGGTTGTTGATTATGAATTATGGATCTTCTAGGTGTTTTTTTCCTTCTATAATATTCTTCTTGAATTCTCTCAATTTCTCTCAATTTCTCATCTGAAACCCTGCATTATTCCTTCTTAGTGGAACCTCTGACAAATTATTCATAACGGATGCATGAGCATCACTCCAAGCCAGCTACGCGCTAGCCAACCATCACACCCAACACACATTCAATGGAGAGGAGAGGCGCAACCCTCTCACTTTCAAATTTCAAATTTGAAAATTGTATTAAATGTTGTAAGGCTAGTTGTTATCCTCATTTTTGGTTATCAAGATGATGACATGATAATGACATGGTGATAGAAGATCTAGCTCTTCTTTAAGATCATTTTCATGAAGAAAGTTACACTTGTCAGTTTCTCAAAATCACTCTTTTGGAGACAGTACGCAGGCTGCACATATATTGCCTTGCGGAAGTACTTTGTTTCCGCATGCTGCATTCAGTCTGACTGCGGACCTTCCGCACTGTGTTAAAGGTCAGGGTGCGGAAATGATTCTTAATGGAGAAAACGATAAAGTTCTCGATCCTTCTAGAAGGAATCTTCTAGAAGGATGAGTTGGAGTTCGAATGGTTGG
>SNQJ01S0000715.1:190670-234622 GCA_010110895.2 Picea sitchensis
GGGAGATCGGTTTGTGTCCGCACTTACGGATTTATCCTAGAACACTAGTAGAGCCAAAATCCATGCATGTGTGCAGGCCTTAGATAAAGTTTCCTTAAATGGTTGTAAGGCTGAGATCTAGATCCAATTCGGATTAGATGGCCCATTCAATGTAATTGAATGTAATTTAATGAGAGTTGGTGAGATGGAGGGAAGCGCTCGAGGAGCCCCCTTTTGTAAAAATATCCTTTGTATCTATAGGATGAGTTGGTAGAGTCTGTAGAGGGAAGAGTAGAACAAAGAATACGGAGAAGAGAAGAAGTCGTGACTCTGTTGCAGTCCGAGCTCACATTGTAAAGAGGCACTTTCATATTAATACAATCAGAGCAGTTTTTCATGCATGTTATTCTATGTAATTGGATGAATGTCTTTTATATGTTTTTTATACATATATGTTGTAGATGTATGTTTGTACACATTTGCAGGTTACAAACAAAAATTGTTGCCTGTTGGGTTTACTGATTTCACGTCTGGTTCTTTGTGACTTCATGCAAGAGGTTGAATAACAAAACACTGGAGGTTCTGTAAGCCAGTGCATAGAGTGCACTTCTGAATTCTACCGAGTTCTAGACAAAGACATGCCAAGAGGGTGCACCAGAGGAATTCATTGACTCAAGGAGGAAGTATCAAGGTTGTTGAACACCTTGAAGGAAGTAAATGTGCAGAGGAGAGCATGAACAGGAGAAGAAGAATTGTTGAGAATTCTGTAAAGGCTCTGCCAGGAGGGCATTGAGAAAATGCACAAGATGCATTGAGGAGAACTCTATTTCGAGTTCGGTGAGAAGATATAGTCACTGAGGATTATATAAGACTCTTCCAGGTGGGAATTGTGTTGGTACAAGTGTGCACAAAAGGAACTCTTGTTTGAGTTCAGAGAGAAGAGAAGTGTCAAGGAGAGACACTCATAGAGTTACTGAATACTCTGTTGGTTCAGCAAGGAGTGCTTGAGTAGGAAGTTGCAGAAGAGGGCACTTCCATCCCTTCAAGGAGAGAAAGGGACAAAGACCATTAAGGTCTGAGTAGTTGAATCTCAAGTAGGACAAAGACCTATGCAAGGAGTGCACTAGGCCAACATTTGGGTGAAGTGGTGATAAATAGCCGTATGAAGGCTTGTCAGGCACAAGAAGTGTGCAAAGGTGATAAATTGTCTCAATGTTCTTAAGATCAGAAGGGATCTCGTCGTTGTGGGCAAGAATCCTGCAAGGAGGGAAGAGGTCAAGAACCTTGTGAGGTTTCAGAGCGAAGAAATCTCAGGAGTGACAATGTTTCTATAACGTAGGGGAGTTCATCAAAGTTAGATCAAACTCAAAGAGGAAGTAAAGGACGAGGCCTTTGAAACTTTGAAAATATTCCAACGGGAAGGAAGAAGCACATGCTAAAGGTAGAGCTACAGCTACCGTTGGATCTAGATCATGGAGGCCCGAGAGCCCTAGGATCGCACCAAGTTGCGAGGGATTTAAGCACTTAGAAGCACCCAGGAAAGAAGCCGCATGGACGGTGAGAGGCCTTCATGAAGGAAGTGTCGAAGTTGTGAGAGTCATTGAATCTTGTAGGGTTGCAAGGTGGTTAGAGGATGGTGAAACCCATCACCTAAGATTCAAAGGTCAATATGAGTCGTTGATCATGTTTCATCCCATGTCGTTGGATCATTTCACGAATTTGGGGTTTGTGAGTTTGGAGGGCAGACCAAATTCTTTGGTTTCGTGAAGTCCCAAGTTGCAAGGAGTAGGGAAGGATATCCATACCGTTGGATCCAAGCCACAAAAGAAACGTTGGATCAGAACATCCACATGGTATCGCGTATCGGGGGTTCGGGGATTGAAAGAATTTATTTTTGACTACGAAGTCGCGAAGCACCAAGCGCCGAGGGCTTGTGAGAATACGTGGCACATCCGTTAGGTGGGGCTATGGGGTTGACATGTGGAGTAACAACAAGCACCCAGAGAAAGGTGGAAGTGGGTGACAGGTGGAGGACACACGTCACCTGGGAAGGAGTCAACCCATTGTTGACTTATCATGTATTGGGGTTTCACAAAGGAGGAGCATGAGGGCTCAAAAATCCAACTCGCAAAGTCATGAGTTGCGAGTAGGGCTAGCAATTAGCCCTAGCCGGTGGTTATGTGTGGAAGGCGCTAACAAGGAAGAGCCATACCTGTATCGCATCTTAGGTATCAGCATTAGGAGAAAGAGGAGTCGAGGGTCTATGACTCACGAACTTGCGAGTTGCGAGAGGCACTTACGCTAAGGCCCGGGTTGTGGTCGCATGGAGACGTAAGGCTCGCACCTAGTGTTAAGTTGCACAGGGTGAGTTTTCATCAAAGGACCTGTGGATTCGTTGAAGTTTCTAGCAGGGAATCAAAGGAACCGCTTTGGCTCGAGGAGAGTTTAGAACGATCCTGTGTGGATATTGGATAGAGGGTCGGGGGTCTGCATCAAAGGTGGTATCAAAGATTGATTTTTTCTATATATTGCAGGTAGAGGGAGCCAGAGGAAAAGGAAGACAGAGTGTTGAATCTTTGTGATGATTGTTGTAAGGTATGCAAAAGTCAATAGACAGTCAAGAGGACTGTAGGAAAATATGAAAGAACTCACGGTTGCAGAGTGAGAGCAACAAGTTTGCCAGGAGGGTAGACAGGAATAGGAAGAAAATGGTTTTTGAAGGCCATGAGCATGGTGGAAGAGGAGACCACCAACAGATGAGTAAAGCATATATTGACAAAGAACTCACTGAGATAAGGGAGAGAATGGAACAACTGAAATTGAATATGTAACAGGATGAAAAGGCGCATTGGGTATATGAATGGCCTCTGAGGAGGAAAGCAAACTGGCCAGTCAAGAAATTGTTGGCTAGGAGGCAGTGAAGACTGTTGAGAGGATGGTTGAGGTATGTTGAAAGCCTCAGAGATGAAGAGGAGATGGTTCATATATGTGAGCCAGAAGTTGGAGAAACCCTCATTGATGAGGAAGAGAGATCTATTTCAGGTCTCATAAACTGCCAGGAGGGCAGAGATGAAATTTCCAATTGTCAGGTGGCCAATGAAATGAGATCATTGGAGGATCTCATAGATTGTCAAGAGGACAGTAGTGGAAATTGATATTTCCATGAGGGCAGTGGTATGAGATTAGATGAATATTTCATAAACTGCCAGGTGGGTAGAAGTGGACTTTCAAGTTGCCAGGTGGGCAATCAGAAGAGATCAGTAGAAGGTCTCGCGTAATGCTAGGGGAGCAGTGGTGAAAGTTCAGATTTCCAAGTGGGCAATGAGATGGGATCACTAGATCTCATAGACTGCCAAGTAGGCAGCGGAAAATCCCAAATTTCCAGGTGGGCAGGAGAAAAGAGATGAGACTGTCTGAAGGTCTCATGAACTCAGAGGAGATTTCAGATCAGCAAGGAGTGCTAACAAGAGAGAATCAGAAGAGAATTTTGATCATTGGGGGAATTGAAGTATTCCTACCAAGAAACCTAGTTGGGGCTAGAGCATGTGTTATAGATGCAACAACAGAAGGAGGAAAACCAATAGAAACTGTCATGGAGGAAGAAATGGGGCAGACATTGATGTTTTCCCAAGGAGCAGAAGATGAGCATTCAATAGAATGGCTCAAAATTTTCAGCCAGGAAGTTAAACAGAAGATCACTGCCATACTGGAAGCTGCAAAAGAAGAAGAAGAAGAAGAAGAAGAAGTGGAAGTGGATAGCATAGACTTTGTTGGTCTGTGTGAAGAATTGGAAGCCCTGGAGAGAAGGGTGATGGTGCAAAATTTGCACATCCAACAGGCTAAGTTGGAAGAAGATAGAGGAGCATACCAGCCTGGGGAGTAGCTGGAAGAAAACCTTGCAGAAGCAAATCTTTCACAAGGTAAAGGGACTGCATAATTGGAGTCTGCAATGGAGTGGCAACTCAGCACCACAAATAGAGATCAAGATAGTAGGGGAGATCGAGCAGATCTTCCCATTGAGAAGACATAAGTGTAGAAGAGAAGGCTGCATACAAAGAGCCAAGCATTGGAGCAGTTGGATGAGGTGATTGAGGAGATCAGGAGGCTAATGTTGAGGTCAACAAAAGAAGTAGTCAGCAAAGGAAAGATGAGTAGAAGGAAGCCTGCAAGAGTAGTAGGGGAGAAGAAGCAGCAGTAGCAACAACGAAGCGATGGAGCGGATGAACAGCTCCAGAGAACTATTTGGGATCCAGGTGAATTTCGACAGTGGTGCTAGGAAGCTGATGAGAAAGAGCTCATGGCTTTTGCAGCTGAGGAGTATGATGTAGGAGCATTGCTCCAAGCCATCTACGTACCAACCAGCCAGCACACCTAGCATGCATTCAATGGAGAGGAGAGGTGCAACCCTCTCACATTCAAATTTCAAATTTGAAAACTGTATTAAATGTTGTAAGGCTAGTAGAGACAAAAGTCATGCATCTGCACAGGCCTTAGATAAAGTTTCATTAAATGGTTGTAAGGCTGAGATATAGATCCAATTCAGATTAGATGTCCCATTCAATGTAATTGAATGTAATTTAATGAGAATTGGTTAGATGGAGAGAAGCGCTCGAGGAGTCCCCTTTTGTAAAAAGATCATTTGTATCTATAGGATGATTCGGTAGAGTCTGTAGAGGGAAGAGTAGAATAGAGAATAGGTAGAAGAGAAGAAGTCGTGACTCTGTTGCAGTCCGAGCTCACATTGTAAAGAGGCATTTTCATATTAATACAATCAGAGTAGTTTTTCCTGCATGTTATTCTGTGTAATTGGATGAATGTATTTTATATGTTTTTTATACATATATGTTGTAGATGTATGTTTGTACACATTTGCAAGTTACAGACATAAATTGTTGTTTGTTGGGTTTATTGATTTCATGTCTGGTTCTTTGTGGCTTCATGCAAGAGGTTGCATGATAGAACACTGCGAGTTCTGTAAGTCAGTGCATAGACTGCACTTCTAAATTCTATGGAATTCTAGACAAAGATGTGCCAAGAGGGTGCACCAGAGGAATTCACTGACTCAAGCAGGAAGTCTCAAGGTTGATGAACACCTTGAAGGAAGTAGAGGAGAGCATAGAGAGGAGAAGCATAATTGTTGAGAATTTTGTAAAGGCTCTGCCAGGAGGGCATTAAGAAAATGCACAGGATGCATTGAGGAGAACTCTATTTCGAGATCGGTGAGAAGACAGAGTCGTTGAGGATTCTGGAGAACTCTAACAGGTGGGCATTTAGTTGGTACAAGTGTGCATAGAAGGAAATATTGTTTGAGTTCAGAGAGAAGAGAAGTGTCAAGGAGAGACACTCATAGAGTTACTGAATACTTTGTTGGTTCAACAAGGAGTGCTTGAGCGGGAAGTTGCAGAAGATGGAATTTCCATCCCTTCAAAGAGAGAAAGGGACAAAGACCTTTGAGGTTCGAGTAGTTGAAGCTCAAGTAGGACAAAGAACTTTGCAAGGACTACACCAGACCAACATTCGAGTGAAGTGGTGATAGACAGTCGTTTGAAGGCTTGTCAGGCACAAGAAGTGTGCAAAGGTGAGAAATTGTCTCAAAGTTCTTAAGATCGGGAGGGATCTCACCGTTGTGGGCAAGAATCCTACAAGGAGTGTAGAGGTCAAGAAACTTGTGAGGTTTCAGAGAGAAGCAAGCTTAGGAGTGACAACATTCCTAGAATGTAGGCGAGTTCATCAAAGTTAGATCGAACTCAAAGAGGAAGCAAAGATTGAGGCCTTTGAAACTTTGAAAACATTCCAAGGAGAAGGAAGAAGCACATGCTCAAGGTAGAGTTAGTTCTACTATTGGATCTAGATTGTGGAGGCCTAAGAGCCCTAAGATCACACCAAGTTGTGAGGGATTTAAGTGCTTAGAATAACCCAGGAAAGGAGCTGCATAGACGGTGAGAGGCCTTCGTGAAGGAAGTGTCGAAGTTGTGAGAGTCATTGGATCTTGCAGAGTTGCAAGGTGGTTAGAGGCCAATTAATCCCGTCACTCGGGATTCGAAGGTCAATATGAGTCGTTGATCTTGTTTCAACCCACGTCATTGGATCATTTCATGAATTCGAGGTTCATGAGTTTGGAGGGCAGACCAAATTCTTTGGTTTTGTGAAGTCCCGAGTTGTGAGGAGTAGGGAAGGAGATCTAGACCATTAGATCCAAGACACGGGAGAACCGTTGGATCAGAACCTTCGCATGGTATCACGTATCAGGTGTTCAGGGGTTGAAAGAATTTCTTTTCGACAGCGAAGTCGTGAAGTGTCGAGCACCAAGATCTCATGAGAATATGTGGCACATCCGTTAGGTGGGTCCGCGGGTTTGAGAGGTGGCATAAAAACAAGCGCCCAGAGAAAGGTGGAAGTGGGTGACAGGTGGAGGACACACATCACCTGGGAAGGAATCAACCCATTGTTGACTTATCGCATCTCGGGGTTTCACAAAGGAGGATCACGAGGGCTCAACGCTCCAAGTTGTGAAGTCACGAGTTGCGAGCAGTGCTAGCACTTAGCCCTAGTCGGTGGTTATGTGTAGAAGGAATTAACAAGGAGGATCCATACCTGTATCGCATCTTGGGTATCGACATTAGGAGAAAGAGGAGTCGAGGGTCTACAACTCACGAACTTGTGAGTTGCAAGAGGCACTTGCGCTAAGGCCTGGGTTGTGGTTGCATGGAGACGTAAGGCTCGCGTCTAGTGTTAAGTTGCACAGGGCAGGTTTTCATCAAAGGACCTATGGATTAGTTGAAGGTTCTGGCAATGAATAAAAGGAGCCGCTTCATCTTGAGGAGAGTTTAGAACGATCCTGTGCGGATCTCAGACAGAGGGTCGGGGGTCTGCATCAATAACTCTTTTGTTTGTCTTCCTTCTCTTGTATTATGGAGCTCAAACCTTTCTCAACATGCATTTGTTTGTATCCTAGTCCAACCCTATCATAGTATGTCCTTTGAGTGATGATGATTTCATCCAATATTTTGGTGTTTTTCTATTGCATGTCTCTCTTCTGAATTTCCTTCCTTAGTGAGACTATATATATATGCAAGTTCTCCTTCACTTTCTCCTTTTCTTCTAGTTGGCTTTTTAGTGTTTCTTCAATCTTTTTGGCTTCTTCTAATTGGACTTGTAGTTTCTCAATCAATTGTTGATATTATTTAGACATGGGTTTTTGAGAACCCTCTTTTATCTTTAATAATTATCCCTTGAATGATTTGTTTTTCTTCCTTTCTTTTTTTATCTCACTTAAGGAATTGATTAGTTATACTTCAAGATACACTTCACCTTCTTCTGCACAATATTATTCATCATTTTATAATTCCATAAACAATACCCTTTTTGAATCGATGTCACTATCATAATCCTCATATGATGAGGAACTATCCTCTTTTGAGTAGAGACTTTTCTTGAATAATTTATTGTTGTTTCTTTTCTTGTATCCTTATTTATATTTCTTTTCTTTCCTAGGAGCTTCTTCTTCATCACTATTTGAATTCTTATCATACAGACATTTAGAAGTAAAATGACTAATTTTACCACAATTAAAGCATTTTAAAGGAAGCATACCTTTGTACTTGTTGGTTCCTCTCTTAAACTTCCTCATGAAGTTGGCTATTTCTTCATATTCATCTCAATCATCACTACAACTGCAACTTGGCTTTGAATTTTTGTTTTCCTTCTTTGTCTTGTTGGATGGACTATCCTACTTTTTTCTCATTTCTTAATCTATAAGGATTCCATGTAATGTGTCCATGATAAATGTAGCAAGATATTCTCTTTCCTCTAGGGATAATACTTTAAAATAAAATCTCATTGGGAGAGACCTTAGTCCCTTTTTAACAATCATTGTACCTTTCATGTGTTCTCCCAAACCTTTATTAGAATTCACAATTCCATCAAATTGCAGAAAGCAAGTTGCAATGTCTTCACCTTCCTTCATCTTCAGTTGTTCAAATTTACCTCTATAGGTTTGAAGCTTAGCTCCTTTGAATTTGGCATATCTTTTGCAAATATTTTGAAGTTTGTCCCAAATATCCTATGCAGAGTCACAATGCATAACCTTGGCATATATTGAATCAACAAGGCCATTCAAAATAAAATTTTTATCCTTCAAATTCTTTTCAAAGAGTTTATTTTCGTCTTTATCTGTTGGGGGAGTGGTAGGTGTTGCTTACCCATCTAATATTGCTTGCAAAACATAAAATCTTTGTTATTATACATATGGTTTCATCCTTCTTATCCAGAAGACATAATTTTATCCATCAAATTATGGTATTCCATTCGTAGCATACTCCATGATCTCCCTTCTAGAGATTAGACTGTTTTTTGAAGGACCTGCTCTGATACAAATTGTTGGAATACTAATATGGGGGTGAATCAGTATTATGCAATTATTGCCACTTTTAACCAAAATATGTAAACATCAATTAATGAACAATTTATCACTTATGATTTCATTAAAGATATTATGAGAAATATCATTCAACACCACATAACCATAGATGCATAGTACATAAAACAAAATTATGGGTAAACCAAAATGGGAGAAAACCACAGAGTGATTTCTTATATTTTATAAGATTACATTCATATAAGGCACCAACCTCCAAACTATCAAGAACCAATTGGAAGGATGATCCAACCCCCTGTTTACAAGATCCAACTTGAAGGAAGCTACAACTCTCTGAATTCTCCAACTCCAACTACAAGGATTCTCCAACACCCTAGTTTACAAGATCCAACCTGAAGAAAGCTCCAAATCATTGTATTCTTTAGCCCCAACTAAAAGGAAGCTACAAATCCCTTTCCTTTCCCCTTCTTTCCACCCTAAATACAAGTGTAGACTCAATATGTCACCAACATTGTCACTGTTAATCGACCTGTCAGTTCTACTGTCACTGTCATTGTCACCAATATATTATCATCAACCTCTCACTATCACTATCACTAATAAAGATTCATCATCATCATCAAATCTATATCCACTCACATATATCAAATACAAACATCAAGCATCAAATCATGTGCCATATCCTCCATGAACCATGTACTAAAATATGTTCCTCCGACATATGTCATAACATAAAATCATATACCAAGTATATGCCTCAAACACGTTCCAACATCACAAATATATGCTTCTAACAATGAACCATAACATCCATAAACCATGTACCAAGGATATATCTCAAGCATGTATCAACTTCACAAAGACATGTACCCCAAACATATGCATCCATGCACCAAAACTCCTCCAATACGTTGCTTAAGAATGTTCCAAACAATCAATGATATAAGCCTCAAAAACACATAAAAACATACCTTTAATCATGAAGAAAACCCGGTGCATATCATCATAGATCAACATATCAAATTGGTGCATATAATCTTCAACAAACACAAGATCACATATTCATTGTGTTTTACCCCAGACTCATAGGACAAAACTCTTCATCTCGTAGGGTCTCTTTGGATGAGTATAGTACAACCCACGAAGGGGCCTCATGGGACATCCTATAGCTAAGATACGAAGACCTATCAAATAGGATTTTAAGAAACCCTTCTCAATCTGCAACTCCGAGACTTTTGCACTCCTTTTCTTCCTCAGATTCGCTACCTTAGATTCACTAAGATATCCCTTGATAGATAGATATGCAATGAAACTATTTATACAAATGAGAGGCTTCTTGAGGTGTAGTGATACTTTTCATCCCAACTCCTTTACTTGTCTTTAGGGCCGACCTTTAAATTTTAGTTGCAACAACTTTTCTCCTTTAATTAATTTTGAGTGGACTCATAACTTCTTTTCACAACCATTTGGGGGATTGTTAACCATTACTTCAGGGATTCAACTTCAATGGAGCATAACTTCTCAAACATGAGGAGCGACATGGCATACCACCTACTGTTGGAAATGACACGATGAGGACTATGCATTTATTATTTCTTTTTCATGTACTTTTAATGTTCTTTAACCTATTTTTCCTCAATCAACTTTGGGCTTCATGACCACACCTATAAGGCTCTTGTAGACTTATTCAAAGCATCTTCCCCTAAGGTCCATGCTCAAAACTACGCCATAAGGGGACCGCTTCAAAGACTTATTCAATTATACCCATTAATTATATAGGCTTCTAGACTTATTCTAATGTTGACATCAATGCAACAAATTTTCCAACAAAACTTCCATTCACTATGTATAAGACAACAATCTCAAAACTCTAAGAGAATCTCAATCAAGAAAAATATGTGAAGTTAGTACCATGTAAATATGAATATGGAACAAATATCAGAGCCCATTTTCACCACAAGAGGGAAATACTGTTATATTAATTTAAAATATCCCACTTGCATGATAACAAGACACTTCAAAAATATTTTACATGGTTATCATGCATAAAAATCAGTGATCTGAAAATTACCCCAACACATACGAATTTTTGAGTATTGAAATAGAACAATTTTTTCCCACATAAAAATTAAATTAAAAAATACAATCAAGGGAAATTTAGTGCACAAGTATTTTGTTTCTTTCTACCTTTTCTAAGAATTGATGTATTATTTAGCCAACAGTAAATAAAGGAAAAGGAAAATAGAGAACTAATTAAAAAACTAGGAAGGAAAGGTAATGATAGCAAGGAAAAAATGAAAATGGTTGAAAAATGAGTTATGTAAATTCATAATGCCACTGTATCCATCCTTATAATCCCAATCCTACAAATATATGTTGATGATAAAATATTAGCAAGAAATATTGGAATAAAAATAGACTTAAAGTAGGGAGACATAAAACTTGAAAAACTCTATCCATTGTATTAAAAATGTCATAGTGATAAATCATGGAAACATTATATGAATACGATTCCTCCAACCATGCTTAAATTCTATCATAAATAATTTCATTACTATCATAGACTTGATGGAGGGGGTTTAATGGAATGTAGCATACCAAGTGAGAACCATGCATCGAATATATGTGAGGTGTTCTCTGTGAGACAATCTTTATGTTAGTGAAATTGTTAACCCTAGAAGAAAAACCAAAAAGAATGAGGGCTTGACATAACCATAGGAAAATATTAAAGTGCCTCACTATCTTTTCAATCCTCTCAGGGTTTATACTTCAAGAAAGCATCCACTCGATATAGATTCATGAGATCACATGATATACACAAACTAGTACCCACCATGGTATAAGGTAAATCTTCAAGACAATGGTGGGATACCCTAACATGAATAATTTCAACTAAAGGAATAATTGAACAAGAATATTCACTACTGATAAAATATGAAGATGAAGAAGAAGAATAAATAGTCTCATATGCGTCTTCTACATCATTCCCTTCATCCCATGAAAAGGGATCATAAGGCACAGTTTTACTAAGTTCACAGAAATAAGCCTTATCCTCTTCAACTTCCATATGCACATCACCACCATTAAGTGCTTGAAAAGGGGTCAAGCCTAATAAGTTTACTTGAATAGGAAAATGGGTGGCTTCCTACAAATCAAAGCATTAAAAAGACCAAGATACAAATAATAATAAATGGAAGAATTGAAAGCCTCTCTTGAGCAAGAAACATTTTTAAAAAGTTACTCCCTGAATGGAATTTCTTCTTCCTTAAGCATATTAGTGACATATTGTGAATTGGTAGGCTCTATACTAGGAATGGTTTCAAAACCAACACATTCTTCTTTAACATGGTTTTCCTTTTGCAAACAAGAAATGGTTTAATGTGATAAGAGAGGTGTGTCCTATATGTCTATTTCTTATCCTAAAATGAAAATATCATCATTATTGTGTTTCTCCTACACACTATGAGAATTTGAAATGTCTTCCAAAACATATTCATGGTTAAAAAATGGGAGAAAATAAAAAGAATCCTTAGAAAAATAAGTCTCAATAAATAATCCATTGGCAGCAGGAAAACATTCTTGTTCTATGTCAATAATACTAGGAGAATTTATAACAACAAGACAATTTAAATCAACAAGAACTAATTCCAAATTATCCATGAGTGAGGAAGGATTCATATCATGAGTGTCCATATTTTCTTTATTAACAGAATGATGAAGATTGAATTCTTGCTCCATATCTGCTTCCTCCATTACTTCCGATGGAAAAGATGAGACAAGATAATGAGAACCTAAAATAACCATTGATATGCCCAGAAGTGTCCCATTATATACAGAAAAATCCTCCTCTTAGTGAACTACATAAAAATATGAAATTGAATTTACAACACAAGAGGTATCTTTTTCATCACAAGGAGAGAAAATGGTAACATATTGATAGAAGGGTACACATATTTATTCTCAAGAGTAATCCTCTCTATAATATACACCTCCTATAGTAAAGAAATATCCAGACATATGGATTCCAACTAAACGATTGGTATTTTCAATAATTACATTTAAATACACATCAACATGTAAAGGAACATTAGAACTCAATTTATATTATTCATACACTAGTTGGAGTATTTCATTGGTAAGAGAAACTAAACATGAAATAAAATCATGGTAAGAGGGCCTATCATCCAAAGGAAATCTATAGAAAAGATGAGTATATATTATAACAAAATCTTCAAGAGATTCATCTTTGTTCTTCCTAAGCTCTAAAATTTCTTCACATGATTTATAATAATCATAACTCTCAAAAACATACAATAATTCATACATAAATTTTTCCCATGTGTGAATAGAGGTGAGCGAAAAATTCTTGCATCGTTTCTTGATATGGCCTGCAAAAGTGAGAGTGAACATATTGTAAATGACATTTCCATTAGTAATATTAAGAGAACTACAAAATTTCTATAATTTAAAAGCATGTTCAGATGCAGTCATCTCTCTCTCACCATCAAATTTAAGTTTTGTCCAGAAATGTAAAATCTTTGTAGGATGTTTAGGAGGTACATTACTAGAAAAACATCTCCACATGCTCAGTTTGTCATCTGGCCCTCCTTTTAGTTCCATTTTTTTTGACCGGTCCAAATGTCCTATCAATCAGGTAAGGGAGAATGCTTGATGGCAGGTCACAATTAAACCTACTCTTCTTTGGTAGAGAATTTCCAATGAGTATATGGGCCTCATTGCTTCTCATAATTAAAAGAACAAAAAAGGGAAAAACAATGAACTGTCCCCCAAAGATTTATAATAAATCCTAAGTTTAATCTAACAAAAAGAAAACTAATCGAAGCCAACTCATTCTAACCGATACCAGGAGAAAAACTAAAAGAATGAGTAAAATGAGAGATAATATCATCATAATAAGAAATAATTCATGTATGTTAATGATAAGTGAAAACAACAATGCTACAAATACATAAAAAATTAGTTTTACAATGGATTCATAACATTATTTTTGTACTCATAAGAAAACATATGACAACATGAGATGATATGATGCAGGAGCATCGCCAGCACATCAAGCGAGCCAGCGCAGAAGCGGAAGACAGCTGGAAGGCGTCCAACACAGATTTTGAAAATGCTTTGAAATTGTTGCGCAAACCTTAAATGAGTCATTTAAGATGAGGCGCCTTTGTATATTGTAAATAGACCTTGAGCAGATAGCTCTCATCCTTAGGTAGATAGTCGACATTTAATATAGTTAATGCTGGTAGATAGGAATTTAATTCTAGATTTGATAGCCTAGAGTCCAAGAGGGAAAATAGATATAGACACCCTCATTGTATTATTGTAAAAAAATAACCCCTGAGCATTTATCGAGAAGAAGAGCAAGAGCGTGCAGAGAATTGTATGAAGAACACCCATGTATAGACATTTGAATTAATATAACATCTTTGATTCAAATTCATGGTTGGTGTTGTTTCTCTGTGTATTGATGTTATGCTCATGAATGTTTGCTTCCTGTCATACATTTGCTTTCATATACTGTGTATGTGATTTCATGGTTGAGTTGAAGTTTGAGAGGAAGTGAGAACGAGTTTCAATTGTTTCTCTGTTTGAGAAAGAATTCCTGCTAGGAGTGCAGTTAAAGTCGTCCGCAAGGAGTGTGTTGACAGAAGGCTCAAATAATTAACTTTTGTTCTCATTCACCCAAGAGTGAAAGTGGGTTACAGGAGCCGTGCAAGGAGTGCGCAGGCTAAGCTAAGCCTCAGAGTTGTGATTCTGAGGAGAGGAATTGAAGACTGCTGCTACAGGTGTGCGCAGAGTCGAGTGCCTTCAACACTTAAACGTTGTTGAATATTTTCTGCAAGGAGTGTGTGCAAGGTTTCTTTAGAAGAATGAATTCGTAGAAATCTCAGGAGGATTAGGCCTTCGAATTCACTAAAGGATAAGTGCAGGGAAGCTACTGTTGGAAGTCCGAGGAAAGTGTCGCAGGTTTGCGAGCAGGCGAACGAGTCTCGTGGGGAGACACTTCTTCATTTCGTGGATTCACCAGGAGGAGAGTAGACGGTCGAAATACTTTGAGGAGGTTTCACGAAGTTCCATGGGTCGTTGGACCTCACAGAAGTGAAAGGAGGTTACAACGATAACGTCTAAGGGTTTGAAGCTTAGGAGGGAGCAGAGTCGTCAATCCGAGTCAGAAGGAGTCGTCGGATCTACACGTGGCATCGTGTATCGGGGATTTACAAGGCGAAGCACCAAAATTTCGCAACGAGGATTGCGATATCGCGATATGAGATATACCAACAAGCTCAGCACTATCCATCGTGTGGGACACGTGTCAAGGGATCCCGAAGAGTCAGTGTTCGGAGAATCGGAGTTTTCAAAGGCAAGAAACTCTTGCACATTGGAATCGTGATCTGCGATATTCCGACGGGAGAATTGTGTGGGCCATAGCCGGGGCTAGTGGAGGACAAGTGGCATAAGTCATCGGGATATCGCCGCGAGAAGTCCTGAAATATTGACGTTAGGATTCATGATCCTGCAAAGTTCGAAGTCCCGATGAGATAAGAGGCCGTTGAAAAGTTAAATCAAGTGCGCATCGGTGTTTTGGCGCATCGGGTATCAAGAGTTGGAAAATCGAGTGCTTGGTATCACGAGTAGCGAAGTCGCGATAAAGACAAAAATTTCGATAGAGGAAAGAGAAAGTCAGCGATTGACTGGCCATCGGGTCTCGGGGATTCGAGAACCCAGAGATCGACAGTGAACTTGCGAAGCCACGAGTTCTGATTCCCTGATAAGTTCAGAAAGGGGGATTGTGCAGAAGAGAATCTGTGGGTGTAGATTTCCAGATAGGGAAATAGAAGAACCTTGGAGTTATTCGAGCCGAGAAGAAGAAGATCCTATGAGGAATTGGACGTGCTCCGAGGAGTGCAGCTGTGTCAGTTGTGGTTGCGTCAGTTGTGGTATCAGAGCGAGGAATTCTTTTCTTCCTGTAGTAGAGAAGAAATAAAATCACCATGCCGCCAAGGAGGGAAAGACAGTAACCTGATCAAAAAGATAGGGAGGTGAGGAGAAGAGGTAGGCAGGTAGTCAATCCAGAAGTGGAGATACAGATGAGAGATCTCCGAGCAAGGCTCGAAGACATGGAGATAGCTCAAAGACACACAGCTAGTGCAGGGGATCTTAGTGATTTCGAGAGCGAGATAGAGGCTGAATGAGAAGAGGAAGTTGCAGCCGAGGATGCATCAACCGAGTGGTTAATCAAAGCCATTTCTAGAATGGGTGCAAAGGCAAAGATGGACATTCCAGTTTATGAGGGAAATCTAGATGCAGAGGAGCTACTAGATTGGATTAGAGCTCTTGACACCTACTTCGATTATGAAGATATCGAAGAGGATAAGAAAGTCAAGCATACTGTCACGCGCTTGAAGGGACATACAACATTGTGGTGGGACAAGCTACAAGCTAACAGACACTGCAAAGGCAAGCAGAAGATCAAGAGTTGGGATCAAATGATTGCGAAGATGAAGGCAAAATTCATCCCGAGAGACTACCAAATTACTCTGTTGAGGAGAATGCAGAACCTGAGACAGAAACTGATGACAGTGAAAGAATACACTGAAGAATTCTATCGACTGAACTTCAGGGCAGGTCATCGGGAGAGCAATGATGAAAAGGTAGCCAGATATATGAATGGTCTGAGGTATGGCATTCAGGATGAATTAAGCATGCTAACCATCTGAACGGTGGAAGATTCTTACCAAATGGCTCTAAAAGATGAGGAGAAGCTGAGACGAAAGCAAGGACAGAGGGGTTGAGGCAGAAGTCAGCCCAAAGGCAAGACAGTTGCCCAGGAAAAATTTCAGAAGCCCAAGGAGGAATGGAAGAAACCTCAGGGTAAAGTTGAAAGAGGTGGAACCTCACAACGAGGACAACCATATGCATAACAGAGAGGGCAACATAATGAGAAGAGAGGAGATTATGCTGATGCAAATACTTTTCCTCTTACTAGAGGTCAAGGTAGAGGAAGAGGTGGAGTAATCACATGCTTTGCATGCAGGAAGAATGGGCACAAATCATATGAGTGTCTAGAGAAAAAGAAGGATGGAGGAGAAGCTCACATCACCAAAGCACAGAAGTGGGATGTTGAGGCCGAAGACACAGAAGGCGGAAGGTCACTGATGATGCATAAGGTTCTCTTAACACCCGGGAAGGAGGTGGAGGACTCGGCTCAAAGGACTAGACTTTTCAGAACAACTTGCAAGACCAAGGATAGGGTGTGCAAGGTTATCGTGGACAGCGGTAGCATAGATAATCTCGTTTCAACCAAGATGGTGGAAAAGTTGGAGCTGGAGACAACTGATCACCCGAATCCATACAAGGTTTCATGGCTACAGAAGGGACATCAGGTATGTGTCACTAAACAATGTTTAGTTGAATTCAAGATAGGAGGGTATAATGATGAAGTACTCTGTGATGTCATTCCTATGGATGTATGTCATCTATTGCTGGGTAGACCATGTAAATATGACAGAAATGTGATTCATGATGGGGGAATGAACACATATACCCTAGAGAAGAATGGGAGGACACATAGGTTGCTTCCGATAAAGGATAAGGAGGTGAAGCCGGAAGTTAGAAACATAATACTTCTCATGAGTGGGAAGGAACTTCTTACAGAGGTGAAGAAGAAGGAAGATCCACAATTCTTTGTGGTCAAAAAACCAAGAATTGTTTTGACTAGCACAAGAGTGGATGACTTACCAGATGAAGTTCAGGAACTACTGGAATAGTTCGCTGACATCATAGTGGACGAATTATCTCGTTCGTTGCCACCGATGTGGAGCGTGAGTCACCATATAGACCTCATACCAGGAGCTAGTTTTCCAAATAAAGTCGCGTACATATTGATGCCGCAAGAGAATGAGGAGGTCAAGAAGCAAGTCGAAGATTTGATGGACAAAGGGTTGGTTAGAGAAAGATTGAGTCCATGTGTTGTTCCAATAGTACTCATTCCGAAGAAAGACGGAGGCTGGAGAATGTGTACCGACACAAGGGCGATCAACAAAATAACCATCAGGTACAGGTTTCGATTGCCAAGGATGGACGATCTGATGGATTTCCTGAGTGGGGGAACATATTTTTCAAAGATAGATTTGAAAAGAAGATACCACCAGATTCGCATGAGAGAAGGCGATGAATGGAAGACAACCTTCAAAACAAACGAGGGATTGTATGAATGGCTAGTCATGCTGTTTGGCTTGACGAATGCACCAAGTACCTTTATGAGGTTGATGAATGAAGTCTTGAGGGAGTTTGTCGGGAAATTTGTCATTGTTTATTTGGATGACATATTGATTTATAGTAAATCAGTAGCAGAACACTTGAAGCATTTGGTTACAGTGATGAAAAAGCTACATCAGGAGAAGTTGTTGATTAATATGAAGAAGTCCTAATTTATGAAGACAGAGCTCATTTAATTGGGTTTTGTTATTTCGGCTAATGAGTTGAGGATGGACCCGGATAAAGTGGAGGTAATTAAAAATTGGCCATCACCGAGAAATATCTTTGAGGTGAGAATTTTTCATGGTTTGGCTAGTTTCTATAGAAAATTCATCAGGAATTTCAGTGGGATTAGTGCAACAATGATGGATACAGTGAATAAGCGGCATAAGTCTTTTCACTGGATAACAGAGGCTGAAAAGAGCTTCAATCTGTTGAAGCGGAAGATCACGGAACAACCAGTTTTGGTGTTACCGGATTTCCTGAAGACATTTCAGGTGAAATGTGACGCAAGCGGGTTTGCCATAGGAGCGGTCTTAAGTCAAGAAGATAGGTCGGTTGCATATTTCAGCGAGAAGCTGGATGAAGCGAAACTAAAATACTCCACGTATGACAAAGAATTTTATGCTATCATACAGGCGTTGAAGAAGTGGAGGCATTACTAGATCCCAAAAGAATTTGTTTTGTACAGTGACAATCATGCATTACAATTTGTGACTCAACAGGAGAAGTTGAATCAGAAACATGCAAAATGGGTAGAGTATATGCAGAATTTCACATTTTTTATTAAACACATTTTGGGTACTGCTAACAAAGTGGTTGATTCTTTGAGCAGGAAATGTTTGTTGCTGCAGGAGTTTCGAGTCAAAACCTTGGGTTTTGATAATCTCAGGGATATGTACGCAGGGGATGCAGATTTTGTAGAGGCATATGAAGCAGCTGAGAATCCAGTTCTCAGAGATAGAAGACCTTGGATAGATTATATGATCCAGGAAGGGTTGTTGTTCAGAGGCAATCAACTATGTATTCCAAATTGCTCCATGAGGGAGAATTTGTTGAAGGAGAAACACAGTTGTGGATTAGCAGGGCATTTTGGCCATGACAAAACATTTGCAAAGTTGAATGAATCATATTTTTGGCCAGGGATGCGAGCAGGTGTCAAGAGGTTCACTGACAGATGTCGAGTTTGCCAGCATTCGAAGGGCAGAAAGCAGAATGCATTTTTTTATCAACCATTTCCCATACCAGAGAGGCCATGGGAGGCGATAAGCATGGATTTTGTATTGGGGTTGCCAAGGACAGAAAGAGGGGCTGATTCAATCTTTGTGGTGGTATACAGGTTTTCTAAGATGGCACACTTCATACCATGCTAGAAGACCACGGATGCGACTCACATTGCAAATCTATTTTTCAAGGAGGTCATTCGACTTCATGGGTTGCCGAAAAGCATTGTTTCGGACAGAGACACCAAATTCATAGGGAATTTTTGGAGGACCTTATGGAAGAAGTTGGGGACTAACTTGATGTTTAGTTCTGCTTATCATCCTCAGACATATGGACAGACGAAAGTGGTGAACAAAAGTATGGGAGACTTTCTGAGAAGCTTGGTGACAGAGCACCACAACAGTTGGGACCATGTATTACCAAAGGTAGAGTTCGCATACAACGACTTAGTAAACAAAAGAATGGAAAAGAGTCCATTTCAGATCGTATATGGTATGCATCCAAGAGGAGTTTCTAAACTGAGGGATTCAGAACAGATTGTGACTAGCAGTGCTAGTGCAGAGAAATTTGCTGAGGCAATTAAAGAACTTCACAGTCAGGTGAAGGAGCGACTGCTGAAATCAAATCAGGAGTACAAGCACAGAGAAGATCAACATCGGAGACAACTTTAGTTCGAAGTTGGTGATCTAGTTCTGGCACACCTGAGGAAAGAAAGGTTCCCAAGGGGAACATACAATAAACTGAAAATGAAGAAAATCGGACCATGCAAGGTCTTGAGGAAATTCRGAGAAAATGCTTATGAGATTGAGTTGCCGGATGGCATCGGGATATATCTGATATTCAATATCATAGACTTATACCCATACAGGGATGGAGAAGTAGAGACTAGATATGAGAAACCAGTGATCCAGTGGATGAAACAATAGCCAGTTGCAGAAAAGCCACAGATGGAATGCATACTAGACAAGAGCGTGGGTAAGAATACCATGAGGAAAGAATACTATGAGTATCTGGTCAAATGGAAAAATCATCCAGTGGAAGATGCCAACTGGGAGACTGAAGCGGAGATACAGAAGCATGGACAGACCATGCAGGAGATCATGGAAAGGAACCCATGAAAGTTTTCAAGCCAAGGAGTATGATGTAGGAACATCGCCAACACATCAAGCGAGCCAGCGTGGAAGCGGAAGACAGCTGGAAGGCATCCAACACAAATTTTGAAAATGCTTTGAAATTGTTGCGTAAAACTTAAATGAGTCATTTAAAATGAGGCACCTTTGTATATTGTAAATGGACCTTGAGTGGATAGCTCTCGTCCTTAGGTAGATAGTCGGCATTTAATATAGTTAATGCTGGTAGATAGGAATTTAATTCTAGATTTGATAGCCTAGAGTCCAAGAGGGAAAACGGATATAGACACCCTCATTGTATTATTGTAAAAAAATAACCCCTGAGCATTTATCGAGAAGAATAGCATGAGCGTGCAGAGAATTGTATGAAGAACACCCACGTACAGACATTTGAATTAATATAAGATCTTTGATTCAAATTCATGGTTGGTGTTGTTTCTCTATGTATTGATGTTATGCTCGTGAATATTTGCTTCCTGTAATACATTTGCTTTCATATAATGTGTATGTAATTTCATGGTTGAGTTGAAGTCTGAGAGGAAGTGAGAATGAGCTTCAATTGTTTCTCTGTTTGATCAAGAATTCCTGCAAGGAGTGAAGTTAAAGTTGTCTGCAAGGAGTGCGTTGACAGAAGGCTCAAATAGTTAACTTTTTTTCTCATTCACCGAAGAGTGAAAGTGGGTTACAGGAGCTGTGTAAGGAGTGCATAGGCTAATATAAGCCTTAGAGTTGTGATTCTAAGTAGAGGAATTGAAGACTGCTGCTGTAGGTGTGTGCAGAGTCGAGTGCCTTCAACACTTAAACGTTGTTGAAGATTTACCGCAAGGAGTGCGTGCAAGGTTTCTTTAGAAGATTGAATTCATAGAAAGCTCAGGAGGAGTAGGCCTTCAAATTCACTGAAGGATAAGTGTTTCAGGATTAATCCGTAAGTGCAGACACAAACCGATCTCCCTAGATTCACCTGGATCTAGAACAAAACAGGACAAAATGATACTCTTTCCCTAGATCTAGACTATTGAATGAACTAAGAGGCAAGGATCATGAACATACCTTGTGAACGCTTCCTTAGGTCTTTATTGTTCCAATCTTCACTCCAACGCTCTTGTGTTGTTCAAATCACAACAGTACAAACCAATCGAAGTGAAGGCAAATCAATATATTCAATAGCTAATCTATACATATGATCAAGGAGTTATGTAATAAAGTGACATCATCTTTATGGGAAAGGGACACATTACTATATTATATTGATAGAAAGTGAAACTTACAACCTGAGCCTTGATGTTAGCAAGTCTCCTTTTGATGGCTCCTAGCTCTGACACACACACTTTCTCATGCATGAAGAAAATCAACCACTTTTGATAACCTTGCTGGTGTCTCTAGCTATTGTAGCATCAGTCCTTCATACAATCTTCCACTAATTCTCCAATCAATCTCTTGCTAGTTTTCTTCTAACCTTTTTTATGAGAATTCCCCTCAATATATAGGAGAGGATAGATTAGTTACTTGTATAGGAATGATCCCAAGATATCAAGAAAACCAGTATTTGACAACCATTCGAACGCCAACTCATCCTTCTAGAAGGTTCGAGATTTCATCCTTTTTCCTTCCTTTAGAATATGTTCGCACCCTGATAGTTAGGTACAGTGTGAACTATTCGCACTCCATCTTAAAGAAAACTGTGAGAATCATGCAGTCTCGTAGGAAAATATATAGGTAGCCTGCGAACCTCCTTTAAAAGTATGATTTATGGAAGCAAACAAATGCAACTTTTCTCAGGAAAGTGTTCTACTGAAGAGCCTGATTTCTCCATCATCCTTGCATCATTATGAAAACCAAAATTATGGATAACAATAAGTGCAGGGAAGATCCTATTGGAAGTCTGAGGAAAGCGTCGTAGGTTTGTGAGCAGGCGAGTGAGTCTCGTGGGGAGACACTTCTTCATTTCATGGATTCACCAGGAGGAGAGCGGACGGTCGAAATCATTTGAGGAGGTTTCATGAAGTTCCATGGGTTGTCGGACCTCACGAAAGTGAAAGGAGGTTATGACGAGAACGTCCGACGGTTCGAAGCTCAGGAGGGAGCAGAGCCGTCGATCTGAGTCAGAAGGAGCCATCGGATCTACATGTGGCATCGTGTATCGGGGATTCACAAGCTGAAGCACCAAAAGTTCGTAACGAGGATTGCGCTATTGCGATATGAGATATCCCGACAAGCTCAGCACCGTCCATCATGTGGGACACGTGTCAGGGGATCCCGAAGAGTCGGAGTTTGGAGAATCGAAGTTTTCGAAGGAAAGAAACTCTTACACGTTGGAATCGAGATCTATGATATTTCGATGGGACAATTGTGTGGGACATAGCCGGGGCTAGTGGAGGACAGGTGGCATAAGTCATCGATATCTCACCTCGAGAAGTCCTGAAATATTGGTGTTAGGATTCACGATCCCGCGAAGTCCGAAGTCCTGACAAGATAAGGGGCCATTGAAAAGTCAACTCACGTGTGCATCGACGTTTCTGCGCATCAGATATCGGGAGTTGGAAAACCGAGTGCTTGGTATCGTGAGTAGAGAAGTCACGATAAAGCCGAAAATTCCGATAGAGGAAAGAGGAAGTCAGCAATTGACTGGCCATCGGGTCTTGGGGATTCGAGAACCCAGAGATCAATAGTGAACTTGCGAAGTCGCGAGTTCTGATTCCCTGATATGTTCAGAAAGGGGGATCGTGCAGAAGAGAATCTGTAAGTGAAAATTTCCCGATAGGGAAATAGAAGAACCTTAGAGTTCTTCGGGCCGAGAGGAAGAAGATCCTATGAGGAAGCGGACGTGGTCCAAGGAGTGCGGTTGCGTCATGATATAATAAATTTAAGAAATAATTCATACAACAAAATTATATGCTACTCAAGCAGAAGATAAATGCATAAACAATAGTCTCATATACATTCATCAAAGACATAAATTTTTGAAATGTCTTTTTTCTTTATTAATTAAAAGTAATAGTATTATCTTTCACTACAAAGGGAAAAAGTCCTTCATACATTCAGTGAGATCTCTGTAATAAAACATGATATAATCTTTAGCTCTCTTAGTTGTTGATTTTGTTTTCCCCTAATTTATGTTACATTTTCAAATTGAATATGCGCGATTTACAACTGGAAGATAAAGAGACCCCTAGGTGTTTACTTTCTCCCTAAGGCGGTTTATAAATCATATTTATTTTAAAATTATTGTTAACTTCTCCCATTGGTATGTTCTTTTCTTCATGATGTTCCTAGGAATGGTTTATCTTTATTTCTTGACTAAATTAGTCCTTCTTCCTTATTATATATATAATCCTTCTATTGTGCTCTTTTTGGCCTTCTTTCGGCTCCTATGGCTTGAGACATGACCACTTCAAAATGCATAGCCCGTTCTTCTCTCAAATTTGGGTTTCTTATATGTTTTTTATTTATGGAAAATTTCCACTCAATATCTGCCAACATTTACAATCCCATCCTATTTTTATCCTTTCCATATTTCCAGAGATTCATCATGGACCTCATTTTGTTTCCTGTAGCCCCATATATGACTGTTTGAAGTATGCACATCCATTTTTACGTCCAAAATCGTAGTCTATTATTTTCTACATTTTGTAACATCTTTCCTCATCTATCTGGCTTGGATACCTCTTTCAATACATTCCTCTATCTAATACCTTTGCAACAATATATCGCAGACCCAATTTCGACACTTGTAGCCCATGTTATGCATGTTTAAAAAAAGTCTCTCAACAGTCGTCGATCAAGCCCATGGGTGAATCTAGGGCATTGATCCTTAACCTAAAAACAAAAAACTCACATCCATAAGAGTGTTCAACATTTTTTGATTTAAATGATTTTATCCCCTGTGGATAGTTTTAATAAGAGCCTGGGAAGGCATAGGACGTGTGGCTTGTCGTATAATTTTAGTCATTTTCCCTCCTAAAAAATAGGTGAATACTTAAAAAAAATGAAAAATAATTAAATTATTTACATTAACTATACTAATTACAATTATTAACAAAATAAAATAAAAAAAACAATCCTAATTTAAATTAAAAAATTAAAAATTAAAATAATCGAATTACCCCCACTAATATGAAAATAAAAATTACTAAAATAAATTGATAAAATAATAATTACTACCCTACTCTCTTCTGGATTTTAACCTGAGACCCCCAAGGAGGAAACCCATTTTTTTTAACCATTAGGCTCATTCAAATTATATTACACTCCCTACCTAGATGAAACTAGTAATCAATAAGAATTAGAAAATTGAAAATTATAAATATAATATAAATAATAAATAATAAATAAATAAAAATATTATATATATATATATATATATATAAAACCAAATAAAATAGTAATTACCCCCAAAATATAACCTAAGGTCCAAAATTAACACATTAAAATGTGTCCATTAAATATTTTTTTCGGTGTCATAGGTGGGTGGAGTGATAAATTTCTTGAATTCATGGGCGGTTAGGGTGTTAAGTTAAGGAGTTGATTGCACTCTCTGATGGACTAAGCTTCCATGGGAAGATTACTCAAATTCACATGAAAATCAATCTCAAATAGGAAATAACTTCTCCACCCACATGCAATTATTTAGAAAAGAAAATGAAATTCCCAACCCACATGAACTTATCCAAAAATATTGAAATGTGTGCTAACAATATTCTCGGGGCCATGACGATCAAAGTGATAAAGTAGACATGAGCTAAATCCACTCTGATGGAAATTTAACACAATACACAATGTTGTAATGATACTAAAATAATACCATAACCTTACTTTCGATGAGTAGAGCATGTTTCCCCAAAAGCAAATTAGAAAATCAAGAACTCATTAAATACATGCAATAGAACACCAAACCTTGTAACCACATATGATCAAGTACTTTGGAATCAAAAAAAGGTTTGAAAATAACATGTCAATTTCATCATCCAAATGTCAACTAAACATAAAAATTCAATAAGCATCATGAAGACTTTTGAAATCATAAGATCAAAAGGAATAATCAACACCCATCAAAGACAATCATCCATCAATAATAAACCCCCAACTCCCTTAATGTAGGAAAATAAATAAAATATGGCTGCAATAATAGAAGATTAGGCAATAGGATTGAAAATTTTAGTGTGGGGGGCTTTCCTTTTACTTGTAAAATATAAAGTGAAGGGGGGTTGTTGTGGCCTCAACACAACCTTCCCATAATATCAAAATATGGATGTTAGTATAATTCTAATCAAGGCTTAAATTGGCTTCCATATAATTCAAATATCCAATATCTTTTATGGCATCTGCCATTACGAGAAAGCCTCTCTTCTTTCTCATATTTTATCTCCAAAATATCTTCATCTATCCTCCTTCTATCCCCATGAGTAAATGATATCATAATTCCTTTTTCATACCAATTATTAACAACCTTTATTTGTCAAAATACCACAACCATGACAAATTGTATTGATGAACAAGTACGCTCCCCCTCCAAAAACTTGCCATGAATTTTTTTTAACTACATTCTTGAATTCATCTATCAATAACTCCATGGGTGATATTTTTGTAAAAATATTCAATTTTCTAAGGATTTTATAGAGTTTCTAGAAAAGTTTGGCAATGTTTAGACTAAAAGAATTCTATCTCGTAGAATTTGACCAAATGATTTTTAGAAAAATAGAAATTGGTGAATCTTCTTTTGAAAAAAACATGGAAAATTAGCCCAAGGAGTAAATTTAATGCTAGGACTCTCTCCTCTCAAACTTGAGTCTCCTCAAAATTGTTGATTTGGAAAAGGAGTATCATAATAAATGGACATACTATTCTTTTTTATTCAATGGATTTCTCCCCCAAATTCTATAGGAATTTCACTTAAAATTATTGTTCCTCTTGATTAATAAGAACCTTCATGAAAACATTTTAGAAGGATTGAGATTACGTACAACTAGGGAAAAGTTTTATTAAACTACACAACATGTAAGAAGCAAAAGAACCATAAAACTCTCACTTATTTCAATGGAATCATCGTGTTTTCTAATATAATTTTAAAGTCTTCTTTTACTAGAGTCTTAATTCTTCTTCTATGTCTACATTAAATAAATATATTGGATGATATCTAGTATTGGAGGGTTTAACTAAGGATCCCTCACCTATATATTATCTAGGGATAGAATGGGGTACAAAAACGTCTCCACCCTATAAAATTATTCTAGCTAATAATATAATGTGTTTATCATTTTTCTTAGTATCCTTTGAAACACCTAATGGTGTCTTGTTGATTCATTGCAACTTTGAGGGGTCATTCTCCATAAGGAATTACATGGAGACTCATCTATACCATTACAAAAGCCTCATGAAGAAATTGAAGTCCCAAGAAGAGAAGTTGGCCACACAAGAAAACATTAAAGTAAAATTAAATATCTAGAATGAGAAGTCGGCCCCACATAAGAACCCATATGATTATAAATAGAAGACTAGATAATTTCATTTGAACATGAAGACAACTCTCCTTCTATAGTGTGCACTGGCCAGCGGGAAGCTATAGTTGTGGGATTTCATTATTTTTGGGTTACTTGTTATATTGGTGAGTGTGCCACACTTGGGGAAGGATATTATCGGTTTTTATTGGTTATATTATTGAGGCACTTGCTCATGGAGGCACTAGGATTGGGAAGGACTTATCTTGTTTGGTATTCTAATCTAGTGATGGGGATGTATTGGTAATATCTTGGTCTAAATTATTCTATAAGAAAATTTGTTGGGTTTTCTCCCAAGGTTTGGTTTCCCAGGATAAACTCTTTTGTTATGTCCTTGTGTCTACTGTGCATGGTTAATATTTCCATATCTTATTATTTTCGATGCATTTTTATAGTTGATATTTTCATTATGTACTTATTCTAAGATAATTTTTGTATGAAAATGAATCTTTTTATTCACCATAAGGCAATAAATATCATATTTGAGAATCATAAAAATCAACATGGTATCATACTTGGTTGAAATATTTCCACTACACAATTTTGTGTTAATACCTAAACTCATCAAGATCGTTGAGAACTTATTAAGAATTCACTGAATCTAAGTCCACCATTGATCAAGTCATATTTCTTCTATGCATTGACTACACAATGTTCATCCTTGCTTCTCAAAAATCTCAAAATAAGGATGTATGTTTCAAATTTCTAGTACCACATTCTTGGTTATTTCTTTAGACCACAAAAGGATCTTCTAAACTTGCACACCATATCTTGTTTTCCCTTTACTGCAAAACCTTCAGGCTATTTCATGTAGATTTTTTCTTCTAGACCCCTTGTAGAAACGATGTCTTTGTATCCGTTTTCTCTATATCAAGGTCAAATCCTACAGAGAAAGACATTAGTACTCTGATGGAAGTTAATTTTGCAAGAGGGGAAAAATATCATTGCAGTCAACTCCTTCGACTTGGGAATATCCTTTCGCTACCAAATCAAATTTGAATTTCTCGACTTGACCTACTATGTTAAACTTTTTATTGAACACTATCTTTATATTGATGGGTTTAATTCCACTAGGTCCCTTGACCAGATACCATATCTTATTCTTATACAAGGATTCCATTTCTTCAACCAAGACGTCTTATTCTTATATTGCGTCGACTACGCCCCTAATCAACTTGGGTTCATCATTAGTGTTATATGACACAAATGCAGAATAGAAATTTGGAGGATTGTACCTTTCATATTGTTTCCTTACTCATTCATATCTCCTTATAACTAGAGTCAGTTGTTCCACCTCTTCATCTGATTCATTTGACTCATTTTAATCATGTTCTTCGTTCATCTATTCAAACACCAACTTCTCTAGTTCTTTGTCCATTTGAACCTTGTTAGAATTGAAAGTTCCATTGGCTTCCCTAACGACCATATATCTAGTATACAATGTTTTCATCAACACTAGATCCCATAGCTTATATCATTTCATTCCATCCTTGTAGTTAATCATCATACACTTGACTTCCTTGTTTTACATCTTGTTCCTCTTTTCCTTGGGAACATGCACAAATGAGTCAAAACCAAATAATTTGATATGTGAAAGAGAAGGCATCTTACCAAATCATACCTCATTTGGATTCAAGTCGACTAAATCTAATGAAGGAGACCCATTTATCAAATATTTCGCAATGTCTTCTACCTTTTCCCATAATTTGTATGAGAGCTCAACACCATTGAGCATCCTCCTTTCCTTGTCCATCAATGTCCTACTCATTCTCTCAGAATCTACATTATGTAGTGGGGCATATGGTGTGGTGTTTTGGCATGCTACACCCATTTTCTACAAAAACCTCAAAATACTTTCCACATAACTCCCCTCCATTGTAAATTATCAACACGTTGATCTTCTTATCAGTCTCATTTTCCACAAGAGATATGAAATCTTTTAATTTATCAAAAACCTTTGATTTATTGCTCAACAAATATATCCATGTATTCCTGGAAAAACAATCTGTAAAGGAGACATAATACAAGGATTCACCAAGTTAATGGAATGGTACAAGTCCAAGAAAATCACTTTGGATGAATTCTAAAATCTATTTTTTCCTTTTAGCTCAATATGGAAATCCTTATATTCAATGCTCACAAAAATCAAATTCCAAATTACAATTTGGAAAACCTTCTACCATACATTTTTTGTTCATGGATCAAATTCATGTTTTGCCAATGTGTCCCATCCTATGATGCCATAACATGGTCAGGTCAACTTGATGAAGAATAGTTTAGTTGTCTTGTATCAATTCATCCCAAGTTGAGTCGAGTCGAGTACAAGTCGAGTCAGCTTCAAAAATAAAAATGTTGTTGCATCGTTTCAAGGAGACATTCCATAAAAAATTGTATAAGGTTCCAATCCAAACTCCTTTAATTAATACCATCGCACCCCTGACAAATTTTGACATATCCAACTAAAATAAAGTGTGCACACCTGCATCCCTCACTTTACTAACATAT
Source organism: Picea sitchensis (assembly GCA_010110895.2). Taxonomy (NCBI): domain Eukaryota; kingdom Viridiplantae; phylum Streptophyta; class Pinopsida; order Pinales; family Pinaceae; genus Picea; species Picea sitchensis. Next base: position 219,659 of record SNQJ01S0000715.1, read on the forward strand.
ATAATATTTCTTTCTAAACCCATAATATGTCACACACCTGGAAGGATTATACTCCCCCCATATTCCAGTATCATTCATACTCTTCCTCATCAACCATTTTCTTTTGTTGAGTCATCCCCCAAGAATAAATTCCCCCCTTATTATCTCTCATATTCACAAAACCATTCTCTGTGAGGTGTCATATGAAAGGATGCACCTTAGTTGATCAACCAAACACCATGATCCATTTGTACTAGTGAATGATAGAAACACATTTCCTCCTTTATCTGAAATAGTATGTTAAATCCCTAAGTATATATGAAAATATATCGTAAGATAAACCCTTAATCCCAACAAGAATAAATCAAACCATTCACCAAATATTTAACACAAGAAATAGTCAAAACCCTTGAGGTAGGGTAACACTTTATATTATTCCTTATGGAACGAATGCACTCCTCAAACAATACTTGCTCCTTACAATAATAATATACTTCACTCTGCCAGGGATGATTTTGGGGGCTAAATTTCGCTCATGGGCTAATTTTTCATGGTTTTTCCAAAAACAAGATTCGTTATTTTAAAAATGATTCGCCCAAATTCTATAGGATAAAATTATTTTACCTTAAAAATCGCCAAAATTTTATAAAAACTATATAAAATACTTAGAAATTTGAATATTTTTAAAAAAGTATCGCCAAACATTTATAGTTGACATATGAAGGATTAGTAATATTTGCCAAGGTTTCTACTTTTAAAAATAAATTTCCATCCTTAAAATCATCCTTGCACTCTGCTTCAATACATTCCTTACACTTCTTTATATAGCATTATCTCTATCTCATAGGAACATTCTAGAGAAGGGATATTCTAGTAGGTACAACCTTCTAGAATTAGAATATAAAATTGGGCGTCATCCCATAAATAACAACTACCCATATACCAATCATCACAATCATCCTTTTAATCATACCAAGCATATCTATCTTGAGTATATTCTCTTGTGATGTGATTGTACATGGTATTCATAACATATTTCTCTTGAATATTTTTTTCTTCAACTTTGAACTTTTGAAATGTTGTCTTGATGGCTTCCATCATCCATTGAACATCCCATTGAATTGCTTTGAGTATTTGAATATCCATTGGAAAAACAACATATAATATACCAAAATAAATCTCTTAAAATCATTTATCCAATGGCACTGATCTAGTAAACATTTGAGCAATGTATCAAAAGTTATGAGCTCTACAATCTAGCCCTCATCACGGAAAACCCTAATAATGGGTAATTTTAAATTAGATATATCTTCACTTCTGAAGATCTGATTCAGGTCATATTTTTTTTGAAACTAGGTGAAATTGTGAGAAGAGTATATCTACAATTTTTTTGGGCAAATTTAGCGCCAATTGCTACAGAAATTTGCAAAATCGTACGATCGTCCATAGAAAACCCTCAGAAATTGTAGATTTTAAAATGTCAATATCTTCATGTATCAGACTCCTTTTCAGATGATTTGTTTTTGAAATTGGTTGTTTTCCTGATGTTAGGATATTTAGACACTTAGGAGTTAGTTAAGATCTACTTGGTCTAATATGTCGTTAGGTAAAAGTGTGTTTCTTTAGTATGCATTAGTATGCATTTGTAGTTAGGCAATCCGACGGTCACGATATGTTCCCAGGCATAGAGTGATCGATGATTCATACTCTCCTCGATCTTATTAGCCATTGATCCGTGGCAACATGATTGGTCCATGATCTCTATTTAAATATCATGGAGGGTCATTTGCGATGATCAATTGTGAGAAACTCTCTTAGCAAAATCTCTGTAATCTTTTTTCTTTGCATTAATAAACTGCTCCAAGTGGCAGCGTTAGGTTTGGGGCGATGGATATTTCAAATGCTTGGTTTTTATCACATGAAAACATCCCGGTGTGTTGATCTTTGATCTGGTTATGTGAGTGGTTACTGAAGAAGGTGTTTGTCCTCTATTGGAATACGTGTTGTCCGAGACAATTTATCATATCTGTTGAAGACCGCTCATTTGTAGATCGAGGTCGATGAAGCGAGGATTGACTCATCTCCATTTATGGAATTTTTGTACATTTATGGGCTGAAAGGACTGTTCCATTGCGTAAAGGCTTAGCTTTTCGATCAAGAACTTTTCCGTTTCCTTTCGAAAATGTTTTACGTTTACTTAAAGACTCTGATATTCTGATGGGAAATGGGTACAGGATTTGAATATACATTTTTTAGAATTTTTGCAAAGTTTTGATTTTATTTTGGTTTTTTTTTTTTTTTTCGAATGCTGCTCTTTTAGATCATAAATTTCTCTTTTCCTGCACCTTGTAGATCTTGAAATCAGAAGCGAGATAGGAAAAGGTTCATCTTAAGGTAATCTAACGAGACCACAACCCTTGTTGTCATCGAGAAGTGAAATTTTTTTTTTTTTTTTTTTTTTTTTTTTTTTTTTTTAGCATGCTCTCCAAGGCGATCTTCAACAACAACAACAACAACAAGCAACAACAACAACAACAACACTGGTCTCATACAGACATTTGTTATGTTTTGCTGGACCATTTGGTTAAAACTTTTCCTTATTAAGTACTTGGTCTTGAGTTCAAGTCTCTCTTTTGTTACTTTTTTGAAAAGTTCATGCCAAAATTGTAAAGTGCATTTCACTTCAAAGTATAAAAGTGAATCACTATAAGTATCTTTATATTTTATTTTTGATTTATTTTGCGTACAACTTTTCTGTTATAAAGGTAACACTCATTGTAGGGATCCCCACTTCTCTTTATAAAAAGTGTGTCACTTCATAAAGTAGCTTACCCTATCATGTGGTTATTTGGTTACCATTTGTGATTTTTTAAAAGGTATAACTCTCACATCCGAAGCCCATTTTCAATGTCGTTTTTTTAAAACCGCTGAATTTTTGAGATCTTTCCATTCGGATCATTAGTTTCAGTTTTTAACTATGTATTATCTACATATTTAATATGGATTCTACAGAATGCTGGCCTTACCAACGACAACTTCACTTCCAATGGAAATCCCATATGGAAGATTTATTAAGGAGTAAAGGCCTATATCGGATTACTTTGGGAAAGGAAACAACCCCCGCCGATGATGATAAGAAATCCAAATGGGATAATAGGAATGATGAAGCATGGACTAATTGGAATGTCCAACTCCCCTGATCTAAGGTACCATCTTCAAAGAGTTGATGACAAGAGCAGCTTGGGACAAGCTTGAATGTGTTTGGTAAACTCAATATTATTCCGAGAACTGTGAGTTAGAAAATCAAATAGTGACCTTGATTCCAAGTATTTTTTCTTGCCTTGGAGACTATCTATCTAGGTTTAAAACACTCCCCGGAACTGCGAAGAATGTGAGATAACAGTGGAGGAAGATCGTTGCATATATATCTTATTCTCTCTAAGCTAGGTAAGTGCATAATGCAATGTTTGTAACCACCTTTTATGCCATGAAAGAGGCTCACAAAGGGAAAGCTTATGTAGAACCCACTCTTAGTCCTTTTGTACTTCTTTGATTAGAGAGGAAGATAAAGCTTGTACAACTTGAAGTGATCAACACTGGGTACACCTCAAATAAAGCCTTAGTTTCCCAATAGAAAGATAAACCCAGTATCCCAAGAAGAAACATCCCTACTACAACAAATATAAAACCAACCTAAGGGTCTAAACCCACTCAGATAACCGGCTCCTAATGGTGACAAAAGGATCAAAATATAAAGAATACTATAAACATTGCAACTTTTGTAATAAGATGGTCATGATGAGACTGATGTTTAAAGAAGATGGCATCCTTAGAAGCCGCGATGAACAAGCACAACATGATTATTGATTCTTCTTCTTCTTCTCATGGACATGCACTTTCTACTTAGTTTTTCCTTCAATACACCTTCTACTACTACTTCTTCTTACGATGAGTGGCTTATTGATTTAGAGACATATTATCATATGGCTAGGATAAAGCCATATTTTATGAGTCAAATGAATGTAACACCAAGGAAATATTTATTTGGTGATGATAGATCTCTTAGTGTTGTAGGATATGGAACAATTCCGGAATTTACAAAATGGTCATTTCAATGATGTATTATGTGTTCTAGATCTTTCTTGTAACCTTCTCACCGATTATATATCAAATCACTCATTGGTGAAGGTGACCCGTCGCGTTTTCACCTCACCAAGTTGTAATCAAGGATCTAAAATATCCTAAACATGTTAGTACAGGCGGAATTGCTGATGATATTACCGGGTTAGTACAAGTTTGACAACTTTGGGTCATCAACTTTTTCATGGATTTTTGTTTCTCATAGCGATGACTTGAGCAAACTTTGGCATGAAGTGGTTTGGTCATATAAACTATGTCGCTCATTACAACAACTATGCCAATCAACGAGATGGTGGTGGTCTTCTTCCTCTTGTTTCATGCGAGATGGTGTGTGTGTGCTGGTTGTGTTCTCGGCAAACATCGCCGGGACAGTTTTGACAAATGTGCCCCTTGTTCCGCCAGTGATTTGTGTGAGTTACTTTCTTCTCAGCTAGCATTTTTACGGGTGCAAGTGTTTCTTAACTTTCATTGATGACTTTTCGGGCATTACTTGGGTTTACTTATTAAAACTCAAAGTGAAGTTTTGACATGTTTTTATTTTAAGGCTTTTGTAGAAAAACAATCTGGACATCCAATTCAAGGTTAAGAGCAGGATAATGGAAGTGAATATGTGAACAATAATTTTACAAGTTCTTGCACTACAAAGGGCATCCAAACGCAACCTGCTTGTTCTAAACCACAACAAAATGGGTTTTTGAGAGAAAGTATCATACATTAAAAGAAATGGCAAATTGTATGGAAGATCCAATCTAAGAGTTAAGTCTACAGTCTTGAAGTGAAGCAATCAACTATGCAGATTACATAGTAAATCACAATCCCACAAAATCTTAAGTACCAACACCCGAGGAAGAAGCTTGGACTAAAATTAAACGGATGTAAGTCACTTCCATGTATTTTGTGGCCAATATAGCATGGGCTCACATTCCTAATGAGAGAAAGAAAGCATTCTGACCTAAAAGTGAGAAGTGTATATTTGATGGTTATTCTGAAGATGTCAAAGGTTATGAACTTCTTCAACCCATTGTAATGAAATTATTCTTAGAGAGATGTTAAATTTGATGAAAATCTCTTGGCTGCTAGCCCTAATTGATTGGGTGTGCCTTCTTTGCTTGGCTGCCGCCATCTTTGCCGGATGCGCTATTACTGTTCCTGATGGATTCTTCTTTAGATGATGAAAGTGGGGATGAAAATCCACCTCCGCCTACTGACATTCCTCCTAGATGGAGTCCTTTGAACACGAACAAGCACCAGTTCCAAGCTTCCTAGATGGGTCGTTCAACACGAGAAGCAAATGGTGATCTTATTGGTGATCATGGTCGGCATCGGACATGTTCACAGTTCAGTGAGCCTCTTCTCTTTTGGCTCAAGTTTTGCATTATTGATCAAAGAGACTTGTTCTTGAGAAGCCGGAGGTCATCAGTTAGGATACAACAATGAATGAAGAGTATCGTTCTTTAATGGGAAAAGATACTTGGGATCTTGTACCTCTTCAAAGGAAAGAAAAACTTGTTAGATGTAAATGGGTATACCCGAACTAAAGTATGCATCGGATGATATTGAAAGGAACTAAGGATTGATTAGTGTAGCGACCATACGTTATATATCAATAGCGAGGGTAATGAATTTTTTTTTTTTCTTTTTCTTTTTTAACAAAATGAAATTAACAACATCACCTAATTCATATCAATGCAAAAGCACATGACATCATGGCGAAATGACACATGATGAATATAAACAAACTCTACAATATCATTCGCGGAGCGGAATTGCAAACTATAATGTCAACCAATATCATTATATTATCACCAATAACATTAATTTTGCCGAATATAAAACTCTTTAACAATTCTACCATTTCAACATCAATAACATTAAATTCCGAAAGTAAAATGCATTATACTTCACGGTTAAAATCATATGGTTGCCTTTCGCTTTCCTCGGAAGACGTCCAAGCTCGTGCGCATCCCTCTTGGGCAGTAGGAAGCTCTTTGAGTACCTCCCGATAGCGCTAGGTATCTTCTTCCCCTTAGCTTTGAGCATAGAGACCACACAGAACGGAGATAGAGATAAGCGTCTCGGCTCGCCTCAACTTGGTGAGCTACCACTCAACCACGTGTAGAGATATACCCAACTCCTCACAAGCAACCAGTCAGCCACAACTTGGCGGTAATGTGATTACGCTAACGGTTCATCCCTTCTTCCTTCTTTCCCCTCCTTTTATAGAATTTTGGACTGACCTAATTCATAAATCATTAATTAATTAATTTTTAATGACTAACCTGCTGGTCTCCTCAGATCCAAGTGTCACACATGCCTCTGGTTCTCCAAAATTAATTTCTGGTATTAAAAGACTCAATTCTCTTACTCCCCCAAAATTACTCCTTAAATTACTCCTTAAATTACTCATAATCACCCTTAAATTTCTCCTTGGTACTCGTAATCACTCCTTAAATTGCTCGTTAATTTACTCCTCAATTTTTTTAGTCTCTTTATTCTATTATTTAATTCTCTCTTGTTATTTTTATTTTTTTTGAACCCGAAAGATAAATGTGGTTTCTAATATGATTTTTTTAAATTCCTAGCTTTATACTCCCATTTTTTAATAAATTTTATTTCTTCTTCATCATTTTACACAGAACACCATGGGTTTCACATAATTTAATTCCCTCATTTCTTTTACCCCTTTACTTTTAGGAAGACTTTTAATTTACACCTAGGAGGGTTTAGCTTAAGCCCTAGGTTTATTTTTGTAGAATCTTTTCTTAGGGCTTATCCAAATTTAACTTAGAGATGTTTTGAATTTAGTTTTGATTTGAACAAGCGACAATTTAATTAGAGTCGTTTTAAGAATTTTATTCGGTGTTAAGGTCTTAGGGTCATCTAAGTTGTCTCATCATCATCATCCATATGGCGTGCCCTTCGGGGATGCCTTTCATTACTCAAGGGTTCCACTCACCTCGTTTGCTTCCGTTGTGGCGTGCCCTTTAGGATGCACCACATGCTCCAAAGTTACTTTCGTGACTTGACAGTTGGTAGAGATCTATAACCCACAGGTCAGCACTCCGCCCGAATTGAACTTGTGGAGACTAAGGGCTCTAAGGAATAAGGCCCCCATGCCTTATTGTGCGCCCCATAGAAATCTTCATGAGCGACTGTCACAATCTGCCCTCACGGCATCGTGAATCCCCTCGAACTAGGTAATCATTAACCTCAGTTTGAATCGTGGTATTTATGTGATGTCCTCCACGGCATCTGGAATCCTCGAACTAGGTAATGCGTTAACCTCTGATTCGAGCCAGGAAGTGCTAATGAGAGGTATGGCGGTGTTGTCACATCTCTCCCTCAATCTCTTTGGAAATCGTTTGTGGCCCCTTGACTCCATATGTGGTTTTGGTCGGCAAGCTATCGTCATTTTGCATCATCAACCATCATGTCCAGTCATGTCAAAACCATATCATGAAATCAATAGCATATCATCAAAACCACACAATATCAACGTAATTAGAAAACAACTCAAATATCCTCCACAATCCAGGGTCCAAGGGAGTTCCACCGTCACCCTGCATCCTCAAGGTCGAAACCATGCACATTCAATAAGCGGAGTCAATAGCACCTGTATAGCAATAGTAAAACATCTTGTCATCAATCATGGCGCATCATCATCATCAAGGTTAGTGGTTCATCATCGCAAAATCGGATCACTTGCGAGCAAGTGTCCTCAAGAATAAGTTTTGTCGGTCTTGAGCGGGATGTTATATACACCTCTTGGTCTAAACTTTGTCGAAGTTTAGTAGTGATATAATGCGAAATAAATGTACGCATTATAAATGGACCACGCGATTATCATAAGTCTATAAACAAATCTAAACTATTGGAAGCATATCATATCGTCCTCCGAGGTCGTCGGGTGGGGACTATAATTGTCCCCACTGGACATGACCTGATCTACCATTCGGCGATAAGTAGCAGGTCGAGGCGTTGATAAAGAAATCTGGTGGCTCGGTAGTGAGAGCACTCCCTCGTCAGATGAATTACCAAGGAACTCATGTCAATCCGTGTGTAGGATCACTAACATAATGTCTCAAACATATACATGAAAAACATCATGCATGAGCCTCAAAGAATCAAGCAAGGCTGGTCGATGAGCCATGGGCCCCTTCTTCTTCACAATCTCGAAAGGTCCCTTGAACCTAGGAGAGATTTTATCCTTTACAAACTTTATCAAACTCTTATGCAGTTCAGCCGGTGAAGGGCTTCGATCACCGACCAGCACGTATTTCACGGTCGACTCAGTGCGCTTGTCGGCATAACTCTTCTGTCGATTTTTCGCTTCCTTTATCCTTTGTCTTATGGTTTGCATCTATTCTTCCATTTCTTGGATAACCTTTTCTTGGTCCTATCCTCACCGATCCCAACTCAAGGGCGTCCGACACGATTACTCCATAAAAAAGGAACTTGAAAGGCGTCATATTAATGGTGCTCTGGTAGCTGTTGTTATAAACGAACTCTACTAGAGCCAGGGAATTCCTCCCATCGTTTTTGTTGGTCCATTACGTGCATGTGCAACATGTCTTCCAAAGTCTGGTTAGTACATTCTGTCTGTCCATCCGTCCTACTGGGTGATATCGTTACTAAAATTAAGTTGAGTTCCCGAGGCCTCTTGGAAACTCATCAAAATCGTCGATAAGCTTATCGATCCTTGATTGGATATCATCCTCTTAGGCACACCATGTAGCCTCTCAATCTCACTGAAAACTCGCGCTATGTCGGGTGCCTGATACGTCGTATGCCCCGAAAAAAAGTGAGCACTCTTTGTTAAGTCAGCTACTGCAAATATCAATTCATGTCTCCCCTTGCCTTCAGTGGCAATCCGACAATAAATCCATCGAGTAACTTCCATTTCATTTCCGGCGAATAATGTGGTTGTAGTAATCTTGCTAAGTGTCTATGTTGACCCCACCCTGCTGACACTGAGACATCTAGCCACAAGGTTGACCGTATGACCTTCATTCATTCGGAAGGACAAGGGCTTAAGGTCTGCCCCTCATCGCCCGTAACTCATGAGTGAGCCATGTAAACTTCTCTGAGCCTAAAGCTCGGAGAATCAACGTCCTCAACTTGTCGTTTGGCGGTCACGTGAAATCCGACCTCTAAACCTTAATAAACCATGGCTATCAAGAATATCCCTCAGATTGTGGGTACCATCATAGTGTTTTGTCAATAAAATCCTTGACTTCCTTGCACCAGTCATCGATCCGCGTTGTAAAGTGAGAATCTTTTCATGTAGATTCGTTTGAAGAGCTATCACTGAAAATGGCCAAGTCTGGAGCTCAAGCATCGCCACTTTCGGTTCCTTGTTCCTTTATGTAAGTAATATCAAAGTCGTACTCTCTAATCAATTCCAATAGCAGCGTTGGTAGCCAGCGTTCAGGTTGCTTTTCGTGAAAATGTGTTGTAATCACAATGATCCGTCTTTTAATTCAAATTTCGTCCAACTTCATTGAGTGTCTTACCTTAAAGGCATATATGATGGCTAATAATTCAAATCATGTGTGTAGTTTTCTTCGTGTCTTCTTAGCTTCCTCCCGAAATGTAAGCAATCCTTGTCCATCTGCATCAAGACTACTTGCTAAAACCTTCCTTGGATCGTCGGTGCATACCAAGTCTGGCGTCAATATCGGGGACCTTTAGTATCGGTCTTGTTGTCAACAACTCTTTAAGAATATCCTAAATGCTTCAGCGCATTTCTCATTCCAAACAAACTGCTTGTTTTCTTCTGCAGTTCCTTGATTGGATTTGCTATCCTTGAAAATCGTTCGACAAACCGTCCCGATAGTATCTAAACCCATAAATATATGCACTTTTGTGACATTCATCGGCCTAGGCCATTCCATAATAGCCTCAACCCGTGTTGGATCCATGGCGATACCGCCGCCGGAGATGACATGCCCTAAGTAGTGAATCCTTGATTGATAAAGAGCATTTGGATAGCTTCCCATATAATTTGTGTTCATGTAAACATTGTAGTACCAAGTGCAAGTTCTAATCATGCTCCTCCATCGTCCCTAGGGTAGATCAAAGAAATATATCATCCAGTGAATGTGGATGAACTGTCCAAGTACTCGTGAGGAACACCCCATTCATCAACTCATGAATACTCCTGGGGCATTTGTCAGTCCAAAAGGTAAAAAGTAAACTCATAATGTCCAAATGTCGTCTTAAAGGAGGTCTTAGGAACATCATCCTCCTTGGTCCGTGGCGGTGTCTACGATACATAAAATCAATCTTAGGAGAACAAATTCGCACCCTTCATTTGATCCGAGCGGTCGTCAATTCTTAATTGAAGTCTTGATTATTGATCTTTGCCTTGTTCAATTGGCAATAGTCAATACAAATCCTCCATGATACATCCCCTTCTTCCAAATGGAGAGTAAACGGTGCACTTACGAGGAGACACACTAGGGCGTATCAATCCTAGGTCCATCAACTCTTTCAATTGCATTTTAACTCTTGCAATTCAGGTGTTGACATATGATAAAGCGTTCTTGCTTTGTGGTTTAGTCTACGGTTTTAGGTCTATAGTAAACTCCAAATCTCTTTCAAGCGGTAATCGGGCAACTCCTGCAAAATCACGATCCAGCCCTCGTTATGATACAATCAACTCTGTAGCAGGTGCAAAATTTATTTATTTATTTATTTATTTATTTATTTTTTTTCACGTTAAAACAAATCACCTACAGACATTACCTAACTAATCCATTTGGGAATATGTTCTATGATTGATCCAAACATTATTCTTACCCAATTTAACTTCACAATGAGGTCAAGATACAACATTAATAAGGATTTTAATCGATAACTAGTGAACATATCCAGCATTAGGTTAAGAAAAAATTCAAGAGAACAAAGTCTACCCTCCCAATCCAGTCTAAATTTAGGACAAAAATCAAGAAGTGACTAAAATAAATCTTCTTCTATCTTAAGGGAGTGAACCAATAAATATACAAACCACCATCACAAAAATCTAGAGAGAGAAAACCGAGATCTATCGAATATGTGAAACGACATTCCTCCATACCCTTACTTTTATTCTTGTCCCTCTTTTACTTGCACAAATATCAATCTCATTTAATAACATAAAACACTACTCGATCGAGAAAGAATGCTCCAACCCCATTCCAATTCACTAAATAATCCTAAACATAACATGGCATGAAATTTTTCTTTCCTAAGACCTTGTCATAACTATAACCAAATAAACTCTTCATAACTATCATGCGACCCTCAAAAAAGGCTTGAGATAAAGTCTACATAAGAATCAGTCATAAAAGTAGATTATTAATTCTATCTAAAAGTCATTCTTATGGTATAAGTTAATGCACCTACTCAATTCATAAGAGGAGTCTTCTTAAGATCTAGTTATCTTAGTTTAACACAAGTCAACAAGTCCCCACACAAACGTTTTACAACACCTATCGTAATTGCAACTGTACCTTTGATTGAAAAGGGATCCACAATGATTGAATTTATTAAGAAATAAGACAATAAGTGGAGTGAAACCATAATTTATGTTTAATACACCTTTCTTAAAAATTAATCGATCTCGGTAATAGTATTATTTTCTTTACCTGGCTCATATATTTATTATTAATGTAACATACAACAGGAACTTAATTTGAGATTCGAATACTACAACTGTGATAAGTAAAAGCAGAGTTTTTTTAATGTAACATACAACAGGAACTTAATTTGAGATTCGAATACTACAACTGTGATAAGTAAAAACAACGTTTTTTTTTTTTAAAAGGATAACTTAAATGATCTGCATTTTAATATGGATTCAAATCCATGCATTCCTAACAGGTGTCAATCAACCAAGGGTTTTAGTTGGGAGTTGAATTATTACCTAACTATGAGACTTGGCTAAATAAACCCAATTTTTAAGAAGGTAATCCCAACGCCACCACTACACAGTCACCCCAAAAACACAGATATCCCCGACCAAACAATGCAATAGATTCACCCCCTCCCAATACACAGTCAACGGGGAACAATTTGTTGACCCATCAATTAAACACTATTACTCATAGGTAGTTATTTGTCAAACGTTGGCTACAATTTATAACGCAGTTAGTAATCTAGTCGGTTTGTTTAGAATTCTGGAAACAATTTCTTGTCTGTTTAGATATAGTCTCTACCCATTTCCTGTACAGATCCCACCAATAAATATTTTACCATGGGTTGTAAGATACAATTAAAACGCGGTCATTAGCTTTGATTTTACAACCTATACATCGCTGTCATTTATTTACATTCAAATAACAGGCAGTAACAGTAACAGTGCAATTTGACAACAACCTTTCGTAGCAGTTTGAACATTGTTTACCTTGCGAATTAAACGATATCAAACTGCGATTTTAACGGCGAATTAAACTGCGGTTTGAACAATATCAATATTAACAATATCAACTGCGGATTAAACAATGCTATCATCCATTAACAGTTCAATTAACATGCAGTAAAAGTGCAATTTGGACAACATCCTTATCGTTGCAATTTGAACACTATTTACCTTGCAAATTAAACATTATCAACTGCGATTTAAACGGCGAATTACACTATATCGACTGCGAATTGAACAATATCAACAATTCTCATTACTTCTAGACTGTCCAAAAGTGGGATCAATTTTATATTTATTAAAGCGGGATCTGATACCAAGTGAAGAACAATGCCCAACTCAGAAAGCTTCTCATCACCACCACCAACAAATCCATAATCGTCATAGAAGATATCGACTGTTCTCTCGATCTCTCGGACCGCAAAGAGAAGAACAAGCAGCAGCCGCCACCGTCGGAGCCCTCGGAGCCTGGCAATCCCGATGAGAGCAAATCGAAGCAGGACAGTGCAGTGACGCTCTCCGGCGTTTTGAATTTCACTGATGGGTTATGGTCGTGTTGTGGAAGCGAGAGACTGTTCGTGTTCACCACCAACCACATCGAGCGGCTTGACCCGGCGCTTCTCCGGTCTGGTCGGATGGACAAACCTAATCTCCTCTCCTTCTGCACTTTCAGTGCATTCACTAGTCTCGCCCGCAATTACCTCGGCATCGACTACCATGAGTTGTTTCCCGAGATCCAAGGTTTGATGGAGGTGCCTCAGATGACCCCGGCGGATGTAACGGAACATCTGATGGAGATGAGAGGCCATCCCACCTCTGCCCTCCAAAGCTAATTCAAGCTCTCCTGGATGCCAAAGAAACAACACCTACTCCAACTTTTAATGGCCTATCACAAGAAAATGCCACAAAGGACCAAGTATAATGCCACACCGAGCCATCCAAACTCTCATAATTAATCCAGGCTTCAAATGGATAGATCTATTACACGTTCATTCGGCACCGATTGTTATGTCGCTTCATAGTTTAATGGTTTCTGGAATTAACGTCCATTGTAGGTTTTTTTTCTTAAATCGACATGAATCTGTAAAGTCATTGATTTATTTCAGAATTTCGGTATGTAACCAGGACATTGATTTATTGAAGAATTTCAGTATGTAACCAGGATAAGTCATTGATTTATTTCAGAATTTCATTATGTAACCAGGACATTGATTTACTGCAGAATTTCAGTATGTAACCAGGACTTTGATTTATTGCAGAATTTCAGGATGTAAACATGACTGAATACTCAGAGTGTGTGTCTTAAATGTTCAAGTTTGTGCCTCTTTCTGGAGTAAATATTTCGACTTTGGTTATATTTACGTTGACCTGATATATGTGTAAAATTAAACCATCATTTAAACCTTCAGTTGAACTGTGCAATTGTTTAACTATCTTTTAAACTATCCGTTTAACTGTGTCATTGCTTAACCATCTTTTAAACTATCAGTTTAACGGTGCCATTGTTTACTATCATTTAACTAGTAGTTTAACTGTGCGATTAAACTATAATTTACAACGCATGACTAAAACTGACACCTGGAAGCTATGAGGAGAAGACCAACGAATAGCTGGGCAATTACCCTTTCAACAGTATCGCAACAAATGCCCAAAACAACGCCCAAGACATGCAACAAGACGCTGAATATTAACCAATGAAAACGCAGATATAGTGCGCCTAACATATCAGTAAGACGCAGACAGTCGAACACCCCACTCAAACAATGATTCAACGCCTTGATGGCATTACGCCCAGCCAAAGATTCCCCCATAGATTTAGCGAAATACAGACACAGAATGCAACAATCATGACCATAACCACCATGCCAACGATTTGTCCATAAAAAGGAAAAATGAAATACCGAACCAATCAGAGAAACGAAATGCCCCAATGACAATAAAAACACAGATCGAGCCCAGATTAAACCCCGTCGTCTGCCTCCGCGGCGTCCTCTAACCAAGATTACCACGCACGCACACAATCTACTCAATCATAAACAGTATAATAAAACCCACTCATGTCAACGAAAGCCGTAGTGAACCCCAAGTCGCGGGTCGAACTTGGCTCTGATACCATATGTAACGACCCCTTCATTATGTCTATGAATAGCGAAGTACAATAGGAATTTTTTCTTTTTTCTTTTTAACAAATAAGAAATTAACAACATCACCTAATTCATATCAATGCAAAAACACATGACATCATAACTGGAATGACACATGATCAGAATATAAACAAACTCTACAATATCATTGCGGAACGGAATTGCAAACTATAATGTCAACCAATCTCATCATATTATCACCAATAACAATAATTTGCTGAATATAAAACGCTTTAACAATTCTACCATTTCAACATTAATAACATTAAATTGCTGAAAGTAAAAATGCATTATACTTCA
>SNQJ01S0000715.1:247302-271296 GCA_010110895.2 Picea sitchensis
GGGGGATAGGCTCTAATGCCTCCTTCCTTCTTTTATTGTGTCATTATTGTAAATCCTTAAATCCTATCCCAAGTTGTTCTTAAGGGGGGATGTTAGGATATTTAGACACGTAGGAGTTAATTAAGATCTACTTGGTCTAATATGTCGTTAGGTAAAAGTGTGTTTCTTTAGTATGCATTTGTAGTTAGGCAATCTGACGGTCACGATATGTTCCCGACATAGAGTGATCCGACGATTCATACTCCCCTCGATCTTAACGGCCATTGATCCGTGGCTTAGCACCCGATTGGTCCATGATCTCTATTTAAAGAGCATGGAGGGTCATTTGCCGATGATCGATTGTGAAAAACTCTCTTGTAAAATCTCTCTGTAATCTTTTTCTTTTCACTAATAAACTGCTCCAAGTGGCCGCGTTGGCTGGGGCTGTGGATGTTTCCCCGTAGGGGTTTTACCACATGAAAACATCGGTGTGTTGATATTTGATCTAGTTATGTGAGTGGTTATTGAAGGTGTTCGTCCTCTATTGTAATACCTGTGTTGTCGAACACCTGAGAGGAACTCATATATACAACCATTTTTATACAATTCTATACAAAATGTTACAAGAAATATCCAGAATATCGTGACTCTCATTTTTCTTCTTCTTCTAAAACCCTGGAAAATAAAATAAAAAATTCCCATTTTTGTGGTCATAGAAGTTTCTCTTATACTACTTGGTAAGTAACAAACATATGAATATTAAATCACCACAAAATATATAGAAGACAATATGAAAAAAACATACTTTATTATTATGAAAACCCTTGGGGTAGGGAAACACTATACAATAGATCATATTACAGAAGGGATCCCCTCTTATTCACTTGCCTCTTGGAGGGGGAAACCTCCTAATGAGATACAACTCCAAATACAATACTTCTTGACTTCTCATTACATTTCTTGAACCCCTTGATATAGTGATACCGACCACCTAAGAGCATTCTAGAGGAGGAACCTTCTAGAAATCCTTCTTACCTTTATTACATTCACACTTATAACATGGGCCTTATTTATTATAATTGGCCTCCATATATAATGATACATAACCACATTCCCATTTGGCACCTCCCTAGGCACCCCATATTCCATAAGTGTACTACAACCATGGAAGAAAAGATTGGATAGACGAGGAGAACAAGAGAGCTCTTTGGTTCTAAGGTAGAAGAGTAGTGAGCTCCCTCAAGGAGCCAAGTCACTCCATATGGGAGGACTTGTTCTTCCTTGAGGTGGATTCATTGAGCAAAATTGGGAAAACCTCTCTTGAGAAAATTTGGCTAAGTTTTTAAATGCAAGTTTGTTGGAGGCATGTGTGAGGAAGAACTGAAATCTCTGGAGCCTGTAAGAACAAAGAGACGGAGTCCATGAAAATGAATATACAACAAATCTATAGTCAAGGGCATGTCTGAGGTGTGCCACAAGTGGTTGAAGGGAAAGTTGTGGTAAATATTCTTGGTGACTATCTATTTAAAAGTGTCTTGGTGAGGTTAGGCGAGTCATTTTACTCTCACCTATTGTAAATCAATTCAGTAGTGCTCACGGTGTAACTATTTTTATATAAAAAATAATTAGTTCAGTGTCAGGAATGGTTCATGTTTCTCACATTATATCTATGTTTGTCATTTGTTTGTTCCACGGTTCTCTTGGTTTATCATGGATGCATGCTTAAATATGAATAAATGTTAAATTTGTTAGCAAATGTCTAGGTATACAAGAGCTTCAGTAGATAATGAGTGTGACTTGACGGTGGACTAGAACAAAGTATGTGTATGCTCTATGTGAAGAGACAAATTCAATACAAAGTAAACTTGTTGTTTCCAAGAAGCCAAGTGGGAAACATCATGGTGTCACATGCACTCAAGAGTTGAATGATCGCAAAATTTGGTTACGCACACTATGCATATGTGACATATGGTATTATGGTAGTTTGGTGCTCTTCACCATTGTTGTAGTTAGAACAATTGTGGTGGGGTCCACTTGTTAATAAGGATGTTCATTGAGAATTTGGATTAGTTGGAATGCGGGTATACTTGGTGAATGATTTGGTGAAACAAATTTGTTCATTGCAGAATTTGTATCATACTTACAACAAAGGTTCATTTTAGGGTGTAATGTGAAGGTTGAGCTAGGCACACTCCTTATGAAAACTAGGAGCATATTTTGTTTAGAAACGAAGTACTTGGATAGCGTGGGTGATCAAAAAACTCATAAAAAATTTCATTTCAAAACTTATTGTAGACTTTGTCATATAACCAAAGTTGGTTAGTTGATGTGTGATGGAATTCAATGTCGAAACCTATTGTGCACACCTTGAAAGATCAGGTGCGAAAGTTTGTTGCATGAACCAAGAACTTGGGAGAGGTATATGAACACATGATTCATTGCATGAGTTGTCACATATATAACAACAAAAGTGACCGTGAAAGTGAAATGTAGAGGGTGTTTGCATAACTTATTGCAAAGGTGAGCAATTTTGGGTTGCATTAAGGTGAAGCACTTGGATGCATTAGACAACCTAGGGTGACCTAGAGAAGCTTCATAGTAGACAATTGGTTGGGAGTGTTTCCATAATGATGTCTTTGTGACATGCACCACCAAAAAAATAAGTTGAGTCGCGTGGGGTTGTTGGACGATGATCACAAACTTTGTATGAAGTAGCTCTTCGTAGAGTTAAAATAGTCAGTTAGAAGCAATATGACTTGAAAATGAAGTGGTGGGATTATCATACCATTAAGTGGTTTTAGTCAAGGTGTGGATATGGAAAGACATTAGAGATGATTTCATCCAGTTGCATGCAAATTTTGGGACTTATAAATATTTTGGAAGTGAACTGATGGAATGAACCTTGTATCGCAACAAAAGTATTGTAGGCTTGTGGAGATATGAATGGTGGTTGAGGTGATTTCATGTAGAGATTCAATTGATTTGGAAAGAGGAGGTACAAGACAACATACTTAGAACATGGTTTCAACAAAGTATTCCATTGGAAATGTGTGGTTGGTTTCAAGTTCTTCCATTTCATAATTGTTGCAGTGAGTTCTTTAACTGGAGGTTGGAATGGTGGTTCAACTACATTATATTTCCACAGTGAAAAAATTAATAATTGAGGGTGACTCAAGTGGTGCAAATTTGAAGAAGTCTTGTAGAAGTTTTAGACAACTTGGTTGGGTGACTGTGATGAGAAATTGGGGCTACCATCTTGGATGATTTCTATGGTGGAATTATGTAGATTTATATGCAACCATGGAGGTGTCTTGAGGAAGATTCCTAATTGTTTGATGAAGTGTGTTGTATAGGTTATTGTCATGAAGTGAGAAGTGAAGTATGTATGTGTCAATTTTTAGAGGACAGATGAGGGACCTTGGTTCTTGCTGCGAAATGACTTGCATGGTGTTCCATCACCTATGGTGTGGGACATTGGATGAGGCATAACACATTGTGGTGACTTGCAGATGATTACACGATGACTCAAAGATCCGGCGGTGGTCGTTGGTTAGAACTAGAAAACGTATTGGTGTGAACATGTCTAAGGCATGGAATTTCATTGAGGTGAATCACTCTAATTTGAGTTCTTTGAATAGTTCATTGGGACATTTTGAGAAGTGTAGGCATGTTGGCCACACTCATCATATAATTTTGAGTTGCGTTGAGGTGACTTGATGGAAGGAGGCAAGTTGAGGACTTTCTTCCATTTGGAGGATTATGTGGATAGGTAGATTGCAACATGAATAGATTACTCATGGGTGTTTCTCTTTATTTAAGCATCATGGTTGAGGGTGAAGCATAACCATTCTAGGACATAGATAAGCACACACAACATGATTGTTGGGTAATGAAGTAGCGAGGAAAAGGTAGTCGATATGTGAAGCTCTTGGTGAAAATATTGGCTAATTGTGCCATGAGGTGGACCATGTAGTCAAGTTTCCATAGATGACCTTTCCTTCATAGTGTATCAAGGTGAGGGGTGACCTTTCTTTTGCTTGATATCATTTTACATATGGACCAAACTGCAAAAGGAATTTAGATTACGAACGTGCAAGTAGATTTGAAGTGAAACACTTAGACATTGTGGAGGATATCCTTTATGAAGAACGAATGATGATAGTATTGGTGAGGCAACACTGGACACCTTCCTTAGTCTTTGTAGTTGTATGGAGTGGCAAATATGTAGAGACAAAAGACTAATTTTAGGCATGTAGATGGACATTTCAAGAACTAGAAGTGAAAATTTGATTAGATACCCAACTAGTGCATAACTTATGGTTGGAATTGTGTGGATACATGGTAGACTTGGTTGAAGTATGATCACAACAATGAGTCATGAGGTTCAACACTTATAATTTTTTTAGTTTTTTGGTTGATGTTGTAGGAGCAGTTGAGGTGGAAACAACATTGAAACAAAGAGTGATTGTCGCAGTGGGGTAGTGGAACAGTTTGGTTGCAAAAAAACTTGGGAGAAGGAAATGTGGATGGTTTTATAGGTGGCATATAATTTCATTTTAAGTAGGAAACATGTAGTTTCCTCTTTGCAGGGAAACTTGGATTTTCCACTCTAATAGAATTTGGGGTTTCTAGTCAACACAAAACTTGGGGCTTCCAATAGACTTAGTAGCAATGGAGGCACAAGTTCAGGTAGATACTTCAATAAAACATATTCTGTGTATGTTGTCAAGGATGGAAATGAGTTAAGGTGGGGGAGTATGTAAGGCATCACAATCTTATGTTGGCAACAAAAGCTTCAACCATAGTCTGAATTAGGGAGGCAGGACACTCAGTACAAATGAGGATATGAAAGTATTCATATAGAGGATATTTGGGGTTCCATGGGATCACAACATGCCAAGGGGTTGTTGGGTATGTGATATTCTTTTCATGTGTGTGTGGGGGCACATCAGATTCAACAACTACGTCTAATGATGCCTCGTACTAGTTCTCTTTGTGTCGTGTGCATTGGGCACTTCCTATGGGGGTCCAGTTATACCCGCCCCCCCCCCCAAGTTACGTGCAGTGTTCGACAATGAGCGGTAGATCAGGGCCAACAGGGTTCGAGGCAACACCCTCCAATTTATTTTTGGGTGGTTTTTGCTATTTTTAGCGGCTTTCTAAATTAATCTTGGATTAAGGGATTAGGGTTTTTGTATCTATGGAATACCTAAAAACATTGTATATATTATATGGTGAATGGTGAAATTGGATATAATGAATATAAGAAAGGTTTTTCTCGGTTGAGGGTTTCCGGTATAAATCTTTATGTACTATGTGTATGAGCCATTGATTAAATTTTGTTTGGCTTAAGAATATATATGCACTGCTTTACTTCACAAGTTTAAAACTTACATGGGTGAATCCACCCAAGGTTCCTTTCAACCCAAGTAAAATGATAGATGGTTTGAAGAATATTTTAGGGAAACACTTGGGCACTCCATGAATGAAGAAAAATCAGCTAAGGCATGGGAGGAACACTTAGGAGAGTCGACCTGACTCACCTAAGGGGAATGTGCACCCAAGACGATGATTTGGTTAAACAAATGGATTTTATCAGAATGTGGAGCACACCAAGGTTGGGCACATTAGTCCCAAGCGGAACATTGGTTGAATATTGCATTGGAGATGGGGTTTGCAAAGGGGTGCAATGATTCATTTGGGTTATCAGGTCCACGGAGGGGTGTAACAATTTGTTTGGACATGGGTTATTGAATATGTGTCTAACCCCAAAAGAACATGATGGTTCATGACGGTTGTCTTTGGAATTCCTATTAGAGAACAGTGGTGCTCAACCAAGGAAGAAAATATTGGCAAGACAAGGAGAGAGGTTTTGAGGCATTAAGAGGGGTGATCTACCTCAAGGATTAAAGTCACTCCACATAGGATGATTTATGCTTCCATGAGGTGGATTCATTGGATAGAGTTGGTAGAAATTATCTTGGCAATATTTTGGCTAAGTGTGTAAATGCATGGCTGTTGGAGGCATGTGTGAGGTAGAACCGAAATCTGTGAAACCTACAGGAAAGAATAAACAAATTATGTGGAAAAAAAGAGAAAACAGGTATGTTTTCAGAGGCACATATGAAGTGCATTGTAGGTGATTGTGAAGATATTTATTATGAATAGTTTTGGTGATGATCTATGTATGAGTGTCTTGGTGAGGTGAGGCGAGTCATTTGACTCTTCCCTATTATAAATCGAGTCAATATTGCTCATGTTGTAATTGTTTCTCTATAAAAAATACTTATCCAAGTGTTAGGAATGTTTCATGCCACCCACACTATATATTTGGTTTCTTTTTGTTTGTTCCATAGTTTTCTAAGTTTCTCATGGATGTATGGTTAAATATGACTAAGTGTTAATTTTTTTAACAAACGCCTAAGTATACAAGAGTTGCACTAGAGTGGGAATGTGACTCATCGATAACATAGACCAAAGTATGGGTATGATCTTCATGAAGAGGTGTAGTATAGATAAGGTAACTTTCATGTTTCCAATCATCCAAGATAGAAACATTTTGGTGTCACATGCCCTCAAACGGTGAACGATCGCAAGATTCAACTAGGAAAACTATGGGGATGTGGCAATTGGAATCATCTAGGAGGGGTTTGATCAAGGGAAGGAAACATTGATTAGTTTTCATGAGCGAGGTTTTGAAAACCAATGATTAGCTTTCATTGGTAGTGGTTTGGATTTGGAAGAACTTAGTGGATTTTGGGTTCTTCATGCTAAAGGTATGGTTTTTTGAGTGAAAAAAGAATCAATAAATGAGGAAGTGTGTCAAACAAAGGGTGACTCTAGAAAGGATGGTTATAGGGGATGGTATTTCTTTGGACTAGTGGATAGAGTATGATAAGAAATCCCTAATATATATGTTCCACATGTGGATCATTTATGAGCACAACCTAAATGACTGGATTCATGATAATTGGAAGCATGTTATATGCTATGTTCCAAGATTCAACCTAATGATCAGAGGGTGGTAGGGTTTTATCTTCAAGTATGTAGAAGATTCCAAATTGTTTTTGCATGGAGTATGGTTATAAGGATCATTACTTTTGTTGGTACAAAAATTGAGTTCTTGTTTCGATCCCAAAACTAAGGTAGTTGGGAGGTAACTAGTGTAGATTAAGATTCCAATATTTTCCATCAAAATGCAGTTGAATAGGATACTTAGGGACATTGGTAATTGTTTGGAGAGAATTTTGCAAGTAGACTAGTCTCAAAAATCTAGTGTCAACAAAAGAGTAGCCAAATTTTTGGTTGAAATAGATCTATCAAAGGGGATCTATAAGGCTATGGAGGGTGTATTCCATAAAAAAAACATATAAACAACTATTTTATTATATCAATATTCCATTTATATGTTCTAAGTTCCATATATATAGCCATCTTAGAGAGTAATATAGGCTATCATTTTCCTAAAATGTTTGGCAATGTAAAGACATTCACAAGAATAGTTTTGTCTCGAAGAAGGTAGTAAGAGTGTGTATAGGAAAAAAGGAGTGAGGGGCTTATTGATTCCCATAGGTTTATATGGAAACCAATGAGGATAGTGGGAGGGTATTAGATGTAAACACTATGGATTCCTTAAGAGTCTTAGTGGAAAATATTGACAATTAGAGCCTCAAACACTCAAGAAGCAACTCTGAGAGGATATGAGGTAATGGTGATGAGGTCAAGGGGATGGATTGAGGTGCAAATTGTATGGCCAACATGAGTAACTCTTTCTCTAATTATTCAAATAACTATATCATTTTAAGTAATATCAAGTTGTATTGTTATCTAGCCACTTGGTAGAATCAAGTAGACACCCATTAGGGGTTTCAAAGCATACTAAGAAACCTTATAAACAAAAGGGTGAGAATGCTTTGAAAAATATAATAGAGGGAAATAAAATATCCCTATATCAGAATCTAGAGGCATTATAGAGGGTGGGGAAGTTTTGGAAACCCATTATAGTGCTACAGAATCTATAGGTGAGGGATCCTTAGGTAATCCTTATAGTACTATATATCATCCAATACATTGATTTAACAAAGACCTAGAAGAACCATTAAGATTCTTCTAAAATAAGACCTTGTCACTATGTTAGAAAATGTATTGAGTTCATTGGAACAAGTGAGCGTTTTATGGTGATTTTTCTTATTATTGATCAATATGTAGTAGTTGCATTATCTTTGGCCCTAATTGTATCTAATATCAATCCTTATGAATATTTTTCATCGAAGTTCTTATTAATCAGGAGGAATTATATTTTTTAGAAAAAATCCTATAGAATTTGGGGGAGAATTCCATTGAAAAGGGGAATAGTATGTGCATTTATTAAGTTACTGATAAAAAATTGTGAGGACACCCAAGTTTGAGAGGAGAGAGAGTCTCAAGGATAAATTTGGGCCTTGGGATAATTTTCTATTTTTTTCCCAAAAATAGATTCCCAAATTTCCATTTTTTCTAAAAATGATTCACCCAGATTATATAGGATAAAAATTTAATCTAAAATTACAAAAAAAAATTAGAAACACTATAAAATTCTTAGAAATTTGAATATTTTTTCCATAAATATCACCCATAGTTATTCAAAGGTGAATTCAAGGTTGTAGTTAAAAAAATGTGCATGAAATATTTTTGGAGGGGGATTGTACTTGATCATCAAGAAAATTGGACATGGTTGTAGTGTTGCGAGAAAAAAATAATGTTAATGATTGGTGTGAAAAAACAAATTTTGAAATCATTCATTTATGTAGATAGAAAGAGGAAGAGACATAACTCTGGTGGAAATAAAAGACGAGAAAAATATGGAGGGGTTCTCTCCCAATGACAAAGAGCTCATAAACAATGTCGGAGATCTAAATTATGGGTAATCCATTGTAAGCCTCATTTTGACATAAACTAATGGGAATATTTTGATATTATTCAAAGTTTGTTAACCCATTTTATGTTTGTTTTCTTCCATCTTATTTTTCTGTGATGGGTTTAGTTGCAACATTGTAGGTGATAACATTAGTTTCGTATTAAAGTAGGTTTGATCCCTACATGCAAATGTAAATGGTTCTAATGAAGAGAATTCATAGGATAGAATCATTGTAGAGGGTGAAAATTAGTTCTAGGAAGAAGAAGAATTGTTGGGCCGAATTATAAGAAGGAATATTACACAACCTAACAACAATATAGTAGACAAAGGAATATAAGTTTAGAATGAACACGTTGAAGAGGTGTTGTGAATAAAATCAATGCGTTGTTGAGATCCATGTCTACTAGGATGTAAACCATGGAAGAAACAACTAGAATATGAATTTCAATGGATCATCGTGATATGAGTGATGATGAAAAATAAATAGAGGTCTCACAAGAAGGTGTTGAAGAAGAGTAGGATCCAAAATAAAGAAAAATAGGTTCCTAGACATATCTAAGAGGTAGACAAAAGATGGAAACCCTTTTCTACTCAAGAACCCTAACCTGCATAGAATACATAGATTAGATTTGTGTTAATGTAAAGTTTATTTGAATGTGAGATAAATGAAGACATCAAGAGAGTGAAACTTGCATGCAACATGTTTAAAGGTCATGTATATATCTAGAGGGATAATTTACAATTGGATAGGTAGAGAAATGGAAAGGTAAGGATTGGGGCTTAGTAAGTGATGGTTTCCACACTAAAGAGCAAGTTCCTCCCTATAGAATATTCATTGAAATGGTTCAAGGATTTCAAGGGTACACTGATTGTATCCAAGCAATGTTCTCAAATAGGATATCTTATGGTTCAAACCTTGTTCTCTCAATAACGAGACCAAATATTTAATCTAATTCATTATATGATCCATAAGTTTTATCAAGTCTTCAAGAGTGTCATGGATTTTGTCTAAGGATGGTATTTTAAGATCCATGACAAAATAATTAACCATTTGGCATTGGATTTCCTATGTTTTTCCATAGATACCCTACATATAATGATAATTCGAAAATACCAAGGTTGTAATAAGAATTTATGTTGCATAACCTAATTTAGATGAGATCAAAGGATTGAATCAAATAATGGCCATATTTTCCATCAAGAGTGTGTCAAGAGGAAGCATGTACTTTTGTCCTACTAAGATTGAGCTTTTGAGACCCATAGAACACACCACATGGAATTTTGAATTGTAAATGGTAAATGTTGACCATTTAGTGAAAAAATGCTAGAGAGATCCAACACTTATTTAAAAAACACCTTAAACATAATAAGATTACTTTAACAAATGAGTGCATATCTATGGAGTCACTTATCAAGTAAGAAATAATAATCTCTAACATAATTGTTGAGGATTTGGTGCAAAGAGAGTCAAGAGTAGAATGTGCCCACAATGCCAAGTCTGCAATTGGTTGAGAAATATAGGCGTAGCACCATGAGTGTTGTTGAATGTTGAGAAAATTGATGTTGAACAGGATAACCTAACTAAGAGAGGGAGGGGGTGAATTAGTTAGATAAAATTTATTTCTTTTATTTAAAACAGATTTCTCAATGAACACAGATTATGCCTTTTACTATATGTCTTTGCTACAAATCATTCAGATCAATTAATATGCACTCACATAAATAGATAATGACACAGAGATTTTCACGAGGAAACCCAAAAGGGAAAAACCTCTTCTTCTTATGAATGAAAGGAAAGCTCCAACTTTTCTTTACATTCTTATTTTATCTGAGCTACAACCCAAATGAGGCTGCTACCTCTGTTTCTTCAGCATCTACTGAATCGAAGCTACAACTCACAGATGTACAAGAACCAACTTGTACAAGATACTTTTACAGTCTCCCCTTGCTTCTCCCTACCACTCTGGAATCCTTCTCTGTCACATAGAACCTGCAAACCAACTCTTTATCTTCTCTGTCAAAGATTAAGCATTGAAATCCTCTCTGTTTATATATTCATATCAGAATCCATTCTTGATCAAACCACTTATATTTATCAATCTATGCATATGTCTTCTCTCCTTAATCTTTTCTCTATTTTCATCATTTCTTCTCACTGTCCCTCTATAATTTTATTTCAGTACATCTTAATTTACAGAAATGAATTTTAATTTTCTCCTCTATGTTTTTTCAGATCTTTGACTCTACCATAATTTCCCCTCTATCACACACAATTTCACTCTTATTTACCATGTACATTCAGATCTTACAATGGAACCCTCAGTTTTCAAAGATTCAGTTGCAATAACTGAATAACTACCTTACAGTGATCATCATTGGCCAAGGCATCAAGAAGAACAATATCCACACGATCAGTTTAAATATTTAATCAGCACTGTTTGATGAACATACATTTGTTTTGACTTTTTAGCATAGAATAATCCTCGAGCGCTTCGGAAAGACACTTACGCTAAACCATATTCCCATTGCCTGTGACCATAGGCTAATCGAAATGTGTTTTGCATTTTGCATTTGAGAAAACTTGTGTCGAAGGGTCTCGACAATCCAAGTTGCGATTTCCAAAATGGAGCATAACTTCGTGCTAGCTCTTCCCTCTCACATGAGCATCGATGATAACCACTACCTACACCAAAAATGCATTTCGCATTTTGACATTTCGATGTTTCGCATTTCAGGATTTCAGTGTTTCGCATTTCAAAATTTTGCATTTCGACATTTCGGCATTCCACATTTCGGCATTTTAGCATTTCGGATTTCGTCATTTCGACATTCCTGTGATGAAGTGTTTCGACACTCCAAGTCGTGATCCCCAATATTCTCTTTTCTCCGATCAACGACCCATGACCTTTCATCATCGGACGGTCCTAATCTCATCAGGACTTTGCATTTCATGATTTTTCATATTGCGATATCATAGGTTGGAGCACCTCCTTTATTTGACTTTCCAGTCAGCGAAAAGTTGATCTGTGACCACGTGTCTTGCCTGAAGATGGATAGTCCTCTTGCTTTCAGGATTTTATAAGACTGCTTCACTTTGCACTTTAAAGAATGTGTAGGTTCTCCTGGATCTGATGATGGTCGAGCCCCACACTCGGATCTAACACATGAGATCCGTTCTCTTCTACTGTGCGCTCCTTCCTTTCTGAATTCCCGACACCTTCCTTTCTAAATTCTCGAGTTTCGAAGGTTCCTTTCTTCTAACCATCGTGCAGTTGCTTCTCTCAGTCTTATCAATTTAAGTTTGACATTAATGACAAAACCAAGCCCTGTGCAAAATCACCAACAAACTCCCCCTTTTTCATTGACGACAAACATGCCAAACTTTAAATCTATTCTCCCCCTTTTGACATATATGAAAAAGGAAACAACCATACTCCCCTTGAAAAACAAAAACCAATTGTAAAGATGTGTCATTTTAGCAACAACTCCCCCTATCAAAATAACCAATAAACCTGTGCAGTCTAATTTTATTATGAAGCCCTTGCAAACTTTGAGAGTGAAATGAAATTACAGAGAGTAAACCCCCAACTATTCCTTGAGACCGTCAAATTTCATTTTAGGTAAAGTTTTAGTAAATACATCTGCAGTTTGATCCTTTGTGCCAACATATTCCAGTTTAATAACATTAGACATAACCTGCTCTCTTAGAAAATGAAATTTGATGGGAATGTGCTTTGTTTTTGAATGCATAACATGATTTTTAGAAATACTAATTGCACTGGTATTATCACAGAAGATAGGTATAGGTTCATCATAATTAATATGGATATCTTCCAATATCTTTTTCATCCATAGAACCTGAGTGCAACAAGCTACAACTACTATGTATTCTTCTTCAACAATAGACATAGACACTGCTGATTGTTTTTTACATGACCAACTTACAAGACATCCTCTAAGAAAAAATGCTACTCCACTAGTACTCTTCCTGTCATCAACACAACCTGCCCATTCAGCATCAGTGAAATCATATAAATCAAGACGATTCCCTATAGGATACCACAAACCATACTATGTTGTCCCCTTAAGATATCTGAAAATTCTTTTGACTGCAAGTAGATGAGAATTTTTTGGTGAAGCCTGAAACCTGCCAACTTGAAAAACTGCATGCATAAAACCAGGTCTTGTAGCTATAGCATAAACAAGACTACCAATCATAGATATGTACACTGTCTGATCAACATCTTTAGTATCATCAAACTTACTTAATTTACAACTAGTAACCATGGGAGTGCCAACTAGTTTAGAATCTTCCATTTGAAATTTCTTAAGCATTTCGTTGATATATTTGATTTGAGAGATGGAAATACGTTTATCAGATTGAGTAATTTTCAAGCCTAAGAAAAACTTCATTTCTCATAGCATGGACATCTCAAACTCTTTCTACATATTTTCAGCAAACTGTTTACTGAGGCTATCATCATCACTACCAAAAATGATATCATATACATATATCTCAACAATGATCAACCTATCATTTTCTTCTTTAATGTAAAGATTACTACCAGTGTTTCGTTTCTTGAATACTTGCTACCTCAAGTAATTGTCAAGTCTGGAATATCAAGCCCTTGGTGCTTTCTTCAGCCCATACAATGCCTTTTTTAACCTGTAAACATATTGTTCTGATTCTTGTACCTAAAAACCATCTGGTTGTTCCATATATACTTCTTCCTCTAAATCACCATTCAAAAATGCAGACTTTACATCTATTTGGTAAAATTTAATGTGTTTAGAACTAGCATAAGCTAGAATCAATCTAATGGATTCCATCCTTGCAATAGGAGAAAAAGTTTCTTCATAAACTATTCCTTCTACCTGTGCATGCCCTTTACAAACCAATCTAGCCTTATTTCTAGTTATTTTTCCTTATTCATCCATCTTATTTTTGAAAACCCATTTAGACCCTATGACATTCTTGTTCAAAGGTCTAGGAACCAATTCCCATGTCTTATTCTGTTCTATTTGACTAAGTTCTTCGTTCATTGCTTTCATCTAGTATTCATCTTTAATTGCTTCTTCAATGCTTTTGGGTTCAATCATAGAAAGTAAAGATACATGTTCATGAGTTGAGGTGGATTCTTTCCTTCTTCTTCTTGTTCCAACACTTGCATTTAAGTCACCAATTATCTATTCTTCAGGGTGATTTTTCTGTATTCTCTTGATTGAAGTATTTGATGGAGTCATGCTTTTAGATGGAGTTGTGCCCTGTATCAAAGTAGGAATTAATTGTTCACTATCAGCAGCCTTAGCTTCTTTTGTTTTACTTACTTCTTCATCAATCTTATGTTTGTCATATATTTCATGTATTTGTTGATCCTTTTGTTTAGATTTGGACTTCAAAAATGAGGACTCATCAAACCTTACATCTATAGATTCAACAATATTTCTTAATATGAAATTATAGAATTTGTAATCCTTTATTGAACATGAATATCCAACCAATATGCCTTCATCAGGTCTAGAGTCTAATTTTCCCAGATCTTTATTAATTCTTTTAATGTAACACTTACTCCCAAAAATTCTAAAATGTTTTATGTTTTCTAGTCTTCCTTTCCATAATTGATAGGGTGTCTTATCAGTATTATTTGTTAGAAAACTTCCATTCAAGATGTGTACAATAGTGTGAACAACTTGAGGCCAAAACATGTCATTCAATCTTGACTCATTTAACATTGTTCTTTCCATTTCCATAACAATTCTGTTTTTTCTTTCAACAACACCGTTTTGCTGAGGTGTTTCCATAACAGACAAATGTCTTTTAATTCCATTTTCATCACAGTAATTGTTAAATTCTTTTGACACAAAATCTCCTCCATTGTTTGACCTTAAGCACTTAATGTTCATATCAATTTCATTTTCAGTCAATTCTTTGAAAACTTGAAAGCAACTAAATGTTTTAGACTTCTTTTTTAATAAAAACAACCAAGTCATTCAAGTAAAATCATCCACAGATAACATAAAGTATCTTTCACCATTTAGACCTGTTGTCCTCATAGGTCCACATACATCATTATTATTTCCAAAGGTTTTGTTGTAGAATATTCCTTTGTTTTAAACTTGAATCTAGTTTATTTACCATGTTGACATTGTTTACAAATAGAGTTGGAAAGATTCTTTATGACAAGTAAGTTCCTTATTGTCTCCTTTTTATTTAACTGAATCATATTGTCAAAGTTAATATGCCCAAGTCTTTTATGCCATAACCAACTTTCATCTTCATGTCCAAGATAACAATTTTCATCCTTCTCATCTAAAATGTATATGTTATTTGATGTACTTGTAGCTGTTCCAACTAACTGATTTGTTTTAACATCCCTGATTTGACATTGTTTACAATCATAAGATTCCCTTTATCACATGTTTGACTTACACTCAACAAGTTATGTTCCATATTTTCAACCAATAAAAAATTTTCAGCCATTATGTCTTTGTTCAAACAAACAATGCCTCTTTCAACTATTCAAGTTGATTGATCATTACCAAATGTGACTGAACCTTCTTTTCTTTCATCTAAAGAATCAAAGATTTTTTTTCTTCCTGTCATATGTTTTGAGAATCCACTGTCCACGTACCACTTAAATTTATGATCATCTTGTAAAGCAAGTTTGCACTCTTCAATTTCTTAATGATCATTCTTCCTTTTCCAATAACTAGTTTTCTGATTTGTGTATTGGTTTATAACAGATTTTTGAAAATTCATTGGACAATTTCTTGAAATATGTCCAAAGTTATTACACTTATAGAATTCAAATTCAAATTTCAAAGCATCAAATATGTTATGTGAGTTGTTCACATTGTTCTGAATAGATTTATCATGTCTTCTTTCATATTCAAATCTAGATATGCGATGACTGTTATTTGCACTTATGTTTCTTGAAAAAACATTACAGAAAGCTCATTTGTGTCCATACTTATAACAAAATAAACAATAACCTTCAAACCTGTTTTGATGACTGCCATAATTTTTTCTATGCACTATTGAAGCCTGCTTATCTTCTTGCTTTTATGATCCCTTTTGCTTGTATGTGTTTTTCTCATTTGTATGTTTTGTACCGGCTTTTTCAAGACTTGAACTACAGCTTGTATTAGTAACTTCATACTTATACCCAATTCCAGTCTTATCATAAGTTGATCTTTGACTACAGATAATTTTATTCAACACTTGAGAACTATGATTCATGTTATTTTCTTGTACTTTCTTTCTTAATAAAACTACTTCAAATTTTAAACCTTCATTTTCCTTTTCCTTTTCTGTAAGTATCTTATTTAGAGATTCTTCATTTACTCTTGTCTCTTCTATTTTGACTTTTTAGTCAACTAACATGATCTCAGTGTTTTCAATTAAAATGTTTGACTCATGTAATTCTTGATCTAAATTCTCAATTTCTCTTTTGAATTGTTTTCATTCTCTTCTTACTTTCTTTAGTTTAGACAAAGCACTTACAAGTTCATCTTCCAACTCAACTTCACCTACTTCTTCCTCAATAAGTTCATCATTCTAATTTTCTATATCCATAAAAAGTCTTATATCTGAACTTTCATCACTTTCATCTATATCTAAGGACTCACTATTATTTTTTATGAATAGACTTTTCTTTTTATAAGAATTTCTTTCAAATGGCTTTTTATACATTTTCTAATATTCTTTGGTTTTGATGTTACTTTCTTCTTCTCCATCAGAATCTTCATTGAAAGGACACTTAGAAGAAAAATGCCCTATTCTACCACAATTAAAGCACTTGAGAGGAAGTTTACCTTTGTACTTACCAATACCTCTTTTTAGATTTTTGACAAAGTTAGCTTCTTCCATGTAGTCTTATGAATCCTCATGATTACTGGTTTATGTTTCAACCTTTTTCTTCTCCTTCTTTGTTGCCTTGAAAGTTGCTTCCTTATTGGAAGGATTCTCATTAGATGTCCTCATCTCATATGTTGTTAGTATTCCTTGCAACTCATCCATTAGTAAAGTAGCAATATCAGTTCTTTCTTCTAAAGCAGATATTTTGGGATCAAATATTGCAGGTAAAGATCTCAACACTTTTTGCACAATAATACCATTTCCAACTATTTCTCCTAAACCTCTCATAGTATTGACTACTTCATCAATACGTAAAAAATAGGTAGCTATATCTTCAGATTCTTCCATCTTTAAACTTTCAAATTGAATTCTATATGATTTTAATTTAGCATTCTTAACCTTAGTATCTCCTTCATATAACTTCTTCAGTTTTTCCCATAAATTTTTTGATGACTCACAATGCATTACCTTAACAAATTATGAACCTGCCAATCCTCCAAGTATTGCATACATATCTTTGGAATTACTCTCATAGAGTTTCTTCCCTGCATCATCTATTGGAACTATTGTTGGAGCCTTATATTCATTCAACACAGCTTGCAAAACATCTACTCCTTGAGACTGTAAAAACAACTTCATCCTGATACTCCAAAAAGAATAATTATGTCCATCAAACAGAGGTAATCCATGTTTAGTAAAATCAGATTTTTTATCCAGTATTGAAGATCAAACTTCCAATGATTAAACTAAATCTTGTAGTAACCTGCTCTGATACCAATTTTTGAACATGATAGCCTAACTAAGAGGGGGGGGGGGTGAATAAGTTAGATACAATTTCTTTCTTTTCTTTAAAACAAATTACTCAATGAACACATATTATGCCTTTTAATATATGTCTTTTCTACAAATCATTTAGATCAATTAATACACACTCACATAAATAGACAATGACACAGAGATTTTCATGAGGAAACCCAAAAGGGAAAAACCTCTTCTTCTTATGAATGAAAGGCAAGCTCCAACTTTTCTTTACATTCTTATTTTATCTGAGCTACAACCTAGATGAGGTTGCTACCTCTGTTTCTTCAACACCTACTGAATGGAAGCTACAAATCCCAGATGTACAAGAACCAACTTGTACAAGAGACCTTTACAGTCTCCCCTTGCTCCTCCCTACCACCCTGGAATCCTTCTCTGTCACTAAGAACCTGCAAACAAACTCTTTATCTTTCTGTCAAAGATTAAGCATTCAAATCCCCAAATCTTTATCTTCTTTGTTTATATATTCATATCAGAATCCATTCTTGACCAAACCACTTAGATTTATCAATATGTGCATATGTCTTCTCTCCTTAATCTTTTCTCTATCTTCATCATTTTTCTCACTGTCCCTATATAATTTCATTTTAGTTCTTCTTAATTTATAGAAATGAATTTTAATTTTCTCCTATGTGTTTTTTTAGATCTTCGACTCTAACATAATTTCCCCTCTATCACACACAATTTCACTTGTATTTACCTTGTACATTCAGAGCATACACTAGAACCCTCAGGCTTCGAAGATTCAGTTACAATAACTGAATAAATACCTTATAGTGATCATCATTGGCCAAGGCATCAAGAAGAACAATATCCACACAATCAGTTTAAATATTTAATCAACATTGTTCGATGAACATATGCTTTTTTTAATTTTTCATCATAGAATAACACTTGAGCGCTTCGGCAAGAAACTTGTTCTAAACCATATTCCCATTGGTTGTGACCATAGGCTAATCAAAATGTGTTTTTTATTTCACATTTCGACAATCCTGTGTCGAAGGGTCTCAACACTCCAAGTTGAAATTTCCGAAATGGAGCGTAACTTTGTGCTAGCTCTTCCCTCTCACATGACCATTGGTGATAACCATTGCCTACACCAAAAATTCATTTTTCATTTCGTCATTTCGGCATTTCACATTTCGGCATTTCGGAGTTCCGCATTTCAAAATTTCGGCATTTCGACGTTTCACATTTCGGTATTTCAACATTTCACATTTCGGCGTTCCTGTGATGAAGTGTTTCGACACTCCAAGTCACAATCCCTGATATCCTATTTTCTCCGATAGACGACCCATGACCTTTCATGATCAAATGGTCTTGATCTCATCGGGACTTTGTGTTGGAGCACCTCTTTTCTTTGACTTTCCAGTCATCGAAAAGTTGATCTATGACCACGTGTCCTGCCCGAAGATGGACGATCCTCCTGCTTTCGGGATTTTATAAGCGCACTTCAATTTTCACTTTAAATAACATGCAGTTTCTCTTGGATCTGACGATGGTCAGGCCCCACGCTTGGATCTAATGCTCGAGATCCATTCTCTTCTACTATGCACTCCTTCCTTTCAGAATTCTCGACTCCTTCCTTTCTGAATTCCCGAGTTCCGAAGGTTCCTTTCTTCTAACTAACATGCAACTGCTTCTCTCGGTCTTATGGATTTAATTTTGACATTAATGACAAAACCAAGCCCTGTGCAAACTGACCAACAATTGATTCTCTAGAAAAATTAAATTATTTTGTAAGGTCTAAAGTGCAGATAAAAATTACATTGGATAATAGATCAATGGACCCCCTAGATGACTAAAGGTCCCCATCAAATTAGGTTTAAAATTGTTGATCCCCATATCTCCCATTAATTTTGTGCTAGTGAACAAATGATGATGTTTTTATTCCACTATGTGAACTACTTGGCCTGAAATGAAGTTTTTTTTTATCTAATAATTCTAAATGATTGGGTATTCTTGTTTCAAGTATGTTGTTCTTTATGAAGAATCCTTAATTTAAACCTGGGATCTATGGAAACTATAGTTTCAATCTACAAAATTGTATTTTCAAGCGATGGATTGTAAGTTAAAAATAGTTCATCTTTAAATACTAGGTACACACCAAGCTAGGGTGAAAAATCAATCCTAAAAAATTGTGAACACATTGCTCAATGATTGTGTATGTTTCATATTGTATTTCTTTGATCGTGAGATGGGAG
Organism: Picea sitchensis; assembly: GCA_010110895.2. NCBI lineage: Eukaryota > Viridiplantae > Streptophyta > Pinopsida > Pinales > Pinaceae > Picea > Picea sitchensis. The sequence continues at coordinate 267,059 of SNQJ01S0000715.1, forward strand.
TCCATGGAACTCATGTTTTGGATATGAATCCACACCTTATATATAACCAAAAGGTTGTGAGGAATTTGATGTTTATCATGGAATTTCTTATAATTTTCTATTATTGATTGTAGAATGTCATCAACATGGCACTAAAATTTCTATATTTTCTTAGTCAACTAGCACACTACTTTGTTGATTATTTTTCATTTATGTAGATATTACTATAGACGATGTTGTTGGATAAGCCATGTCAATAGGAAATACAAATTGAAATACAAAAAAGTCTTCAAATGAATTGCATTTAGTAGACTTATATGAAGCTCTATTGTGGTTGGATTGAACAAAATATAGGTTTGTGTCCCAAGTATGGGGGTGGAAATGATTATAAATATGCAAAAGAGTACCATAGTTCGATTAGTAACTTTCGTTTCTCCATGTAATTATGGTTGAAATTTAATAGACATATTGATCCTTGTCTCTAGCATACATTGAAGGAGTTTATAGAAGTTGGAAATGAATTTAGGATCCCTACTTGATATAATGGATGTAGGAAACCCAAATTATCCATGACGTGTGAAGAAATATTGCACAATCTCTTGTGTCAAGTCAATATTCTTACAAGGAGTGGTGATCACCACATTTTAGAATGCATTGACCATAAAAAAATACAACATCATGGGTTTTGGGCATTCTTGGAATTCATCCCAGAAAATCAAAGGACATAGGATCGCTAGATTGTGGAACAATGTTGAAGGGAAAATTGTGTCAAATTTATCAATCAAGGTTGAAATATGAATTTGGAAAACAACTATTTTTTGTTCAGTAACCTATGTAAAGTCCTTGTTATCTGGTTGTTTTAGTGATGGTGCTTGCAATGGAAAAATCGATGCATTTCTCCATGCCTACATAGAAGTACAGTCCATATAAATATTTTGTAACACATCTAAGTTCTTGTCGATGTCAAAATTCCTATTGATTTGGAGTAATGTTCCTCCTAAATTTGAGAGTTGATACCGGGGACTCAGTCCTCTTCCAGGACATTGAGAGGACTCAACATGCATGAGTTGAAATAGATGGATGCTCAAGAGAGTGTGAAGTATCCTAGGATAATGTCTTCGGTTCATAGATCAATGGAGGTAGCAACATATGTTTCCAGTGTAGTGGGAGCAGAGGTCTGTAGTTCATAGGGAGAAACTATGATAATGGATGGGATAATGGATTTGGAAATGGATTTTGGTGGAGGTACCATAAGTACCTCCCTTGCTAAGAGGGAGTGTTATATTTGGTACCCCAGAGGTACTTATGCATCGGATGTGCCCAACATATAGGAGTGACTGAGCACATTTCTCCCTTGTGACTTTATAAAGAGATTTTATAAAGCCAACTTGAGCCTTTTATTTTAATGTTGAAAAGTGACTTTATGAAAAGTGGGTCACTTAAGTGACTTGAGTGAACTCAACAAAATATTAAGTTGTGACCATTGATCTGAAAGGGAAATTCAAGAGACAATTAAGGGAGACCAAGGGTCAGAGAAGTTACACATTAAAATTGCATATAAAGCTGACACTTGAGGGAGAGAGGGCACATATTTTTATGAGAGGTTGAGAAGGAAGATGAAGAGTCAATTTTCTCAAGAGAGAGATTGAGCGCATGGAGAAGTGAGAGTAAAGACACAAGGAGGGAACATTCTCCAAGGGAAAGAGGAAGGTATGCATAACTAGAGGAGGGGCATGATTTCCAAGGAAGGAGAGGGTCCATACAACTAAAGGAGGGCATGATTTCAAAGAGGAGAAGAGGGTACACTTTTCCATAAACTATAACATTAAATGTTGAGTTGAAAAGAGTGAGAAAATAGGTCGTAGAACACTATCTTAGAGGCCATATATCTTCATTACCGAACATAAATTGAGGCAAGAGGAGGGCATGAATTTGTAGGTGTTTTGTTGTACAAGATTAGTGTAGAACAATACTACTAATGTGCATAGATATTGATATTGTATTTGTTGTCAAAGGGAATATACATTGCATGAATTGAGTTTTTTTTTGTGTTTTTTTTAGAATGAAAATAGAGGAAGTCTATTGCCACATTTTTCTAGATTTTATTGTTAATGTTACTTTCTATTGTAAACTCTAATATGAAATTTTTATGAGATCAATAAGAAGAAACTCCTTGAACCAATTTTCCCAAGTTGGATTTATTTGGGGGCATTACCTATAATTTCTAGTGTTCAAGTGGTGTGATTTGTTTGTTTTCATTATTATTTATGTTGTTATTTTACTTTCATATATTATTCATTTAGTATTTATGCTCATAAAGTATAGTTTAGTGATGGGTTTTCTATTTTACTGTTGAAGATTTAAAGTAGGTTGAAAGTTTTTCATGACTTAGTGTATATATGAGCTAAAATTTCTATATGGTATCAAAGCTGGGGATTTGACGTTCAGTGGACATCCTTGACACTAGGAAAAAAATGACTTGATAAGGAATTTGTTTGGAATAACTAGGGGAGAGAAAGCTTCTTTGTAAATTGGACAAATATGACTTCATGCATCAGGTTTGGAGATAGGTTAGAGGGGATTTCCAACTAACTACAGTGGAAGGTGAGAATCATGAGTGTTCTCAAAGAGAAAAAGTTGTTTTCATTTTTGAATACCATCATGCTAATACCTATGTTAGATCCCATAGTTTTGGATGTTCACGAAGTGAAGGGAGAAAAGGCTTAGAGAATAATTTTGGATAGAGTCAGAGACCAACTTATTACAAAATTCACTCAGAATAAGACAACCAAGCATATGTGGGATCCATTGAAGAATTTGTATGAGGTAAATTATGATAACCAAAAAATGGATCTCCGGGACAAGCTCCATAGTACTAGGATGGCCAAGGGAGAGAGTGTGGCATCTTCCCTCACCATAGTTTCACATGTGAAGAATGAGTTGGAAACTATTGGAGAAGCTTTTCTAGACTTGGAGTTGGTGTGTATATCCCTACAATGATTCACCAAGGAGTGGGATGTTTTTGTTAAGTGTGTGGTGGGGAGAGAGAACCTCCCTAAATGGAGTATATTTTGGAATGACATTACATAGGAGGATGTCCAAGAGGGGTCTTGGCAAAAGGTAGTGGATAGTTTAGACAAGAAAAATGTTGCTCTTGTGTAAAAGAGAAAGGAGAAGAAGAAATACATGAACAAAGTGAAGTTATTTTCATGTCACAATAATTTCCACTATGCTAGTCAGTGTCCAAACAAGAAGAAGAAGAAGCAGTAACTAGAGGTGTCAACATCAATTGAGGTTGTTGAGTTTGCAGAGAAATTTGAGAAGGAATTTTTTATGATGATTGGTCCCTTAGGAAATGGTGGTCTAGCGTTTGAATACATTGAAGTGTGGCACGTGCACAGTGGAGCTTCTAATCATATGACGAGAATGAGTTTAGTGTTCCTTACACTCTCAGAAACAGGCTCCAACTACTGTGTGGATGTTGGTATTGACCCATAGCTTGTAGTGAAGGGGGTTGGAAGTGTTAGATTCCAACTAGAGTGAGGAGGTTTTATCAAGGTAGATGGTGTGTTGTGTATTCCAGGTATGATATTTAACTTACTCTCAGTGTCATCTTTGGAGGCCAATGGATTTGGAGTTGCATTCTATTGTGTCTAAGTATTGTTATATAAAGAGGCATCTACTCCAAAAACAAAAATATTTCTTGGTGTCAAGTATAAGAGTTTGTAAAAGTTATTGGACAATCTGTGTTGGGTTCCAGTGGATTTTTGGATTTATATTCCATGTCAAAGAGAGGGAAGGGTTCATGAGAGAGAGATTTGATACCGGGGACTTAGTCATCTTCCAAGATTCTCAGAGGACTCAACATGAATGATTTGACATGGATGGATGCCCAAGATAGTGTGAAGTATCCTAGGAGCATGTATTCATTTCATATATCAATGGAGGTAGGAGAAGATGTTTGTAGTGCAGTGGAAGAAAATGTCTCTAGTTCATAGGGGGCAGCTACGACAACAAATGACATTATGTATTTGGAGACATATTCTGGTGGAGGTACAAGAAGTACCTCCCTCTCTAAGAGGGAGTGTTAGATTTCATAGCTCAGAGGTATTTATACATTGGTGGCGCCCAATGTTGAGTCTCAAAATGGTCCTTATTTTCACTCCATTAATTCACTAAAACCTTCACAATTACTTCCATTTCACCTTCATATCACCTCCACATCATTACATTTACCTCATTATTGGGTTAAAACTATG
>SNQJ01S0000715.1:278166-289382 GCA_010110895.2 Picea sitchensis
AGTAGGCAGAGGTGGATTTTCATCCTCATTGTCATCATATGAAGAATAAAGAAAAATAGGAATAGAATAAGGCACAAACGCCGAAGATGGATCGCAGGCTGAAGAAGGCACAATCGACAAATTAACATCACAGGAAAAGAGATTTTCATCAAATTTAACATCTCTTCTAATAATAATTTCATTACAATGTGGTTAAAGAAGTCTATAACTTTTGACATCTTCATAATAACCAACAAATATACACTTGTCACTTTTAGGATGTAATTCTTTCCTTTTCTCATCAGTAATGTGAGCCCATGCTATACTGCCAAATACATGAAAGTGACTTACATTTGGTTTAATTTTAGTCGAAGCTTCTTCTAGTGTTATATTTTTAAGAGGCTTTGTGGGAGTGCGGTTGACTATGTAATTTGCACAGTTGATTGCTTCCGCCCAATACTTTAGACTTAATCCCTTAGATTGGATCATACAATTAGCCATTTCTTTTAATGTGTGGTTCTTTCTCTCATCAAGACCATTTTGTTGTGGTGTATATGGAACAATGTGTTTCATTTGGATGCCCTATGTAGTGCAACAACTTGTAAAATTTTTGTTCACATATTTTCCTCGATTATATCTTCTTAAGTTTTGAATTTGATGTCTAGATTACTTTTCTACAAGGGCCTTGTAGGCAAAAAACTTGTCAAAAACTTTGATCTTAAGTTTTAAGATGTAAACCCAAGTATGTTTGGAAACATCATCAATGAAAGTTAAGAAATACTTGCACCTAGAAAAAGAAGGAGAAGAAAGTGGCCCACACAAATCACTATGAACAAGTTGCAAAGGGTCTGAGGTGTACCAAGAGCCATGTTTTTCAAAATTGCCTTGATGATGTTTGTCCAGAACACAACCAACAAAAACACCCTCTCTTCATGAAACAAGAGGAAGACCAGTCACCATTTGTTGATTACATAGTTGTTGGAATGAGAAATAGTTAATATAACTAAACTGCTCATGCCAAATTTTGCTCAAGTCATCGCTATGAGAAATAAAAACTAATGAAAAAGATGATTACCCAAAATTGTCAAACTTGTACAACTTGGTAATATCATCAGCAATTCCAAATGCAAGAACATGATTAGTATATTTTATATCCTTGATTACAACTTGCTGAGGTGAAAACTCTATGGTTTTACCTTCACCTGAATGAGTGATTTGATATACTGATAGAAGGTTACAAGAAAGACTTGGAACACATAATACATCATTGAAATGACCATTATCTACTTGAATTGTTCAAGATCCTACAACACTAAGAGATCTATCATCACCAACAAATATTTTATTGGTGTTACATTCATTTAGAGAAGAAAATATTTTTTTATCCTTAGCCATATGATAATATGCTCCTGAATCAATAAGCCACTCATCAAAAGAAGAAGTATAAGTTGTATTGAAGGAGAAACCATAAGCGGAAAGTGCATGTCCATGAGAAGAAGAAGAAGTAGTAGAATCAATACAGATGTTCTGCTTCTTCATCGTTGCTTCTAAAGATTCCATCTTCTTGAAACATTTGGACTCATCATAACCATCTTTATCACAAAAGTTGCAATGTCTATCAGTATTCTTATTTTTATATTTTTCTCCTTTGTCACCATTAGGCGTTGAAGTTGTCTGAGCGGGTTTGGGACCCTTATGTTTCTTGTTGTTGTAGCGAAGATGTTGTTTCTTGGGATACTTGGGTTTATCTTTCTTCTGGGAAACTAAGGCTTTGTTGGAGGTACCTACAATGTTGATCACTCCAAGTTGTATAAGATTATCTTCCTCTCTATTTAAAGAAACACAAAAGGACTCAAGAATGGAATTTTTTTATAAGATTTCCCTAGAACCTCTCTCATGGAATAAAAGGTAGATACAAACACAGTATATGCACTACCTAGCTTAGAAATAATAATATAGATGCAATGCTCTTCCTCCATGCCTATCTCACATTCCTCACATAAAATTCTGAGTGTTTTAAACTTAGATAGATAGTATCCAAGGCAAGAAAAATCACTTGGACTTAAGGTTAGTACTTGATTTTCTAACTATTGTGCTCAAATAATATTGAGTTCACCAAACACACATTCAATCTTTTCCCAAGCTTCATGGGGTCATCAATTTCTTTAAGGCAAAACCTTAAATCAGGAGAGATGGGAATTCTAATTACTCCACGTGCTTTGTCACTCCTATTAGCCCATTTCAATTTCTTATCATCATCAGTGGGTGATTTTTCCTTTCCCAAGGTAATCCGGTACAAGCCTTTACTTCTTAATAAATCTTTCATATGAGATTTCCATTGGAAATAGTTGTTGTTTCTAAGAAAAAGATTACCTGTAGAAGTCATATTAAATATGTAGATAATATAGATTTAAAAACTGAAACTAATTATCTGGATGGAAATATCTTGAAAAGTTATGTCGTTTAGAAAAAAAAGTCACTGAAAAGGGACTTTGGATGTGAGAGTTATGCCCTTTTTAAAAAGGCATAAACGACAACCAAGAGACCACGTGATAGTGTAAGTTGTTTTATGAAGTGACTCACTTTTATAAAGAGAAGTGAGGATCACTTTTACAATGAAGTTACTTTATAAAATAAAAGATGCATGCAAAATAAATAACTCTAAAATAAAATATTCAAGCTACTTATAGTGATTCACTTTTATACTTGAAGTGAAATACACTTTGCAATTTGAGCATGAACTTTTTCAAAAAAATGTAACAAAAGAGAGACTTGACCTCAAGACCTCTTACTTAATAAGGCAACTTTTAACCAAATATTTTAGCAAAACATATTTTTTCTTTTAGCGGTGTTGTTGTTTTTGTTGTTGTTATTGTTGAAGATGGTCTTGGAGAGTGTGCTAAAAAAAAACTCTTTTCACACAAGAAAAAAATTTCGCTTCTCGATGACAACAAGGGTTAGATCTTGGTTAGCTTACCCGGAAGATGCATATTTTTCTATATTTTTCTGATTTTCCGAGATCATACAGGGTGCAGGGAAAAGAAAATATATAGATCTAAAAGAGTAGCAACCTAAAAATAAATAATACAAAACCGAAATAAAACAAAAATAATACTCTACAAAAATTTTAAAAAATGTGTATGTGGGCTTTATACCTCCAGATGTGACTGAAATGGCGGTATCTTGGGCAAACAATTTTTTTTTCAAGTGAAACGAAAAGTATTCCTGAATAAAACAACCACTCCAAATGCAATGGAATAGTCCTCTTAGTCTATAAATGTATGGAAATGACAAAAAATGGAGATGAGGAAACTTGGCTTCACGATCTCGATCTACAACAGGGCCGAATATTCAAACAATCTCTAATACCATGTTTGACAACACAGATATTCCAACAGAGGATGAACACCTTTAGTAGCCACTCACATAACCATATCAAAGATAAACACAACGATGTTTTAATGTGGTAAAACCCCTACGGAGAAACATCCACAGCCCCAGCCAACGCGACCACTTGGAGCAGTTTATTAATGCAAAAGAAAACGATTATAGAGAGATTTTACAAGAGAGTTTCTCACAATCAATCATTGAAAAATGGCCCTCCATTATCTTTAAATATAGATCATGGACCAATTGGGTCTTAAGCCACAAATCAATGGCTGTTAAGATCAAGGAGAGTATGAACCATCAGATCACTCTATGTCGGAAACATATCATGACCATTGGATTTCCTAACTACAAATGAATACTAAAGAAACACACTAAGAAACACACTTTTAACTAACGACACCTTAGACCAAGAAGATCTTAACTAACTCCTAAGTGTCTAAACATCCTAACATAGTGCATATGTGAGATAAAACTTCTACAACTATCTCTATCCATTTTTTCACATTTCCATAACAAGATAATATTAAAATGAAACAAAAACCAATTTGAAGAAAAACAATTTGAGTCCTCATACCATCCTACACCACCTATAGTCATATTATCTAAACTTGAATTACCTTTGGATATCATCTAAAACATTAAAAATTCAAGGTAACATTTTGTTTTAAGCCACCTAATATCAATTGTTTAAACCATCCATTATATAATTTAAACTACATATCATTTAACACTGAAATTATCTTCATAGCTAAACATATCATCTATATATCTTATAATTTTACATATCATCTAACCTACATACTTAACTTTCCTTATTACCATCTAGCTCAACATACCATTTGATATAATTAAAAATAATATACATATAAAAATGGTATTCGAGAGCTTAGTAGAATCATCACCATTAAATGAAAAGAAAATTATGTAAAACCAGATCTAAACAATATTATGTTTGGCCTAACTAAATACATAGAGAAATTGTTCTCTTTAAATGGAGAAAAATGTGTATAATTGTTTATTCCATTCCTTTGAGCAATTATCTTTTGATTCTTCCTTAGACAAACATTTGCGATTTTCAATTTGTATCCTATTTCATGTTTTATAAATCTAGAATTAATTTATCAATTAAAATAGTGTCTGAATAGATAAGGGAAAGGTAACCTCATTCTCACATATTGTTTCACACAAAAGTTTATTTTAAATTTATATTATTAACTTGAATAATAATGAAAACGATTTTTCCATAAATTTTGTAACTTAGATTACAAATCTGGTAAATCTAATCAGTGCCTCTTAGGAAGGTAAACATTATATTTTCTAATGATATGTTAATATTTATTTACATATGAAACATCCTCAAATGAAAAAATAGATGTAAGTGTGAAATTATTTGAACACACGACTTTATTTCAATCATAGACTACTTGTACTGTAAAAATTCATAAATTAGAGAAATTGATAGCTGATACCATATCTATCTCACATGGCACAAATCCAACATGAAATTAACTTCTTTGCTTTCCTTGTGTCTATTTACTTGGAATTGAATTCCCCTTCCCTTCCTACTACTTCTCACTTTAGGAATCCTCATTGTTCCTAGGACTTGTCTTCGGTTCACACTAAAAGTCCAACAGTTTATCCATTGCAGTGATTACTGTTGCAAGTGTATGCATGTTGAAATGTCTCTTTTCAAATGGTTATTCTAGGAGGATGACTTAGTGGTCTTTTTTTATTCCCATAGGCCATGGTTGATTAAAAGGGGATTACTTTGAATATTTTATGTTATTGGGGACACAAAAACATTATATTTCTAAAGTGACATTAAATAATTAAGTTAAAGGGGTTATAAAGTGAATTTGAGTTTAATACTTAAGCAAATCTTATGATGCCACTTTAATTATTTAAGTAAAAGGGTAAACAGGTAAAAGGGTCATCCAAAAGGGTAAAAAGGTCATCAAAACAAGTGAGAGGGATAAAAGAAAGATGAGATCCCATTCTCCCATTATGTTGATGATTATTTATTATTTTACGTGGAGAGCTCTTGGAGTCTTTGGGGATTTAGAGTAAGCCCTAGTTTGGATTGGTTTTGGTGGTGAGAGATTTACCCAATCTAATTCAATTTTGGTGGTGAATTTTTTTTCCCTATCCATTAGTGAGGGGGATAATCCATATCTTCTATAGGAATTCATTGGAGGAGACAATTTTTCCTATTTGTAGTAGATTAAATTTGAAGGGAAACATATCATCTATTCGTGGGAGTTATTTTCATTTGAGGGAGCCAATTCACCTTAGGGAAAAATTATTTTCTTTTTCGAGGGGATTTTTCTACTTGTAGGGATTTTATTCTTTGATTGGAGGACAAATCTCTCACAAGGGGCATCATATTTATTGGGTAGGGTCGATTTCTGTTTGTGGATCCTGCTTTTTTTTTGTTGTTGGGGCTAATTCTCTTCATAGAGGTTGAATCAACATTGTTTTTGCAGTGTACTTACTGCTAGAGGCAAAAATCCTTTATTGTGACAATCAAATCCATTTCATGGGAGGTAAATTTCCTTCTTTTCTGAAGTCCCTCACTTGTTGGGTTGTATTCCTTGCAGAGGGGGTTGATTCCCTATTGTGGACACTGATTAAATGTGGCGCNGGGGGGGGGGGGGTTATATTGATATTTGGATGGGTCTCCATTACCTTTGGCATCCAGATCAATTAATGAGAGGCTGAGTTTCCATACGCATGCCGAGTTTATCTAAAGAGGCCTCCATTTTCTTTGGGATCCAAGAAATTTAAATGTGGAGAGGAGTCAATTCTCTTGGAGTAGTAGATCGATGGTTCAAAGGGAAATTTCTACAAATATCTCATACCCAGATTCTTATTTATTCACCCATCCATTAATATTATTAGTTGCAAACACATTCAAAGTCCAAAATTGTGAGCTTTTATTGTGTAAGGGTTGAGATTGACTTAATAATAAAATTGGGTAGTTTTGGATTGTGTTTTATTATAGTGGTAAGGGATGTGATAGGGGGATGGGGTATTGTAATAAAGTGTTTGACGAAAGTCCTACACTAGAAGAAAACCTACAGTAGCCAAAGGAATCTTATGACAGTGGAACTTGTGGTGAAAACAAACTATTTGGATAAAATCCTAACCCAAAACATTTATTAAACTTATCAGCAACAAGATTGAATTTACTACAATGAGTTTGGCATATATATTCAAAGAGTTTGAAAGAAATTATAAACCAAGAAACCATAAAAAAAAATTCAACAGTAAACGAAATTTCATAACATCATTACATTGGACATTACAGTGTTATTAGAGTTTGATTTACTCCTGATTGAGAGGTAAACCATAAAGCATATTCTCATATTTGTTTGGTGCATTCATGGCTTAGGAAGATGGGAACAGATCAGGAGTTCATGGAAGAATTTTTATAGTACTGTTAAGAATATGAAAAGAATCTAAGAGAGCCTCCTGAGTGGTTGAAGACATACTTACTAGTTGGGGATAATAACAACAAGAATAAGGGATTCAAGTATGAGGTAGTTGGTGAAGCCAATACCTCACTTCATGATGAAGGTTTGACATAACCTCAAGTTGAATTTTTTGATGCACATGACGAGGATGTATTAGAACCTTAGTACAATGAGGATTTTGTATTGGATGATTTTCCATTGCATGTTGATATAACTTCTAGGGATTCATGCATAAGGGATGATGAAGAGAAAGTTTGAAAGCTTGCACATGAGCTTCATATGGAGTTGAGTTTGGAACATTCTTCATCATTTCAGTAATCTATAACAGTTAGGAAACATAAGGATGTTACTGGTACTTATGGTTTTATGGAGGAGCTTCTTATGATCATTTAGTGTGACGAGCATTTTGATTTGCATGGGATAGATGATATGTATCGCTTAGAGACTTATGATTATAAACATGGTCTACATCTTGCAGATCATGAGCCACTTATTTTGGGGAGCCCATTGATGGCTCAAGTCATAACCATAGATGGGGGAGTTGAGCATATACCTTGTGGAATGGCCATCAGGGAGGTATATGCACCCACTTATTGTCGAAATGGATATATTGAGGATTTGGACACATCATTATAGGATTGTGGGGTGATTGCTTTAGAGATAATTCTTGAAAGGTACCTTGAGAATACCATTGAGTTTGGATTGTTGAGGAGAAATAAGTTGATAGACAAGCTTCATCAAGCAACATATTCCTCGAAGATTGATATTCGATTGGGATATCACTAGACTACTTCCAAGTGTCATTGTGGACACTAAGATTTCTTGGTCATGCCATTGGGGTTGACCAAAATACTTGCCACCTTTATGTCTCGCATGAACCCCATATTTACACCATAGCTACATAAGTTTATGTTGGTTTTCTTTTATGATTTCCTCATATACAACATGATAGGGGAGGATAATTTGAGAAAGTTTGATGAGACTCGAAGAATCATAGAGAGCATATTCAAGCATGTGACAAAGTACTCTCTAGAGATTGATCTTTGGTTAGGCTATCATCAAGTAGGGTTAGGGATTTTGACATGAGAAATGTTTTATATTGTAGCCAGGTGACAAATGTGCAATATGTACAGACACATCAACAGGTGATCCATGGCACATTGGATTGTCTTAGGGGGATTTCTTCCGATTAGAAGTCCCACCTTCTGGTGGAATATTCCAAGGATTGGTTTGATTGTGAGTTGATGGAGGTCCACATTCATGATGATATGTACAAAGTGGTGGATGATATCATATACTATGGACGTAGCATATACTCAGTCCCTAAGTCCACACTTAGAGAGGATATCATGAGGTCTATGCACATACACCCTTGGCAGGGAATCCTGGGTACTTCCATACTTACTAGCAGATCAGAGAGAGGTTCTCATGGAAGGGACTTGAGGACGAAGTGTGTATAAACGTGAGGGAGTGCATGAATTGTCAAAAAAAAAAATCCATAGAGTACCTATCTAGCAATATTATGGTATTTTGCACTCATTTCAAGACAAAGGTGGGAATAGTGTTGACAGATTTCACTACAGGTGTATCGAAGGTGCATGATAGGGACTACATTTTAGGGACTTCATCAGAGTATGAGGCATCGTAGTTAGTAGAGTGATTTTGTATGGAGGCATTTAGGCTCTGTAGGTTTCCTGAGTACAGTGACCATGATTGGGACAACACATATCTTAGGAAATTTTGGAAGGAGTTGTGAAAATTAGCTAGCATAGATTTTATTAGTGTAGCATAGTTGGAGTTTATGGGTATTAGACATAGTGGACTTTTAGTTTGGATGTGGGTTAAAGGAATTCATATGATTGGTCTGTTTAATTTTTGGGATGCTTTGAGAGAAGATGATGGAGCACTTTCTGATTCTAGTGATGAGATGGGATTTGATCACAATATTTGGGATCCGGGTGTAGATTCCATCATGATGTTGTTGAGTGAGGATTGTGATGGTGAATCACATTTCAAAAATGATATTTTTTTCCACTTTCCTGTGAGTTTACATTGGATTATAGTACATGGTGTACATTGATACATTAGATGGTATCTTCATACCACTAGTTAAGGAATTGGCGGTTGACATTGATTGGTAGAGATGATCTACACATAGGAGATTAGTTTTCAGTTACTTTCATAATTATAACTCCTACGTTTTTAGATGGATTTCATATTGATTACTGCTTCCTTTTCCTTTCAATGCTATTGATAGTATCTTCAGTCCATGGAAAGCCATATTTTTATCTCTTGCAGGTTATGGTGCATCTGGTTGTGGGTGATTTTCGAGATAGATTATGGATGTTTGCAGTAGGCTAGGAGTGGTGGAGTATTAGGGATTTTCCCTTTGACACTTGGAGATTAAGTGTTTTTGATGTAAGTGTTGTTGATGATTTTTCAATTTATGGCCACAAACACTTTTCCTAGATGTCTAATTTTAGAAATGGTTTTGTTAACATATTCTATATACAATCCCCTTGATAATGTTTCATCAGCTTCATTATGTGAGTGACGTGAGGAGATTTGTTGAGGTTTATATGTTATGGATAAGAAGATTTTATTTTCTTCTACCTAGGATTGATTCTGGTAGAGAGATTTCATCTTCAGACTTCATTGATATACGCAGGCAAGATATGATCCTTGATAGTGGGGGATATTCTTTGAGGCATTAAAGCTTGGATTTTTAGGAGCTGAGGATACAATATAGGAAGGAGGGTCAGATATTTATGATCCGATTGGTGGAGTGTCAACACGATGAGTTCTTTTTAAGGCTAGATTAAGACCCTAGGATTTCATGGGTTGACAGTTTGGCAGTTTGTACAGATGGGAGAGTCAACTGTTATTTTCACGAGCCTATTCATATAGATCATTGGATTAGTTTCCTTGGTTGGATTTTCTATGAGGGGTGGACTAAGTGTTTACAGTATATGTTTTCTCTATTGATTGACAGTCTTCAATATCCCTGATGTGTTACTAATTTGTAGGGAAATATTGTATGCATCTTATGCCCCACATCTTGTATGTTGGATTAGCATCCTAGGGACACTCAAATTTTTAGTTTGAATCCATCGATTGTTCATATGGTTGTATTAGTCTTTATTGAGGATAATAAATTTTGGGAAGGAAGGATTGTAATGTCCCTTTACAATGATCATTCTAGGAGGGTGACTTAGTGATCTATCTGATTCCTATAGGCCATGGTCATTTAAAAAGGGTATTAATTTCATTATTTGATGTCAATGGGGAGAAAAAGGTTATATTTCTAAAGTGATATTAAATCACTAAGTTAAAAGGGTTATAAAGTGCCTTTGAGATTAATACTTAAGAAAACCCTATGATGTCACTTTAATTATTTAAGTGAAAGAATAGAGAGGTAAAAGGGTCATCCAAAAGGGTAAAAATATCATCAAAGTAAGTGAGAGAGATAAAAGAAATATGAGAGCTCATTCTCTCATTATGTTGATGATTATTTATTATTTGACTTGGAGAAATATTTGAGCCTTTTGGGGTTTGGAGTAAACCATAGTTTGGATTGGTTTTGGTGGTGAGAGATCCACCCTAGCTAATCAGGTTTTGGTGGTGAAATATTTCACCCTAGCCATTAGTGAGGAGGATCATTCACATCTTCCCTATGCATTCATTGTAAGAGACATTTTTTCCTATTTGTAGTAGATTGTAACATCCCGCTCTAGCGCACTGAGAAAACTTATTCTCCGAGGACACTTCCTCACAAGTGATCTGGACTTTTATGATGTTAAAACATTATCCTTGATTATGATGCGTTATGATATATGACATGATGTATTACTTCTTTGACGTAGACGTGTGCTATTGACTCAGTTTTATTGAGTGTGTAGGGTTTTGGACCTTGAGGATGCAGAGGAATCGGTGGAACGCCTTGGACTCTGGATTGAGTCAGGGAGTGTGCTACTTGGGTTGATTTATTTACTGTGATATTTCATTTATTTGATGATATGATGTTGACATGTTCTGACACGATTGTTGATCATGCAGGCTGACGATAGCTTGCCAACCAGACTCACATATGGAGTAAAGGGGCCACACACGATTTCCAGAGGGGTTGAGGGAGAAGCGTGGACAACAACCATGCCACAGCCTACTAGCACTCCCGCCGTGGCTCGAACTGTAGGTTAATGATTACCTAGTTTGAGAGGATCCATGATGCCGTGAGGGCAGACTGCGACAGTCTCTCACAATGATTCTAAGGGGCGCGCAATAAGGCGGGGGCCTTATTCCTTAGAGCCCTTAGTCTCCCACAAGTTCACTTGGCAGAGTGTTGACTCCAGGGGTTATAGACGTCTACAATCAGTC
>SNQJ01S0000715.1:289450-302285 GCA_010110895.2 Picea sitchensis
CGTAAGACATTTAACACATTAAGAAATTCTTAAAACGACTACCCTAGATAATTGTTGCCCAATTTAGACCCTAAGTCCTAAGTCTAAAACTTCTCTAGGGTAAAATTTTGTTTAACCTTTAGAAAAAAAAAAAAACCTATAAAAATAAAAATAAAAATTTAAACTAAAACCCACTTAAGTAATAGTCTTAGTCTTCATAAAAAAATTTGGGAGTAAAATGAAGAGAGTAAGAATTAAATTAAAACTAGTGGATTTAAAATTTTAAAGAAGAAATAATTTATTTAACTTGTGAAGGTGTAAAAAGATATCAATCTAATAATAAAAAGGAAAAGAGTAAAAAGCGCAACTACCATCTTGGCTCTAATAAAAAGGGGAAAGAAGGGAATAATAAGAATTAGGAAACTAAGTATTGGAGGAAACATAATAAAGGAAAGTTGGAAACTTATGGTAAAAAGTGAGGTCAACATAGTAAGGAATCTGCAATTAAGAACCTTCTAATTTGAGCTAAAATTAGAAACTTCATTTTAGGGAAAGTATTTAAAACATCTAAAGGGATCTAGGAACACCTAGGAGTAAATTTAGGAGCAAATCTAGGTGGGTGAGGGAAATGAGACAATTAATAAATTTAAAGAAAATAATTACTGGAGAAACGTGGGGGATGAATGACACTTTTACGACAGAGAAATTTTAGAGGATTTTCATTAAAAATTAAATTAAATGTGATTTAGGGAAAGTTGGAGGTTCTAAAATCTTTATAAAAGAAAGGGAAGATGAGGAAGAAGGGGATCGACTGTTAGCGTAACGTTACACTGTCGGATTTGTGACTTGACTGATTACTTGTGGAGAGTTGGGATTTTCCAGCTCGGATAGGAGTGGTAGCTCAGCCTTGCGAGGCGAGATGGGAAGCTAGACGGACCATATGGATTGTGTGTGGCCCCTTTGCGGCTCGGGGGGATAAGGGGGAAGCAGAGTACCCCTAGCGATTGGCTGGGAGGTACCGGTGTAGTCTGTACAGTCGGCGAGTGGGAGCGGCATGGAGCAGGAGCGACACAGAGCGTGGGGTCATCATTCGAGGCGGGAATTAAGGCAATGTTATGTTTTTCATTTGCATGATAGAAGGTATTAGGACCTTGGCCCTCTCTTATTTTTATCAACATTTGTGTATTGGTATTGTGAGATGAAAAATACTTAGCTTCAATCTGCTTGGATACTCGTTGGATCGATTGGTTTTCTTGCCTTGTTCTGCGGCGATTGAAAGTGTGTTACAGATATAAAATACTCTTATTACTCTGTTGTTGCATGTTGGTTGGAACAAAAGAGATTTTATGGATGTGTGTATATGTTAATGGGGGCGTTTTATATCACTGTGGGCGTTTATAAATTTATGTGGGTGTTTTTATATAAATGGGGGCGTTTTTATTTGACGGTGGGTATTTTATACATTACGGTGGGCATTTTATTTCACTGTGGGCGTTTATACTCTATAGTGGGTGTTTTTATATAAACGGGGGAATTTTTATTTGATTGTGGGCATTTTATACATTACGGTGGGCATTTTATTTCACTGTGGGCGTTTATACTCTACAGTGGGCGTTTTTATATAAATGGGGGCGTTTTTATTTGACTATGGGCATTTTATACATTACGGTGGGCATTTTATTTTACTGTGGGCGTTTATACTCTACAGTGGGCATTTTTATATAAATGGGGGCGTTTTTATTTGACTTTGGGCATTTTATATATTACGGTGGGCATTTTATATCATTGTGGGCGTTTATAAACTTATGTGTCCGTTTTTATATTGATGTGGGCATTTTGATATTACTATGGGCATTTTGTATATTACTTTGGGCATTTTCATTTTGTAAATTAGATCTAGCAATTAGAATTGGTTCTGGCAATTCGTTTTTGTAAATTAGATCTGGCAATTCATTTTTGTAAATTAGTTCTAGCAATTCGTTTTTGTAAATTAGATCTGGCAATTAGAATTCATTTTGGCATTTCATTTTTTGTAAATTAGATATGAGAATTCAATTTTGGCACAATGAGCAATCGACCTTATTGTTAAGAGAAATTTCATTTTCCGAGAAGAAATTTAGAATTTAATTGTTGGCTGCCATTCTAAATTACAACTTAGAATTCAGAAAATTCAAGTGTTCGCTGCCAAATTTGTTTATAAATTCAGAGATCATAAGTTTACTTATCCGTTTCCTTATATGTTTGCAAAGTCAGATATTCTAATTTGCTATGATTTGTTTCTAATCAAAATCTAGAGACCCTGCTTTCTGTTAGTCATTGTTTGCAGTCAATTTTGTCAATTCTTAAGTTTAGATTTAAGTATGATATTTAAAATCTACTGTCAATGAAGTTTGGAAAATCCAGAGTTGACTTTGATGAGTCTCATCCAAACTATTATACCATTTGGATTTGTATTATTGAATCATTGCATAAGTAGTCACAACAAAAATGCATTGTTTTATTTAAATATTTAATTTCTTATGATCCACTTTCAAATTTCTACTGATCCAAGTTGAAATCGTTTTGATTGTTGTGTGTTAGTTGAATTTAGATTTGAATTCCCTTGTTTGTCGTATGATTTATAGTATTATGAAAACTAAATTGGGCACTGCAAATTTATTTTTCATTCCAGAAATACAAATTGATAGATGTGTAAAAAAAAAACCTTGCATGCTAGAGTATATCTAGTGGGGTCAGTGGAAATTGTTGATGTTACTTACATGTTAACCTTGGTGAAGTTTCGACTGGCTTATTGATGTATATTTAGTGTTTTTTTAGATGGCACCTTATGGCCTTATGGATGTAATATCGATGGTTTTAGATATCGCTACTTGAGCAGTGGTTCATATGTAGTGAATGATTGACATAGATTTAATTTTTACGCATTGAGGATTTATGTAGTAGATGGTGGACCTAGATATTTATTTTTTATAAAGTTATTTCTAATGATGGCTTAAACTTACTTATTCTCGCGCACATCATTATTAAGAATTGAATGACATGTTTCCTGATGAATGAGACTTGCGTGCAATGGAAGAATCATGTAATGTAATGCTTCATGTTAAACGCTACGGTAATGATTTCTTTTTATTATTAATTCATTGACAAGGTTATGGTAATATAAATGTAATGTTGATTTATTTTATGATAAAGTTATTGTAACTTCATTTCATTGGTAGCATACAAGGATTAATGTGATTGGTGATTGATGTTTTAGTTGCAAGGTTATTATAACATAAGATGTGAGGTTGTTAAGATAATGATTTTGTAATTTTATGGTATATGTAACCTACAGGATGTATTGAGATTGTTAATTAATTTCAGGGTTAGTACTATAATTGGAATTATCCAAACTCACAGTTGTATGATGTCAGACTCTTCGATTTGATAAAGCTAGTCGCTCTGTATATAAGTCTATGTGTGTGATTATTTTTGTGTAAAGAATCTAGTGCTGTATCAAGAGTCTCGGGCCCTTTAAATGTAGGGTTTCCACTCTTGCGACACACCTCTAAGGTCATATCAGTAGTCTTGGGCTCTTTAAAGGCGGAGTTCCCACAACTGTCACCTCCTGATAGAGATTACTAGTTTCTGCCTGAGCAGTCGGCCAAGAGCCTATCTGACATTCTCTCTCTCCAGAGAAGAGAACTAATATTAAACGCCTTGCTTTCTTGTGCAGAAATAGTAAAATCTACTACTATGGATTCTTCCATCTGTATTTGTACTGTACATACCACAGTATGTCATTTAATGCTTGCAATTACTTGTTGTGCGCCTTATGTCTATGGTCATTTAATGCTTGCAGTTACTTGTTGTGCGCCTTATGTCTTCTTGTTGTGATCATTGTGGTTATGTCTTGTTAGTCGTTGGGTGGCGACATAGAGTCAAGTGTGTCTATTTTCTTTTACACGCGCGCACACACCTTAAACAAAAAAAAAAAAAATTGCACATGTTAAAGAGTTGTGTCGTAACGAGGAGGACGTTACATAGATTGAATATGAATGGAACCATATAATATACTTGCAAGATTTATTTTGAGTTGAGGGAGACAAGACACCTTCGAGAAAAAATAATTTGTTTGTAGTGGGTAATTCTACTACTTGTAGAGAGTTTATTCTTTGATTGGAGTCTGAATCTCTCACGGGGGTAACGTATTGCTTGGGTAGGGTCGAGCTCCATTTGTGAAACTCAATTTTTATTGTTGTTAGGGAAAATTCTCTTTATAGAGGTTGAACAAGATTTTTTTTTATAGTGTACTTATTGTTGGAGGCAGAGATCCTTTATTGTGACAGTCGAATCCATTTCATTGGAGGTCAATTTCCTTGTTGTATGAAATACCTCACTTGTTGGGTCGTATTCCTTGTAGTAGGAGATGATTCCTTGTTGTGGAGGTTGAGTGCACATGGAAGGGGTTTGTATTCATCTTTGGTGGGGGCACCATTACCTTTTGAATAAAAATTAGTTAAGGAGAGGTCGAATTTCCATATAAAGGTCGTGTTTGTGTGAAGGGACACCATTTTCTTTGGGATCCGAGAAATATAATTGTGTAGAGGAGTTTATTATCTTGGAGAAACACATCGAGGGTATGGAGGGGCACTTCTACAAATATCTCGGACCCAAATTCTTATTTATTCAACCATCCATTACTATTATCAGTTCCAAGCACATTCAAAGTTTAATCTTGTGAGTTTTTACTGTGTAAGGGCTCAAATTGACTTAATAATAAAGATGGTAATTTTTTTAGTATGTTTTCTTGATGTAGAAACCACATGTTTTAACACTAATAAATTACCATATGGTTATTTCTATTAGTATGTGATTTGTATGTTTTATTTGGCATTAACACTTCTTTTATGAATTGACAATCACACTGTAAAAATAAACCAATAAACACATTCTTATAACAACAATAGTAAGGGATGTAACATGTGGTCGAGGTATGATAATAAAGTGTTTAAGGAAATTCCTACACTAAGAGTAAACCAACAAAAACCAAAATAGGGTTATGACAATGGAACTTGGGGTGACAATAAACTATTTAAGTAAACTCCTAACCCAAAACATTTATTAAACTTATCAGCAACAAAACTGAGGTTAGTAAAATGAGTTTGGGATATCTAGTCATAGTGTTTGATGGAAATTATAAACCAAGAAACCACCAAAATTTATCAGCAAAAAATGAAATTTCATAACACCATTAGGAGGAACATTGCAATTTTTTTGTCATTGTAGCTCACTATGTGCCCATGGTTGTAGACCTTTCATGAAGTGAAAAATTATATCTTCTTATGACATGTATTTGATCTCCAAAATGAGCCCAATGAACTCCTTGATGTAGACTTGGATCTTACCAATGTGCTTGAGAATAAACAATTGATTCCTCATGATTCATGTTTGGTTCTTTGGACCAAACTATGCCTTCAAGGTTGCCTTCATCTCGGCCTAGTTTTTTATCTTCTCAAGGGTTATCCCAGATGATAAGTCTTCCTCTTGGTTACTCCATCAATGATTCATGGTTCCTTTCAACAAAATCACAACAACATTCACCTTGGCTTTTTCTGAAATTCCGTTCAATTTCTCCAAGTACTGCTCAATGTCCCGTCAAAATGTTCCCAACAACTTAGCATTTCGATTTCTTCCATATGGATAGAGTTCCTTTATATTGATCCTAATCAACATGAAAATAGAGCTCAGACTTTTAGAAAATTTCCAGTTCAACATTTTGATGGTGTCATCTTGGTCTATCAACTTCCAAGTGACTTTGATAAGTGCATCTGATCTGAATTATTTTCGGCATGAAATGATAGAGGAGATATAATAAAGAAATGTACAGAGATATCTTAGATATCCAATAATATAACAAAAATGTATCAGAGATGAAACCATAAATACAAAGATACAATGATACATAATTTTCTATTAATGAGTGAAAATGTAAAGGGCCTGTAAAAATACAGAGTGAAAGACTCACTAGAATGGTGCCAGCTTATCTCTGAGAAGAGATGTGTCCAATACTCATATTCCAAAGAAGATGATTTTACAATGAAGCTCCAAAGTCCTTTTTATCATAAAGAAAATCCAAAATCCTAACCCTGGAAGATGAAAATCCAATAGTTTTGTGGACCCCGTTTTGGGTAGTTTGGTGTATCAACTTCACAAGGGCGTAATTTTGGGATACAATCTTTGTTCAGGGTGCACGATAGCTGGTTAGAAAGGTATCGTCGAGGAGATTCATTTAGGGGGGCTCAATCAAAGCCTTTTTCTATAATTGAGAATCTATATCCAAAAAAAAAAATCATTTAGGCCCCAAAATGGCCCCAAAAGTTAAAAACTGCTAAAAATAGTAAATTGCCAAAATTGCGAGAAACTTGTTTTCAACCAGTTGGAAAAGGTGGGTGGCCACTGATATCCACCTAGATATATGTCCTCTGCTACCTTGAGTCTACCTTGAATGTCATTGTTCAATGTGTCATTCATCAAGTCTATAGTTGATTGTAACTCCTGAATGGCATCGTTAAACCCATGCTTCATCTTGCTCATCTTAGAATCCATTTGATTGACCTTCTCACCATTCTGGCACAATGCATCCATCATCTCCTCCATATTTGTTTCCAATATAGTGATCCAATCCTTCATTTTCTTGGTCTTGGGCTCCCTCTTAGTGTAACTTCCATCATCCATGGATGGCCCTCCAAGCATCGTCACTTTTCTTATGAAGGGTTCATAAAAGGAGACCAAGATTTTGTCTCAAGACTTCTTCAAATTCCATGGTTACTTATGTGATCAAGTTTGCAACAAGTCTACGACAATCTTTCATTCGTATGCCTTTCCAAAGTGCTCTTTTCACTCATAGAAATTTGTGCTTGTCCTTTTAAAGGGATTTTCCCAGGCATGCCCACAAATATTTGCCTCATTATCAACTCAGCCTTGTCATAAAATACCAAGTATACAGTCAGGTTTCCTCTGCGATGGGTCTGTTTTTCAAACCCTTCACCAAGAATGCGCCCACACTTCTTCACCAACAAGTGCAACCCTCTTCCTACAATTGTTCCAACTACAGTAGTGGAGAATAAAAACAAATTGTTTCTAAAGTTTTATCAGATACCACTTGTCACAAAGGTGACAGTGTGGTGAAGAGCTCACTAAGTTGTCTCATGAAACAGTCTCACATAACACCTGTCAAAACCCAATATGATGCCTGAACAAATATTGTGATGATTCATCTCTTGAGGGTATGTAGCACTACAACAATGCTTACTTGGTTGCTTGGCACACCAAGAATACTTCATCCGGAATATTCCTCTTCACCTAGAGAATACCCATAATCCATTGTAGTCTACTAATGACTTACAATCCTATTATAGTGCAACTCTTTATTACTTAGACAATTGTTAACACAATTTAACACTAAGAATTATTTAAGCATTCATCCATGAACATGAGAATAATTGTGAAATGAAAGAGAAGACAAACAAAAAAATAGTGCAGGTGGCACAAACTTTGTGTAACACCCGACTAAGTATTTATTATTGTGAAATAGTTACAATAAGAGCACTGCAAGCTCAATTTACAACAGGGAAAAGTCACATGACTCACCTCACCTCACCAAGACACTCACGAATAGATTCATCCCACCAAGACTCTATGTTGCAACCACATTTGGTGTACGTCATACATGCCCACAACCACAACCCTTTTTCCCTTCATTTCCATATAATTTCATGAAGATAACTCATATTTTGGTTCTATCTCACACAAATCTATTCCAATGCCATAATGTGACAAACAAAAACCCTATGTTGCAATGTTATGACCATAACATAACGATGTCATGTAGCGAACAAAACCTAATCAACATTGCAATGTGATAGTGCTTGAGAAAACCATGGTTAAACATAATCAACTCCATATGGTCTACGAAGGTCAACCATGGGCATGGTCAACAATGGTTATGGTCAACCATGGTGAAGGTCAACCATGGTCATTGATGCTCAAATTTGGTGTTGGTCAAGATCAACCATAGTCAACCATGGAAAACCATAGTTAACCGTAGTAAAATGTACTCTTGTTCATGGTCAACAATAGTCAACCATAGTTAAGGTAATGGTCAACCATAGTCACATTTAAGGTAAAAAATGGCGAATGTCATCTACAGTCATGGAAAACCATGTTCATGGTTATCTATGGACAAAAATTATCAACCATTGTCAACCATGATCAACCACAGTCATGATTAATGAAGGTCAACCATAGTGAAGTTCATGCTCAACCATGGTTAACCATAGACAACCATAGTAAACCAAAGTCAACCAAGGTCTACCAAAGTTAACGATGGTCACGGCAAGTGTCATGGACAACAATTTTCAACCATGGTTATCCATTATCAATCTTGGTTAGCCATACTCAAACATGGTGAAGTTCAACCACACTCAACCATGGTCAACCATAGCCAACCATACCCAAACATGGTGAAGTTCAACCACACTCAACCATGGTCAACCATAGTTAACAATAGTAAACAAAAGTCAATCAAGTTCTACGAAAGTTAACCATGGTCATGGTCAACCATAAATAGCCATGGTCATGGTTCAATAAAGGTCAATCATGGTTAACCAAGGTCTACCATAACTAACCATGATCATGGTCAATATTGGTCATGGTCAATCATAACTAACCATGGTAAACCTTGGTCAACCATAATCAATCATATTAATTTGAAGTCAACCAACATCTACCAATGTTAATGTTGGTCATGGTCATTGTCAAGATCCACTAAGGTCATGGTCAACCATACGAAACCATGATCATGGTCATCAATATTGAACCATGTTCATGGTCAACCATAATCACAATCATGGTCTACCATAGTCAACCATAGTCATGGTCAATGTGGTCATCTGTGGTCAACCATTTTGTAAATATTTTATTATTGTTTATATTGATACTTTAATTCAAATATATATTAATCCTCTCCATGCATGTTCATGGTCAACTATAGTCAACCATAGTCTAAGTGATCGTCATCCATAGTCATGGTTAAGGTCAACCATGGTTAATGTTAGCCATAACCATGGTGAAGCATGGGCATGGCCAACCATGGTCAACTATGGAAAACAATTGTCATCCATGGGCAACCATAGCCAACCATGGTCTACAAAAGTGAAGGTCATTGTCAACCAACATCAACCATAGAAAACCATACTAAACCAATGTCAAGCAAGCTCTACCAAATTTAGCCATGGCCATGGTCATTGTCATGTATAGCAATTGTCAACCATTTTCAACCATGGTGAACCATAGTCCACCATCGTCAACAACAACCATATTCAACCATGGACATGGTCATGCTCATCCATGGTCATCCATAGTAAACCAAAGTTAACAAAGGTCTACCAAAGTTAACCATGGTCATGGTCAATGAAGGTCAAACACATTTAACCATGGTCTTGGTCATGGAAAATTATGGTCAACTATATTCATGATCATCCATAGTCATCTTGATGGTCATTATCAATTGGGTTTAACTATGGTTATGGTCATGGTCAACCGTACTCATACATAATCAACCATGGTCTTGGTTAACCATAGTCAATCACTATAATAGTCAACCATAATCACAATCATGGTCAACCATGGAATCATGATTTACCATAGCCAACCATATTCTATCATATTCAACCATGGTCATGGTCAATGTGGTCCTCTATGGTCAACCTTTTCACAAACATTTCATTATTATTTATATTGATATTTTAATTCACAAATCTACTACTCTTCTCCATGCATTTCGAGTAGCACAACCACATTTAATACATTAATTATGTATTAATACATTAATGTTCAATTAATTAATGCATTAGTACATAAATACATTAACGTGTTAATATATTAATGTATGTATTAAATGATACATTAATGTAATTTATAAATTAAAGCATTAATACATTAATAATAATAATGTATTAATAATAAATTTAATGTATTAATACTTTTATTATTTTCTTATTAATTTATTAATGTATTGTCCATTGGATGTAGCTTGGGTGGTTTGGAGGAATGATTGTTACCCTCCCCACCCAAGCCCAATTCCTTGTGAGTGACATGTTGTTCCCTTAAAAGGGGTCTATAAAGTGGTCTTTTTGTTGATCCTCCAACTTTTT
This sequence comes from Picea sitchensis, assembly GCA_010110895.2. Taxonomy (NCBI): domain Eukaryota; kingdom Viridiplantae; phylum Streptophyta; class Pinopsida; order Pinales; family Pinaceae; genus Picea; species Picea sitchensis. The sequence continues at coordinate 299,626 of SNQJ01S0000715.1, forward strand.
GAAAATGCCTCATCATGTTCTCTAGTGGATTTTGAGGGAGGGGGGTTATCCATGGACGTAGGTAGCATCGATATCTGGTGGATTTTGAGGGAGGGGGGTTATTCGTAGATGTAGGTAGCACTGATATCCGGTGGTAGCACCGATAGTTTCATGAAACACATGAAAAAAAATTTAATTTATTAATGTATAAATATTGTATTATAGTATTATAGTATTAATACTTTAACACAATAATGTAATACTTTAATGTTTTGTATTTACATAATAATTTATTATTAATGTATTTTTACTTTACTAATGTATTATTAATACTTCAATACATTTTTAATGTATTAATGATTTATTGATGCATTAATTAATAATACTTTATTAATGTATTAATATAAGAAACTAATGTATTACTGATTTAATTTATATATTGTGTATAAATGTATTATATAAATAACCCTAGCGCTCTATGGTCAAACACGGTTTTCGTCAATTCCTAAAATATCTTGGGAAAGGGTTGAAGATGAAAATAACTTTTGTTATCACATCTTGATATATTAATGCATTAATATTTTAATACATCAATGTACTAATTCTTTAATGTAATAATGTAATACTTTAAATTATTTATGTAAAAAATTATTATTTTTGTATTTTTACTTTATTATTAATACTTTATTACTTTAATGTATTAATATACTTTTTAATACTTAGTACTTTATATATATGAATGTTTTATTAACTTGTTAATAAATAATACTTTAATACTTTATTAATGTATTATTTCATTGATGTATTAATAGTTTTTTAATATCTTATTTTATTAATCCATTAATATTTTAATAATGTATTAATATATTAATTAATTAATGCATTATATTATTAATATTAATATATTATTGCATTAATACATTAGTTAATATATATTAATGTAATAATTAATTAATACATTAGTTAATTTTCAACTAATTAATATTTTGGTATATTAATATTTTCAATTAATTAATATATTAATGATATATTGATCCTCTCTGTATTGGAATAATGCTTATAATAGAATTGGTTTGGATTTGATTTGAATCAGTTGAGGGTTGTTGGGAGATTCTATCTACCCCTTTCTCTATGTTTAGAATAAGTTGGATGTGAATCCAACTATATAATTGTACTCTAATTGTGTAGAAAGACAATGTAATACAAATATCATTTTGTTGTGTAATCTTTTGCAATCAGTAAAATGTCAATTTTCAGGTTGGTATCAGTTCTGGCTTAAATCTTGTTTCAAGTGGATATCAGAGTTGATTCTGGACTAAATCACATTTCAAGTTGGTATCAGAGTTGATTTTGGCTTAAATACCTTATGGGAGGGCCAAGAATATGTGAGAGTCTTGATAGTTGATCTTGTGTACATATGTAGCATTAGCTTAATGTAGAAGAGTGATTCTTGGAGTGAAGTGTTTGTTTGAGTGTTGGCATTGGAACCACGTATGATGGTGTGTTGGTCTTTAGTTTGTTTAGTTGTGTGTAATATAGGTGTTTCTTCTTCTGATAGAGAACCCACATGCAGAGTGTGTGAAATCGATGTGGGTCGTGCTGGTTTGCAGTCATTGTTTCTCTAAATCATTGCCACCAAGAGGTCATTGATATGCATGCAGTCATTGTTTCTCTAAATCATTGCCACCAAGAGGCCGTTGATATGTTGATATGCATGTTGTTCATTGTTATAAAATTGGTTAGAAATTTGGGACGCTATTGTGTGCTCTGAGGACATAGAATGAGCATTTTATGAATTTTAGAAAGGTCCCGCTGGTCCGTATGCCAAGGAAAAGGTGTGGGATGGGAGATGCCCATCCCGAAAACCAATAAATGAAATCCTTGTGGCATATGTTAATCAAGGTAGGACCCTTGTCCCATCTATGTATGATGCAAGATACCAGATATATAAAATATGCAGAACAAAAATAAAATGCTAGAAATGGCAGAATAATAGTAAAATGTCCAACATAATCTTCACAATACACAGAAATGATATATGAAATAGTAATAGAAATAGCACTTTGATTCAGAAAGAAATGTTCACAAGCCTTTTCAAGGGGGCAACCTCCAATCGAGCAGCGCTCTATTACAATAATCTCCAAGCTAGGTTTTTCATACCCTCGACCCTTATTTATACTAAATATGTCTATTAAGAGAAGCATCTAGAGGAAGATACTTCTAGAAGTAGAAGCTTCTATTAGGTCTTCTGACATCTGCCTTATTCTATTTTATTGAAAAGCCTTATTAATATTGACCTTTATTACATCTGAATACATTGATCTACTTATGTCCATGTTAGGACCTTAACATGTTCGCCCCCTTAAAAACAACCTTGTCCTCAAGGCTTAAGATGTGGAAACTACTGCAAAATGGTAGCTGGTTCCCAAGTGGCATCTGCTGGAGTCATATCTTTCCACTGTACTAGCACTTCCTTGATGGTTCTCTGATGTAGGTGATGCTCACGCTGGTCCAAAACTACTTCTGGCTGTAGCCAAATGGATCCTTCTTTAGCTAACTCTGGAAGGTTGGTTTGAATTTGGCACCTGGTTCCAATCACCGTCTTCAAGCATGAAACATGAAAAATAGGATGTAGCTTCAACTGACTGGGCAGAGCTAACTGATATGCGACTTTTCCCACA
>SNQJ01S0000715.1:325227-344019 GCA_010110895.2 Picea sitchensis
TTTTGTTTTTACTGTAAAGTGAAATTCTAAATAAAAAAAATACTTTTATATGTCGGAAGTTGAATAACTTGTGAAAATACAGTTTTTTTTCTCATAAAACAAGCAAAAGTGTAACCCACCTTCATGATTTCACCCTCAACTATCCTTTGGTTGTCTCACTTCCCTTCTAGGGATTCAAAAATTGGATGAAGAGGAATTCTTAGAGCTCTATGGCACCTAGAGCACAAGTTTTATAAAAGAGTTCAACAATTACCGTTTGAGCACATATGGATATTATCCCTAGAAATTATCTCATCCGAGAGAATGCTTCACAGGCCTGACAACCTGCTTCTTTAAGCCTAACCCCAAAGGATTTACTCAATAAAAAATTCAACTTCACAAATCCCTCAACAAAGGTACAGATGATAGATGACAAGAATGTTTGGAAATAATGATGGAATTACACTAATTCAACACAATATATTTGCATGTTCCTATGTTGACACTTGTCACTCTAGGAAAAACCTTTGACTTAGTTAGCAAATTCATTCCCTACCTTTAGGAACCTGGTATAAAATATATCACATGGCTTTTGACTTAGGAATAATATTATTTTATTCTATGGCTTAAGCCCTGATCTGGATTATTTTTGGCACGAAATGAGATCGGAGATATAATAAAGAAATGCACAGAGATATCGCAGATATTCAATAATATAATAGAAATATATCAGATATGAAACCATAATCACAGAGGTACAGTAATACATGATTTCTATTAATGAAAGAAATGTACAGAGACTATAAAAATACAGAGTGAAAGACTCGCTAGAATGGTGGTAGCTTATCTCTGAGAAGAGATGTGACGGCTACTCGCATTCGTAAGAAGATGATTACAATGAGGCTCTGGAGGAATTTTTACAATAATAAGGAATTCCAAAAACCCTAGACATCCAAAAACCTAACCCTAGGAGATGAAGCACCAAAAGTCATGTGGGCCCCGTTTGGGTAAGTGAGTACATCAACTTCCCAGGGTCGTAACTTTTGCATACGATCTCCGTTTTAGGTGTGTGATAGCTCGTTAGAAAGGTATCATTAAGGAGATTTATTTTTGGGGATAAATAATTCCTTTACCTATCATTGAAACCTATATCTTGAAAAACCTTCATTTGGGCCGTCAAAATGGCCCCGAAAGTTAAAACCTGCTAAAAATAGTAAATTGCCAAAATTGCCAAAAAACTATTTTGAGCTAGTTGGAAAAGGTTGTTGGCCACTGATATCCACCTGGATCAATCCCCCTTGAATTCTCCCCTCTTCCTTAATCCCTTAGCCCCCTTTCCCTCTTGTGGATTCCTAGCTCCCCATACTCTTTTGTCTGATTTGGTCTAGAGAAGTGATGTATATATCGGTGTGATTACATATTACAATGATATGATCATTGGACTTTTATCATCTAGGCTCTCTAGCCTAATAATCACACTAACTCTCATGCCTCAAAACATATATATAATGACACTTCGACCCAAAACATGTTGGCTCACAAATATATAAAGAATATATACATTTACAACTTGGGGTTCAGCCTAGGGTTATTACAAACATGAAAACCATCCTTTCCTAATCCCCAAACCTCTTCATTTCTTGTCTCTACCTATACAATTGTAGATTATCTCACCACATGGATGCATAACCCTTCAACAGGGTGCATGCAAGTTTCACTCTCTCAAGGTATTTTATTTGCTCAAATATAAATACTTTTCCCATTACCTAAAAATTCAATACATGAGTTCTACTAAGTTCAAGGTTCTTGAATGGGTAGGGGTTTCCAGCTTTTGTTTATGTCTTATATATGTCTAGGCCTATATCATTTTTTCTTTTGGATCCTGGGCTTCTTCAACACCTTCTTTTGAGACCTCTCGTTCCTTCTCATCATCACTCACATTGCATACATCCATTGCAACTCCTCTTCTGTGCATTGTTTCCATAGTGTTCGTCCTCTTATATATGACTCACAACAACTTAATGATTTCATTCACATCATCTCTTCAATGATTTCAACTTAAAATTATATTTCTATGTGTGTCATATTATTGTTAGCTTGTGTAATCTTCCTTCTCATAATTCTACCCATCAATTCTTCTTCTTTCTAGAACTATTTTTCATCATTTGCAATGATTCTACACTATAAATTCTTTAACCAAAATCACACGCTTTTATGCATCAATAAAACCTACTTTAATACTACACTAATGGAACCACCTACAACATTGCAATTAAACTCATAACACAAAAATAACATGAAAACCAAAAATTCTCTAAATTTGTGTCTTTATTATATAAATAAATATTCTTTAAATATTCTCTTAACGGTTTTTTCCAATTTGTTAATACATTATATATTTTATTTTCATTTCAAAATATTTCATATATATTAATTTATATTTATAAATATTAACATATATTTGAAAATTTGATGAATTACACTCTTGAATTTGATGAAAATTTGAACATTTTAAACCAAATATTAACATATCTTGTAAAACTACTCTCAAGTACTCTAAAGAAATATTCCAATCTTTTTAAATCCAAATTAGAATACTCTCAAGTAATCTAATGAAATATTCCAATCTTTTTAAATCCAAATTAGAATATCGAGTGTACTATGCTTATAATCCCAACTTTACTATCTTTCACTAGCTTCCTCTATCATCATTGGTTTGGTTTAAATAAAGGAACACTTTATCCACCATTGTATGCGTTTATTTTCATTGGTACATACTAAAGGAACACCTTATCCACCATTTTATGTGTTTATTTGCATTGGTACATTTCTTTCCAAAACAAGAAAATCACGGATAAGTGCTACTAATACTAAGAAATAATATTATTGAAGATTGTAAGACATGTCTTTTTTACTTTCGAAAGAAACTTAATTTCATGTTTTTTTTTTAACTTTCGAAAGAATCTTAATTTTCATTTAAGAAGAAAAGAAGTTACATTACGCATATGCAATTTGTGTTTCAAGACAATTTGATGGATTTAAATTATTAAAAAAACTCAAAGTAAACAATAATAGGTGGGTGAGAGGATCCAAAAACAAATATGCAAATTCCTTCACACATTCACAAACTAACACATAAAATTGAGATAGTGACATAAGATTATACAAAAATTGTTCCAAAAAATTCTTTAGAAATGTTCCAATCACAAAGCCATAAATCCATATAACTTAAACATACACTTTAGAGACTAGATCTTGAAAAAGTTCTACCAACTCAAAAATGAGATCAAATAAAAGGATCACCATATATATAATATGAAAAACATAGGTGTTCTTCAATCCAATATTGAAAAGATGTATTCATAAATTCCTCCTCCTTGGATTTCAACACAAATCACACACCAACATCCTACCTCTTTAGATTCCAACACAAATCAGACACCAACATTAAGTTGTAAACAATTTTTTGATAGAGCATACGTTTTAGAGTTGAGATTTCTGTAAACATTAGAAAAAGAAACGGAGTTAAAAATTCATTTAATTCTCTCAACCTCATAAAATATAGGACTCTAGAATAAACAAATTAAATATAGGACTCTAGAATAAACAAATTAAATTATGCTTAGTGAAAGTGCTTTCACATCTTAGATATATTTTTGGACGGCTCAAAACATATCTTTCTCCATTAACAATATCCAAAAAAAAAAAAACATATCTTTCTCCATTAACAATATTCAAAAAAATAAAAAAATAAAAAAATTGTATCACAATCTTTCTTAACATTATCATTGTTATGCATTAACAATATTTTAAGAAAACCAAAAGTTTATCACAATCTTTCTAAACATTATCACTAATAGTTTTTTCTCATAAAAAACATGTTCTTACATATTTTAGTAAATAGTCCATAAGTTAATTAATTTAGATCTTTACATTTTATATGATAAAATTTCATGTGAAAGGTGTATTGCTTTCATTTGTATTCCAACTTTTGAGAGTTCATCAATGTCCTAGTTTCTCTATACACATGATGGAAAGATAAATATTTAAATGATGCACAATCAAGGTATTTCAAGATTATAATTTTTATTGAAATTTATTCCACTCAACCAATTTACTAAATTTTGTGTGTTGTCAAAGATTTGATTTTTTTTTATGTTGTTGGTCCCGTGCCTAAGACAGGTTTCATTCCAAGGGATTACATGATAATCATTAATATAAATCACATCTCCAACACCACATGATGGTGGATCTCCTTGATAAGGTCCATCAAAGTACACACATGTACCAATTTTATCCATTTGTTCCCCAAGAATCAATATAGGGGGTTTGGGTTTTGACTCTTGTGTGAAACCATCAAGTTGTCATGCTCTAAATATCACATTGTATGGGAGGAATCATTTTACCTTCAAAAATTTGTGACTTGAGAGCTATCCATATTCTTCAAGTTGTAATTAGAGGCAAATCTTTGAATCTTTTATGGTGGATTTAGTACACCACTTGTGCAACCCTTTTGAACTTTTCTTCCTCCCCATACTTCCCTTAATCCAATCTAGACTGGCTCTATATATGGACATTTCATTACTAAATGATCAATATCTTTATCGCACTCCATTATTAAATGTTCAATATCTTTATCACATTCTTTAGATAAAATACACCAACTAGGGCCTTTCATACCTCTTTTCTGGAGCTTCTCCCAAGTAAGAGATTTATTATTCAATGCTAACCAAAACCAAATCCAAGCTTTTAAATCCACTTTTTCTTCAATGTCATAGATGGTGTGAAACCCAGTTGCAGAGTTTTCCCTCAAAATGAGCTCATCTTCATCTTCTCTAATTCTGGGATAACTGGATATAAGAGTGTGTGTATATCTTCCTCAATCTTTAGCATCACTTCTTTCCAAACCCGGAAGCTTAGCTTCTTTAGAGTCTTGTTTCCAAATTGTGGTTAATTTTGTAAGAACCACGAAATATAGAAAAAAAAATACATTCCTATAGAAAACCTCAATTAAATTCTTAGATAACTTATAACCTTCTCCCCATGGAGTTCAAGAATCATTCTAATCCTTGATCTCACTCCATTTCCTATCTTCCAAATAAGGTATTAATGTAGCATCACTTCCTTCCAAACCCGGAAGCTTAGCTTCTTTAGAGTCTTGTTTCCAAATTGTGGTTAATTTTGTAAGAACCACCAAATATAGAAAAAAAAATACATTCCTATAGAAAACCTCAATTAAATTCTTAAATAATTTATAACCTTCTCCCCATCCAGTTCAGGAATCATTCTAATCCTTGATCTCACTCCATTTCCTATCTTCCAAATAAGGCATTAATGTACTAATAGAAATGATATATCCATTGCCTTCCATATGATTGAGTTATAACGTAAAACCATAAACCTTTACCTCCCATAAAATCCAGACACATTTTGTTGCCAATGCCTTTTTAGAATATAAAAATATTCTTTAATCCCATCATCTTATATCTTTTGCCAATGAGACAACCTACCATTTTACTAAAGCAATTCATTTTTTCTTCTTAAAACCAGACCACAAAAATGTGTAGCTTAATTGTCTAACCTTTTCCTCTATCCTTGTGGATCTGTGTTATTGGGAAACGAAAACAGTGGACATGAGTTGAGATCGGGCCACGGTTAAAAAACTTAAAAGAACTGTACAATCGGAATGCTTTGTTCCAATAACTTCCAAGAAAGAAGCAAAAGCACCATAAAACTTCACCAATTGTTTTAATGGAGTCACTGTGGTTTTTCTAAGGCGTGGGATAAGAGTACTCGTCACCCTTCTTATGGGGGTAAAAATTGTCTGCAAATCCAATAGAAACCATGTCCAAACTCAAAATTTCAACATTGGTATACAAAGTCAAAATTTCACCTCAATGTTGGGAACTTTTTTGTAATAGAATGCTCAAATTTTCTTTTAAAGAACCTTAATGGCGGAACTTGGAAGGATGCCTTTAATGGTGGAACTTGGAAGGATGCCTTTGACCGGGCAACCTTAATTTCCGGACATATCGATTCATCTGGCAGACTGATATGTTTGCGTTTTAATTGGTTGGATTTGGAATCGATCCATCTACCCGACTGTTTCGCGTTGTAACTGATCGAAGGGTAATCCGTTGGATGCATATAACCCATCTGCCCTTCTCTCCTTCCAGAGTGATTTGCTTAGTGATTATAACTAGCACAGTCCCTAACTTACTGATGGTGAATGTTTAAAGGTTTACTGTTGGTAAGATAAAACTAAGAATATGAAAAATATGAAATAATTAAAGAATCTGAAATTATTGATTGTAAGTATGAGGCTGTTATAAGTAAATTTGGCACAAATGTAAATCTAATACTGTAAAATGATAAAAAGTTAATAGTAGAGTAAATTTGTAATTTCAATTAAGTTTGTTAATCATTTGAAAGTTAATAGTAAAGTAAATTTGTAAGTTCAATTAAGTTTGTTAATCATTTGAAAGTTAATAGTACAGTGAGTGAATGATAAAAAGATAATAGTAAAGTAAATTTGTAATTTCAATTAAATTTGTTAATCATTTGAAAGTTAATAGTAAAGTAAATGCTAGAAAGTTATAAACATAAAATCTGATTCATTGATTTAGAAAAAATACTAAAAAAAATTAGCATCTTTAATTAATAACCATAAGATTGAAATTTATGATTAAAAAATTATTAAATATACCCATTATCTATAAGCCTTTAAACGTAATCAAACGTTGGAAATTTTTTAAAAGGGAGTCGAAACGTTTTCTCAACAAATTTATTTCAGGTACCTTTTCTTTCGTCGCCATGAATCCTATCGGCTCTGCATGATTTCGGTTTGTTGCAGTTGCTCTCGAAATTATTTGTTTCGAGTGGTTCAGATGTGAGTATTTTTTACATGTGATTTTTCTATAAAGTACGTAAAACGTTTAATCCCTTCGCCAATCGACTTTTGGTTATCCGATGAGAGATTTGTGCAGTTTTGAGGCGGTTACTTATGCTCCATTATCTATTTCAGGGATTTCGTGCTGTTTCTCTGTTGGCAGCCATGTTTTTCTGTAATAATTAAGGTTTCATTCTGTATTATATTGTGAGGATCTGGGATTATGCAGAGTCTGTAATGGTGCGCTTCCACTGTGCAGGTATTTTGTTTTGTAAATTTTAGATTTTCAAAATGCGGATATTCTTGAAGACATTGAAAGGAGAGATCAAAACTCTTGAGGTAGAGAGCTCAGATACTATTGGCAATGTGAAAGTGAAGATCCGGGATAGGGAAGGAATTCCTCCCGAATCGCAGAGGCTTTATTTGGTGGGTAGTGAACAGCTTGAGGATGGCCGAACTGTCGCAGATTATAAGATTCAGGAGGATACCACTCTTCGCCTCCTGGTCTTAGAAAGAGGGGGAATGTTGATCTTTGTCAAAACCCTCACTGGCGAGACCATCACTCTGAATGTCCTAAGCTCTGACACAATTGACAGTCTCAAGGTTAAAATTCAAGACATGAAAGGAATTCCACCCGACCAGCAGATTCTGAGCTTTGCTGGACTACAGCTCGAGAACGGACGCACTTTTGTCGACTACAACATTTTGAAGAATTCGACTTTTCACCTTGATCACAGAGGAAGGATGCAAATCTTTGTCAAAACCTTCACTGGCAAGACCATCACTCTGCAAGTCGAAAGCTCCAACACAATTGACAATGTGAAGGTTAAAATTCCAGACATGGAATGGATTGCACCCGACCAGCAGAGGCTGAGCTTTGCCGGAATAGAACTCGAAAACGGACGCACTCTTGCCGACTACAACATCCAGAAGGAATCGACTCTTCACCTTGATCTCTGTTTCAGAGGAGGAGGGATGCAAATCTTTCTCAAAACCCTGACCAGCAAGACAATCGCGTTTGAAGTTGAGAACTCAGATAACGTGAAGGCCAAGTTTCAGGATAAGGAGGGAGGTCTCCGCGGTGATACGAAGATGTTTGTGAAGACGTTGACAGGCAAGAACATGACACTGGAGGTTGAGAGCTCTGATACGATTGATAACGTGAAGGTTAAGATTGAAGACAAGGAAGGTATTCCTCCTGATAAGTAGAGGCTCCTTTTGGCCCGCAGGCAGTTGGAGGATGGCCGAACCCTGACAGATTATGACACTCAGAAGGAATCCACCCTCCACCTTGTCTGCGTGGTGGGCTTTGAGATTGTGGGGAATGTTGCACTTGATGTTAAAGCCTTGCCCTTGATTGTGAGGAGACTTCGTTTCTGTTGTAATTTTGTGTCACATGTCATTTGTAAGAGTATTTTCCTTTTGTCTATTTGGCTCTAAATCTTATTAAAATTCGTTGCAGGTCAGGTATTTGGGTCTAAATCTTATTAAAATTCGTTGCAGGTCAGGTATATAGCATTCGATTCGCCTTGACTTTCTATTAGCTTAGGCATTTTGTATATTAGCTTAGGCATTTTGTATGAGTTTAGGCATTGACCAAAAAATATAGTGATATTAATACTTTAACATTAGTAGTGAGAATTATATCTTCTTATGTGACATTTATTTAGATTTTCAAGTTGAAGATAATATCTTTATTTTAAATTAAAATAAAATTAACAAACTCATTAAAAAAATTTGGTGGATTAAAATAACTAGCATATTTTTTTTAAAGAGAAAATGAAAATGTTCAATTAATTTAAGGTAGGATTTTATATTAATGTTGTTAATTGGAATCATAAAAATATTAAAATTAAAATGATTTTATTTGATTTTGATTCACTATTTTGAAGATCATCTCCTACAATTAGTGAAAATATTGAATAATTTGAAAAGAAAGTTTAAATCATCATAGATTCAAGAAGAGTGTATATATTCCCCCAAAAGGGAAAAGGAGAGTGCCCAAAATGGAAAAGAATGTAATTTCTACGTCCCCACCTTCAATTCCCTATCCTCGAAGTTTTATCATGCTCACTGGTTCAATCCAAAGGGTGTAGGGTATGTATACTTTTGTAGACTTTAGGGTATGTATACCTTCATACATTATTATTATTATTATTATTATATAGTGCTCCCAACAAAATTTCACATGAAATTCCAACATTGCTTGCAATGGAATGGCACAAACGGGAGGGTATGAATGTTTTTAGGGTTGATGATGCAATTCCTACCAATACCATTTCGAATTATTTTTTCTACGAAATAGGGATACGAAATGAGAGCACAGGTATAATAAAGAAATATATGAGAGATATCACCATAAACAAAGAGATATATTAATACACAATTTCTATTAATCAACAAAATGTACAAAACTGTAGAAATATTTGTTTGAATGGTGGTATATTACAATGAGGCTCCAAAGGAATTTTTAGCATAAAGAAAATCCAAAACCCTAACACTGGAATATTAAAAACTATCATAAAGAAAATACAAAACCCTAACACTCGAATATTAAAAACCAACAATTTTGTGGACTCCGTTTGGGCAGTTTGGTGTATCAACTTCCCGGGGGTGTAACTTTGGCATACGATATTTGTTTGGGGCGCACGACATATCGTTGGAAAGGTATTGATGAGGAGCTTCATTTAGGGGGATCGATAATGCAATTGAACATTTCTGTGGTGATTGATCTTTAAAAATCGTCATTTAGACCCTCAAAATAGCCCCAAAAGTTTAGGACCCGAAAAACCCAAAAGTTTAGGACCCGAAAAACTGTTAAAATTAGTAAATTGCCAAAACACTATTGGAACCAAGGAAAATTTTAGAGAATAAATTTCTCCCATGCGATAATTTTCCATTCTATTTTCCAAAAAAATATCTGCTATTCTAAAAATTATTCGCCCAAATTATGTTGGACAAAATTATTATACCCTAAAAATCGTCAAACTTTAATGAAAACTATAAAAAATCCCAATAAATTTGAATATTTAAACAAAAATATTGTCAAAAATTTATAGTTGACATATAAATGACCATTAAGATTTGCCAAGGTTTTTACATTTCAAAATAAATTTCCATCCTTAAAATTATCCTCATTTGGGTTTTCAATAACTGAAAAACTTAAGGTGTTGAGAAAGCTTTCGTTGTTGGTTTAGCTTTGAAGCTAAGAAACACTAGAAAGTCAAAGAAGAGAAAAAAAGTGTTCTTTTGTCACTACACCAATCCCTTCAAAGCAAAGTGTTATTTTGTCTCTACACCATTCCCTTCAAAACTACCACTACTACCCAAGAACAAGATTGTTGTTGTAGACCCTTATGCTTTGACAGAAAAAAATAAAAACTTTAAAAATTAATAATTAAAAAAACCAAGTAAGAAACCCCAATCCCACAATTGAGCTTCATAGGATCAAGCACAATCCCTAATTATCAAGGTCGCTCATAAATCAAAATTCAAAAACTTATTTTAATAATTATCTCAATTGAAATTTATGAACCACTTTTAATTAAATGCGATTGTGTTAGAATTATTATTATTATATATTATATTATATCAATAAAAAAACACAAATTAAAAAAATAAAAAAAACTTAAACTAACATAACATAAAATTCATAACATAAAATTTGTTGATTACAAAGTTATCCTTTCCTTGTTGGCGCCAAAGCATTGGTGGCAAAGCATATTTGTTATTGATGACTAATTTGATAAATATTTCAAAGCTTCAGTATAATTTTCCTTTTCCTATTTCTTTTTAATTTGACTTTTTAATTTACCTTAATACTCCTCTGTTGCTTTATGAAATGAACGTTACTTTTTCTCATTTTTGTTCAGTTAAAGTGTTGGTACTCTATTTTTCCCTTAAAAAGACTCTTAAACCTACACATTCTATTTCCATTTTTATTCTTCTTATATATTTTTCATTTATCTTAGTTAGATAAAGGTAAATAAATGTATATAAAGTAATTTTTTATTTTATTTTTAAGTTTCAAATATTTAAAATCAAAAATAATTTGAAGAATGGAAATTTATATTAAAATGTAGAAATATAGGTTAAACTTACTAATTCATAATATGTAAAATATGAAATGTTTGATTATAGTTTAATAAAAAAATTCGAATTTTTAAAGATTTTATATAGTTTATATAAATTTTTGGTGATTTTATAAGTAAAATATTTTTATTTTATAGAATTTGATTGAATTGTTTTTAAAAAAAAATGAAAATTGGTAAAACCTTTTTTTGGAAAAACAATGAAAAATTATCTCATTTGTGAAAATTATCTTCGAAAATAATTTATATTTAAAGCTCGAAGTAATTAAAAATCAATTTTTATCATCAATTTCAAGAATTATTACGTTCCTTAGTTTGTTAACATAGTTGCATGAATTACGTCTTCATACTATGGTAAGTTTTCCTTTAGATTCGAGAAGATTAGCTTAGAAAAATAAAATAGCATAACAACGAAAGCAAGCAGTTAGGTAGTGCTCTTCACATGCAATTTCAGGATTGGTGAGGATGAATTTGGAATTTATAGAAATAAAATAACATAAAGCTAGGTAGTGATCTTTAGATGCAATTTTAGGATTGGTGAGGACAAATTTGGAATTTATGGGAGATGGGTTTTGTGTATAACATGTCCAATTAAATTAATTGTCGACATATTCTTCAGAAAGTGCATGAGGTGGAATGTATATGCGTTTCTTTGGAGAGGCTTTATCGATATTTTTAGTTGAGACCGTTTTCACCGACGTCCCAATCAATTGGACGTCAAATGGAGAGAATCATGTATATTTAGAAACTAGACATTGTTATGCCATTAATCTATGCAAGTCATTCTACCCTAATTGTTATATTTTTCCTTGTATAAATAAGTTAAAGATATTGAATCTTCAAACGGGGTTGAATAGAGATATAGAACTTTTGAATTGGTGATTGTAAACTATTTTATAATAAATATAAGAGTTATGATTTTCTCCACTTAAGAGCTCTGAAAAGAATAATGATATAATTATGCAGAAAAATAATGACAAAAAAGGATAACTTACCTCCCCACCTTCAATTTCGTATTCCTCAACTAAGTGAAGACCATAGTTGAGAAGTTGGAAGAATGCAATTACTTTTGAAAGGTTTCTTCCTTGGAGGCACAATGATTTGAAAGGTTTCTTTCTTGGAGGCACAATGAGGTTGCTTACAAATCCAGAGTATCTCGTGGAAAATGAGAATAGATAAGGTATTATCTTAAAGAGAATCTATTTGTCTACCTTGTTGTGAACATGGAAAAAAGATCCATGGAGTTTTGGCAATGTGGTGTTGTATCATGCTCACATGTTTAGAGGGGGTAGGATATGTATACCTCCATATACTTTAGGGTATGTATAACTCCATATATTATTATTATTATTACACAAGTGCTCCCAACACTATGCAAGTTCACATGAAATTTCAACCCTACTTGGAATGGAATGACACTACAATGACACCAATTGGAGGGTATCAATGTTTTTAGGGTTGACGATGGAAATTCCTACCAATGCCATGCCACAATGATCAAAAAAATATTTTGAACTTTTTTTAAAATTTGTGGTAGAACTTTACAACCTTAATGCCATTTTCATTTTCCATAACCCAAAAACTTGAGATAGTGAGATTTGTTGCTATCGTTTTAGCTTTGAAGCTAAGATACACTAGAAGGAAAGATGTTCAAGAAAGATAAAGAAAGTCTTATTTTTTCACTACACCAATCCCGTCAAAGAAAAGTGTTTGTTTGTTGCTACACCATACCCTTCAAAACTCCCACTACTACCCAAGGACAACATCATTGATAACCCCCAAAATCATTGATGCCCTCATCCCACAATCAAGGTTGAGAGAGACCGCAATTGTTTCAAATGATCAAGCACAATCCCTTATTGTCAAAGGCACCAAAAAATCAAAATTCAAAAACTGAATTCAATAATTATCTCGATTGAGATATATCAACCACTTTTACTTAAATGTAATTGTCTTAAAAATAATATTATTATATATTATATTATATCAATCACTTTTAATATAATATTAATATACTAAAAAAAACCACAAATTAAATGAATAAAAAAAACCCTAAACTAACTTAACACAAAATTTGTTGTCTTCCTTGTGAATGAAAGACAAGCCATCTGACTTGTATTAAACTTTTCTCCTTTCTATGTGACCAATTTCTATGAGACTGGTGGCATAGCTTTGGTGGCAAAGCATTTCTATGAATGACTAAGTTGATAAATATTTCAAGGCTTCAATAGCATTTTCTTTACTCCTATTACTTTTTAAGTTTACTTTTTAATTTACCTTTGGAGTCCTCTCCTTGTTCTGTCATTGTTACTTGGTGTGTTTTTTCTTGATCCGTTGGGTTCCTTTATAAAATGTTTGTTACTTTCTCTCATTTTGTTCATTGAAAGTGTTGGTACTTTATTTTGTTCTTAAAAAGCTCTTAAACCTACACATTCCTAATCCCATTTTTTCCTTTTTTTTTTATATATTATTCATCCATTTTGACTAGATAAAAATAAATAAACGCCTATAAAGTATTTTCTTATTTTATTTCTATGTTTCAAAAATTGAAATAATTATAATCGAATTTTATCAATGTCTAGGTAATCCTTTGTTTGTCAACATAGTTGCATGATCTACGCCTTCATAATATGGTAACGTTTCCTTTTGATTCGAGAAAATCAATTCAGACAACAGAATGCTAGCAAAGAAAATAACATAACAGCAAAAATAAACAACTAGTCAACAATCTTCAAATGTGATTTTATGATTGGTGAGGACTAATTTACAAATTGTAGGAAATGGGTTTTGTGTAGAACATGCCCAACTAGGTAAATCGTGGGCATATTATTCATAAAGTGCATGAGGTCTTATATACAAGGGTTTCTTCGAAAAGGATCTGCCCATATTTTTTTTATATTAGTTGTTTTCTCTAATTTCCAAGTCAATTGGATGTCAAATGGAGCGATTCAGCTATATTTATAAACTAGACATGGTTGTGACATTAATTCATGAGAGTAATTCTAGCATAGTTGTTATATTTTTTTTATATAAATAATTTAAATATGAAGCTTTAAAGGAGATTGGAATAGAGAGATAGAACCTTTGAACTGAAGATTGTAAATATGGTTTTAATCATTATAAGAGATGCTGATTTTATCCATTTAATTATTTTCTTCGTATAGGTGTGCCAATATTTGAGGGCCCGCTTTCTCTTTATTTTAGTAAATAATTTCACTCTCTTTTTTTATAGATCAACTCTTGAATTTCTAAATTTAAACTCATATTTTATTTTAATTTTCATTTGATTCAATTAGTAAAGGATTTATAAGCATTCTCACAATCTATAACTTTCATAAATCAATAATCTATTATTGTAAGAGCCATCTTTGAGGCCACATAACTTTGTAGCTTATGATAACTCTAGATTGGATAAGTTAGAATTTAATTTAGAACCTTTCTCCTTTGAAAGAGTGATCATCATCTTTACAAGGTATGATTCTCACAAGTCAACAAAGTATGTTACAAAGGTATTTCTTATAGAGGCATTGAAATTTTGTAACATGTTTTCCTACTATTGAAACTGTGATAAACTTAGATTGAGAATATTACTTATTGTTTTTCTCTAAAAATATTTCATATTTTATTAGCACGTGAGTTAGTATAAGTTTTAGAATAGGTGTTGATCCTGCACAAACTGTATTTTCATCTTACAAGCTCACAATCCTTGATTGATAATTAATGTTCAAAACTTATGCAAATAACTTTCCCAACAAAGAGGAGTCTTTATTATAGTCCATAAAACTATGTTTTTGTCTTTTATATCCTAATATTGACTCTTAAATATATTTTTTTACTAATTGTATCCTCTTGTTTAGATCGATTCTATAGCATAATATCATGATTTTATAGTTTTATAACCATTCTTCACTAATTTTGTTTCAATGCATGTCTCAACCTTTTCAAGTCCTTTAACATTCAATGCTTAAAAAAATCACAAATATTACTACTAATATTACCACTATGTAACTCTTGTTGTCATAATACATTTGAATCATGACTGCTTCAATTTTCACCATTAAATATCCACTTACTTTCTCACAATGATGGAGATATGCACTTTCTCACATTTTTATGATTATTTTCACTCAAAATGAAGATAAAAGTTTAGAAGAATTATTGAAATTGTATATATCAATTATTGATGTTGATATTAGGTAGGTGTGAGTGTATCCATAGTAAAATTTAAAATTGAGAATTGCATTGTTCCCTTATGAGTAGAACAATGCATTTCTAAGCCTACACAATACATTGTTCCTCTGATTTATTTATTTATTTATTTGTTTATAGCTAAAGGTATTTAAAAAATAAATAAAAAAAAAGGTCATCAATTTACACTACCATTTACAACTGATAAAGGTAGGTATAAGGATAACCCCACAACTTTTATGTATCCATTGATGAAGGTACATTGTGAGGGCTTGGAATTGGATAGTCCAAGTGGCATTAAGCTCTCGTTCAAGGACACTTTTTTAGCTTTAATGGATGGTTAGAAATGATGGTATATTTACTTTCACTCAAGCTTGATCTTCATGAGGGTGTGTATTACATTGTTGTTTAACCATGAAGATTGGGAAATCTCAATCTTATCTCGAATCACATGATTACCCTTTCTATTAAAAAAAAATAAAGGATTCACCAAAAAATGATGAAGGGATGGAAGGAGGGATAAAAATTGAGCCTGTCACAATCCACCAATAGTCTTCTAGCACATCCTAGAAGTATGATTAAAATTTTACCCATGATGCTAATTTTCAGGGAAATGCGAAGTAAAACTTAAAATTTTTCTATGAAGACTTGATGTTTAAAATTCCGGTCATGGTAATTTGGCCATTAATAATAATAATAATAATAATAATAATAATAATAATAATATATTTTTAAGGTCATGGGAAATCTAGAGACCAAATTGGTGTACGAGACCCCCTTGTTTGTGGGACAAGGGACCCCCTTTGCACAATGATTTGACTATTAAAGTCTACGAAGGTGTACATAACCTATCCCCCTCTAGTTTTGAGTTTATGATCTCTTAGGAGGAAACACACATTCAACTTATACTAATAATAATAATAATAATTAATATTGATTATAATAATTAATATTGATTATAATAATTAATATTGATTATAAATATTACCTATTATATCATACATAATCATGCCATCCACTTGTTCCATCACACTTAATGGAAGGGAAAGGTGGAAATTGGGCCCCGCCTTATGAAAATTAATGTATATTTAGTGTTAGTTAGAATTATTAACCCTGGGATAAGTTGGGACACTCTAATCATAGACTGGGAACTAGACACAATTACACAATATTTCAAACAACTGGATGAATTTGAGATGGAGAAATTTGGTTCTAGGAAGGATGGAATATTCAGGTTCTTGAATCTGCCATTGAAGTTTTCATAGGACAAGAATGCCAACATCATTCATGTTAATAGATTCATTATCGTATGCTCATAGATTAGCACTGGTAGATGCAGATTCTAATGAGAAACTAAGCTTCATGGAATTCAAAGACAAGGTGAGCATGGTGGGTAGTGGATTAAGTTGGTTGGGTATAACAAAAGTTGATGTGGTGCCCCTTTCTTCTCGTAGTTCTATTTATTCCCCATTGTGTTTATTTGGGATTGTTTCAATTAGGGTAGTGGAAACCATTGTGAATCCATTGTATACCACCATGGAAGTGGCTAAACAAGTCTAGGATTTGAAACCCAAGATCATGATCATTGTCCCATGGGGTCTCGAATCAGTGAACTTGTGACATACCACTTGTGTTCATGTCATATTAAATAATACTCCTAATTTTAGTAGATATTGATAAATACCTCTCAAAATTATTTTGTTTCACCCCCCTCCCAATATACATTTCCAATTAAAAAAAAACCTTATTTTTACTAGATATCCCCTATTTTTACCATATACCCCTTTTATACCACCCAATACCTATAAAACCCCTTGTATCACAAACCCCCCCTATACCTACAATATATTGACTCTATTTTTCACAATTTTAAAACCTGCTTTACGAATGAACAAGACAAGATATTGATAAACAAGATGAATCCTATGTGCATTGTCCCAGAGCACCGACATAAATTTAAAGATATGGGTTTTCCTTCAATAGTGATTAGGGGTATGGGGATCATAAGCCATATAGTTCTCCCATTATTTCATTTTCTGAGGTCTTAACCATGGATCTACAAAGAATCCCACCTAAGGTAGTTTTCTAAAGAAGAAGTTGAGAAATGGTTAGTTTAGTATATTAATAGAAATGATGAAGTTGATGACACGTTGCATCAATCGAGTATGGATCTGAAGGAATTTGAAAGCAAATTGTTTGAAATTATAACTAGGCATGAGATTACTAGATCTCCTTTGAGGGAGTATATTAAGGAGTGGTTGAAGAAAGCATTAATCAAAATTAACAAGCCAAAAAATCAAGAAACAATTGCAACAATTATGCCTCCTGAGGCACAAAATGCATCTACAAAAGAGGCCCTTCCAAGAAAGTAAAGGGTTACGAGAATGCTCCATCACAATGAGTCGATAAACAACTTTGTTCCTCCCTCTCAAGTCTATTTTATTCCACAATTATTTCTAATACTATCTTCTATTTCTCAATATTCTATGAAAACTAGGTTGATCCTTGATTTTGTTTCCTCTTGTCTTCCAGGAATTTACATTTTAAGTTTTGTGGGAGTCCCATCCCAGTCCTCTTTGAAGGGATAATTGAAAATATTTTTTTAAAGACATTTAATTTATGTTTAAGGACTTATATTATTTTTTGATACTCTAAGAGAACCAATTCGGATACTATTATATTCTCAAAGAATTTTATTTAAATCTTGATATTCCAAATATTTTATCCATCATAATTATTTTGGTGTTTAATGAAATTATCATTTAAATTTCTCTTCTATATGAGGTCCATTTTTCTTATCTCTGTCGTGGATATTGTTTAGTGTATTGATGAATGCTATGATGGAAATGGAAGCCTTTTGTTTATCATACTCTCTTGGTTTATCTATACTTTAACATATTGTATATATCTTTTTCAAAAGATACACAGTCCTAATCTGAGGTATTGTTTTGAATGTGAATGTTTGGTTTCAAAACTCTGATCCCTCTCGGGATTTGCCATATTTCAATTTATAATTTCATAAGAAAAAGAGGTGTACAAACTCTCTGAAAATGTAAGGGGATTCATATCATCATGAGGTTGATATTAAGGCCATAAAACAATCTTTTATATCAACAACACTTCATAAAACAATGTGTTCAATTAAATATTACATTTTAATCAAATTTATCTATAGTAAAGAAATATTACAAAGTTTAAAGATGCAAGTAAAATTTAACGACTTTACAGACAATCCTAAAAAAGTGAGCATTAATAATACAACAAATGAATTTATTAAAATGCATAATTTAGGAGGAAGAAATTTTCTCTAATTTTAACAACACCGTTAGAAACTGCAATTCCTTTTTAAATGCCCAAATTTATAGGCAACAAAATATCCATGAAAAATGTATACATGTGAGTCAAAATTTATTATTAAAAAAATAAAGATAATCATAAGGATTGAACAAGAACATGAGAAAAATGTTTCCATGATGTTTCTTTGATTAAAAAATAAAAATATTCATGGAAATACTGTTGATACTGAGAAGGCGGGGGAATCAGTATCAAGTACAATTTAAAAACCTTTTTAAACTTATACTTAAACCATTCAATTATATCCAATGAGCAATGAACAATAGTATAAGAGTTACACCAATACACCAC
>SNQJ01S0000715.1:344029-363786 GCA_010110895.2 Picea sitchensis
ACAAAGATTTGCATCCTTCCTCTGTGATCAAGGTGAAAAGTCGAATTCTTCAAAATGTTGTAGTCGACAAGAGTGCGTCCGTTCTCGAGCTGTATTCCGTCAAAGCTCAGAATCTGCTGGTCGGGTGGAATTCCTTTCATGTCTCGAATTTTAACCTTCACAGTGTCGATTGTGTCAGAGCTTTCAACATTCAGAGTGATGGTCTCGCCAGTGAGGGTTTTGACAAAGATCAACATTCCTCTTATAGCGAGGTGGAGTCGAAGAGTGGTATCCTCCTGAATCTTATAATCTGCGACGGTTCGGCCATCCTCAAGCTGTTTACTACCCACCAAATAAAGCCTCTGCCATTCGGGAAGAATTCCTTCCCTGTCCCGGATCTTCACCTTCACATTGCCAATAGTATCTGAGCTCTCCACCTCAAGAGTTATGATCTCTCCTTGAGTTATCATCTCTCCTTTCAATGTCTTCAAGAATGTCCGCATTTTGAAAACCTAAAATTTACAAAACAAAATATCTGCACAGTGGAAGCGCACCATTACAGACTCTGCATAATCCCAGATCCTCATAATATAATACCCAATGAAACCTTAATCATTACACATAAACATGGCTGCAAACNTCCGCATTTTGAAAACCTAAAATTTACAAAACAAAATATCTGCACAGTGGAAGCGCACCATTACAGACTCTGCATAATCCCAGATCCTCATAATATAATACCCAATGAAACCTTAATCATTACACATAAACATGGCTGCAAACAGAGAAACAGCACGAAATCCCTGAAATAGATAATGGAGCATGAGTAACCGCCTCAAAACTGCACAAATCTCTCATCGGATAACCAAAAGTCGATCGGCGAAGGGATTAAACGTTTTACGTACTTTATAGAAAAATCACATGTAAAAAATACTCACATCTGAGCCACTCGAAATAAATAATTTCGAGAGGAACTGCAACAAACCAAAATCATGCAGCAAAGACAGGCAAGCCGATAGGATTCATGGGGGCGAAAGAAAAGGTACCTGAAATAAATTTGTTGAGAAAACGCTTCCACCGTCTTTTATGAAAAAAATTTCAAAGTTTGATTACTAGAAAGGTTTACACCTATTGATAATGGTCACATTTAATAATTTTTTAACTATAAATTTCAATTTTATGGTTATCAATTGAAGGAAGATGTTAACACATTTTTAATAACAAAACTAAATCAGTAAAAATAGGTAAGCCAATAGAATTGATGATAGTGAAAAAAAAAATACCGGATTAAAAGCTTTCGTTAACCTGTTTACTTTTTTAAAAAATTACTGTGTAACCAGTTTCGTATTCTTCATATACTTAATTTCATCTTACCAGCTGTAAACCTTTCAACTTTCACCAGAAACGAATTAGCGACTATGCTAGTTATAATCACTAAGCAAATCACTCTGAAAAGAAAAAAACACAGATGGGTTATATGCATCCAACCGATTACCCTTCGATCGGTTACAACGCGAAACAGTCGGGTAGATGGGTCGATTCCAAATCCAACCAAATAAAACGCGAAACATATCAATCGGCCAGATGAATCGAGATGTCTGGAAATTGAGGTTGCCCGGTCAAAGGCATCCTTCCAAGTTCCACCATTAAAGGCATCCTTCCAAGTTCCGCCATTAAGGTTGTTTAAAAGAAAACTAGAGCATTCTATTACAAAAAGTTCCCAACATTGAGTTTGGACATAGTTTCTATTGGATTTGCAGACAATTTTTACCCCATACGAAGCGTGACGAGTACTCTTATCCCACGCCTTAGAAAAAACACAGTGACACCATTAAAACAATTGGTGAAGTTTTACTGTGCTTTTGCTTCTTTCTTGGAAGTTATTGGAACAAAGAATTCCGATTGTACAGTTCTATTAAGTTTTATTAACCGTGGTCCGATCTCAACTCATGTCCACTGTTTTCGTTTCCTATTAACACAGATGCATAAGGATAGAGGAAATGGTTGGACAACTAAGCTACACATTTTTATGTTTTAGTTTTAAGAAGAAAAAATGAATTGCTTTAGTAAAATGGTAGGTTGTCTCATTGGCAAAAGATATAAGATGATGGGATTGAAGAATATTTTTTATTTAGAAAGGTATTGGTAACAAAATGTGTCTCGATTTGATGAGAGGTAGAGGTTTATGGTTTCACCTTATAATTCAGGTATATTTCTCCATGTCCAAATAAAAGAGTAGATTAGGTAATCAAATAAAAAATGGCAGAACTTATCAATGATATGGAAGGTAATGGATATATTATTTCTATGAGTAGAGTAGATCAATGCCTGGAAGATAGGGAATGGAGAGAGATTAAGGATTGGCGTAATTATTGAATTGGATGTGGAGAAGGCTCTAAATTATCTAAGAGTTTAATTGAGGTTTTATATAGAAATGGATTATTCTTTTTATATTTGGTGGCTCGTACAAAATTAACCACAATTTGGAAACAAGACTCTAAAGAAGCTAAGCTTCTAGGTTTGGAAGGAAGTGATGCTAAAGATTGGGGAAGATATATACACACTCTTATATCCAGTTATCCTAGAATTAGAGAAGATGAAGAAGAGCTTTTTTTGAGGGAAAACCCTAGGTTTCCACATGTTGTGAGTGGGAAATCCCTCTACGGGCTAGCACTTAGGGTTTTATTATACATGCAAAAAAGACCTAAAGAATCCTACTTTCTACCGTTGTCCCGGACCTAATCCCCATTATTCTTAAGCAAATACGTGGTTAAGAAGATCAACTGAGCATACCTTATTTCAGGCGTTTGATATTGATCATTCTTCACGCTTGATCGCTCTTGGACTGCAGCACTCCTCCCAAGGCTGACTTGCATTAACAAAAGATAAACGAAAAAACTCTACATGCATTTGATCTACATATTAATGGGTTAGAGATTCAATTAATATGTATACAATAAACTATGAAAACCTCATATGGTGGGACGGGAAAAGTACTTCTTTATTATTAACACAAGATAAACAAAAAAACTCTACATGCATTTGATCTACATATTAATGGGTTAGAGATTCAATTAATATGTATGCAATAAACTATGAAAACCTCATATGGTGGGATGGGAAAAGTACTTCTTTATTACTAACTTCAACAAATCTTGACTTACAATGATGAAGCTGACCACTACTCCGCAAACCTAGTCCTGGGCTCCTCTTCAACTGTCCTCCAACTTCTCTACTCTATATTTCTCTTTGCACAAGGATGGCTAAATGGTTGGGACAAAGAGAATGCGCAATCAGGTATAGTTTCTTTACTATGATTCTCCTTTTCCAAATGGGACCCCTAACCCTTATTTTATAGGCTAGAAGAAGCTAGGTATTTGGTCGAACCCTCGGCCATGCATGGCCAAAAGGTTTAGTTAACTCACCCAAAGTTGTCTGTTCCATCAACAACTTTCCTTTTTTCGTGCTTTTGTAGGTAAGCGTGGGCTATCTTGGGTCAGTTAGTGTGTACACGCGTGCAGTAATGGAGCAGGGTGCGTAGGCCTTTATAAAAGGTGTTTTAAGAAGAGTTGTTCAACAATGTTTTAGCAAAGAAGAAATATGAGATGGCTTGATTCCAGGTAAGCATGTCTGGTGGGAATTAGGGTTATAACAAATGCCCCCTAATGTGTGAGGTCAAAAAAGAGCTTTTGATGGCTGAAATACATTAAAAATATTCACCAATGTGCCAAACAAGTGAGTTGTCGGACTAGAAATCGAGAGGTGTCATCTGCAAAAATAACAATTGTCTCACCGAGGCGGGCATACCCATGCTTGGGAGAAAATAGAATCATGGCTACCAATCAAATACACTCAATATCCATGTCATATAACTATATAAAGTGTAGCCACGAACAATACACAGCGGAGCTACATCTCGAAATCAAAAAAGATATACATGTAGAGTATCCATCTTCTCGAAGCTGATAAGGCCTCAAGGCTGGAGATGAGGTCTTCAAAGCTTGAGAAACAACTTCAAAATTTTCAAAATGTGGGTAGGAGTGTAACATGAGTGTACAAATTCACTACCCAGAGGTTTTTGATGGCTCGTTGATCATGGACTAGAGAATCTTGATGATAAGACTGAAGGCTTCATTGATTTCGAACAAGGACTTGATTGGACATTCAGGATGGCTAGGTATGAGGGCAAGAGACAACTACAGAGGGGCCAACTCAGGCTTGGTAAAAACTTCCCTTGCTCAATAGCATGACAAATGATGAGACTCAGGAAGCATGGATTTAACATAAGTTTACGAGGGAGGAGGCAACACAAACTATCCATATGTTTGGAGGAATAACCAAACGGAGGAGGACACAACTCTATGTAGCAAGAACAACTTCCTAAGGTCGTATTAAATCCCATAGTTTGATGAAAAAACAGACAGATGTGCTTTATCCAAGGGTGACTCATTATGCTACCAATAAAGAAAATACTTTTCCCTTCCTCTTTTTGGGGCATATTTGATTTTTTTTCCTTTTTTCAATAATTTTGGAAAAAGAATAAAAGAATGTTACGTTACAAAGGAGGAACGAGCGTTGCAAACATACAAGTTCAAGGCATAGGGACAAGACTGATGTTCAGAGTAAGGAACCTCGGGAAATATCCTCCTAGGGATAAAGGTGTCAAGACGTAGAGGCAAAGTGCTACAGGGCTTGCATATAAGACATGCTTTAGATGGTTTAGTTGAGAGCAACATCGATCCGACACTAGGCCAAAGACGCGGGTATGCAAATGCGATTAACAAAACACACAATGGTAACATCCTTCAATGTAAGTTTAACGAGCCTAGAGAAGGTAAGCTCGGTGGTTTTTCATATTTAGAGAGTCTGAAAAACGTAAAACGAGACTCCACTAGGGTACCTTTTTCGAAGGTAGTCTAGTCTGTTTGAAAAAGGGGTAAACTCGACTATCTTTTTAATTTTAGGGAGTTTGAGAAGAGCATAACTATGGACTCTGTGGGGGTTCCTTTTTCATACATTTAGTCTCTCAGGGCCGAAAAAGGGTTAAAATTATACCTGAGGGTACTCTTCTAGGGAACTGAAGTTCCTTAGAGTATACCTGTGTTCGTACAGTTGACCATCTAGACCAAAAAAGGGGTAAACTATCGTTGGACAGACGTGACTTCAAATTTCAGTTTAATGAGCGTGTAAGGCCACAAGATCGTTTGACAATATTTTCATGTTTAGAGGGTCTGAAAAGGACTTAAAAGAAGACATGTTATTTATTTTGGATCGATGCCTGGAATTTCCTCGTAAGACTAGGAAAACATGTCGCATAATTCTTTAAATAGATCTATGTAGATTTGAATCTCTCTAAAGGAGAAGTCGGCTCTGATGAAAACATTCTCCACAACGCCAGGGGTTTTGGAGATATTGATCGGTATGGCTTCAACGATGGTTGACATATTACCCTCAGCATATACCTTGTGTGTAGCTAATGGATTAATAGGACAAGACCTATCTCCCGTCATAGTCAATGTGAATTCTCTAGCTTCGATTCTTCTTAACTCTAGGAAAAATTATGATCGGTGATGAAGATCATCCTAGGGTTTGTCCGGACTAGTCATTGATTCAAATACTACTTCATCAGAGGGAAAGACTAAGTCTAAGAAATCGATTTCAGTGGGAGAACCTTGAGCCCAAATAGGCTCTAGAAGTGGATCTAACTCTTGTGTAGGAGTTGGATCTGTGTTGGCTGAAGCTTGCTGGACTAAAGAGTACGCTACTTTAGCTGCGAACAAGGGCATGGACATGCTCGAGTGCCCTGTCCCATCCATCGTGGTTGGATATAAACTTGTCATCGCCTTGAGGGGGTGGGTAATCGAAGGTACCCATCAAATATGGGCACAAACCAACCCCTAAGTTGATTATGGCTCGTTGAGGATTATCAATCATCGGGACCGCGGATACCCCCAATGAAGGTTCAGTTATGGAGAAATACAATTGATCAATGGTCATAATCCGGTCCTCGTGGGGAAACAACAAGACCTGGAAAATTGTAGCAACCACTGCTTGCATGGCATAAGTCCAACTCCTTCCTAAGAAGAGATTGTAGTCGAGGGACACATCGATTACTTCTACCTTGATGCACATGATCTTCCCTCCTAACTGCACGGGGAAAGAGGGAATGATACCATGTGGTCGGAACGAACGACTGTCGAAAAAAGTGAGAAGAGTAGGTGACGGAGACAAAATGGGCTGGCCAATGGCCTTCCAACATGCCAACGACATAACGCATGTCGAGGCACCCTCATCAACCACCATGCGGAAGATATTCTGAGTAAAATTTTTCATGGCGTGAGCCACTACTATCTAAAATGCTATGTGGTAAGGTAGACAAGGTTTTAAGTCAGTTGTTTTCATCATGATTGTACCCAGATTACAAGTCTCGGTAGATCCTAAAGAGTTTAACAAGGATTTCCTCTAGGAAAGGAAGCTTTGGAGGACCTCTAAAGCGGACATCGCACAATGGGTTTGTGACAAATCCTCCACCAAATAATAGTTCATGGGCAGCCCTTGCGTTTGGGTTGTGAAAAAAAATTTTAAACATGCCTTTTGGGATGCGTGTCATTGTTTCGTCCAAAGTCTTCTCGGTCTATAGAGGAAGAGATGGTAGTTCGGCTTATTTTCCCTTCTCAAAAGTGCTTGGTTTACTGTAGTTATGTGCTCTAGTCGATATAAAAGCATCACCCTTCATCATATACACATTCTCGTATGCAGGATTTTTCGAAGATGGAGAGGGTCCTTGAATGCCCCCTTCCATGCTTGTAGAGGCTTGGGTTAGGTTTTTCCCATGCTGAAATGGATTGGTTAACACAATAGGTTGTTGTTGTGTCACAAACTTTTGGGCCTCTACAAGATGAGGACATTGGTGGGTCGGGTGGTCTTCTGTGCACATGTTACACGGATACCTCGCCTTTCATTTCTCATTGTTGCACCCACCATCATTATTAGTGCGTTTCTTATCCCCCTTACCCTTCTTTCGTTGTTTCTTCTTTCCTTCACGCTGCTGAGTGGCCTTTGGATTTGTCGATTTCACTATGTGTACATCCGATGTTTTAGTAGGGGGAGCAGACAAAATAGTAGTTTGGTTGGCCGATGAGTGTTGTATAAACAATTACTGCAATTCCTTCGTCAGTTGCTCGGCAGGCTTTGTTTGTGTTGAACCAACAATACCATCAGCATGTGGTCCATCTTTTTGTCTGGTTTTATCAAGTACTGAGCGTGGCACATATGGGAAGATCTTGTATAATAAATTGGACTGAGAATAGATTAGCTCAAGCTATTGAGCTCTCATGATGGCATCTTCTTCGAAAAATACTCTCGATGGCGCAATGAATTTGGATAACTCTGGGACCAAAGACTTAAGGAACCACTCGAGCATAAATGATGGTTGGACTAGCACCTTAATTAAACTCTTATGATGTCTCCATTCTTGGATGTGATCAGAGATATGGTTCACTTTTATCTATGTGAAATTGGCCAGAAATTATGTGCCAATGTCGTATCTCACAAGTAAAAGGAAATGATTTAGGAAAGTCATTGACAATTCGCCGAAGGAAGAGTATCGTGAGCGGTCAAGCTCAATGTACCATTTTGCAACACTCCCAATCAGAGTATGTTGAAATAATCACAACTGTACGGAGTCCTCTTTCAACGAGTTATATGAGAACCAAAGATGGAAGGTAGTCACATGATATTCTAGATATTCGTTAAGCTTGGCTTCAAACTTTGGTATGTCTAAAGGAAACTTTGTCATCATAGGAGGCCAATTCGGATCATGACAGATAGGGTCATTCAACAATCTTGTCAAGTCTGGAAAATGCAAGGTTGCTAGGAAAGGTAGTTTGGGTTGTTGGTGATAACCTGGGAAAACAGGACCTGGAGTTTAACTGGCACCAGGTTGCTAGGAAGAGTTCGGCTGCTGGTCTGGGTTCTGGTAAAAAGCATGGCCATGACCAGCATACAGATTCTGCATGTGAGGAGACATCATCGACAGATTCCCAAAATAGGACGTAGATGGTTGGGCATGCATTATATTCGGAGGACTTTGGGAAGGATTTCCCCATGTCGATCCCGTGGGGATAGGCATAGTACCTTGTCCAGGCTTCCATTGGTTGTGAAAATAATTTCCCCATATCGACTTTCCTAGTGAGGGAATGGATCCCTGCCAAGAATTCCAAGGCCCTGATGCAGAAGAAGTTCCTGGGTTTGCCCCCTATGCAGGAATAGTACCCTCCATAGAAATAGGTTGTTCAAAACTTGGATTGCCCCCAGTCAGGAAAGAAGCTGACAAGAAGGCATTGTTACCAAATGCATAGAACAAAGAAAATGGTGTCGAACCTACTGGCATATTATGCGAAGGTGGTCCTTGACTCCCAGCTCCAAATAAACTATGGTGTGCAGATGGCCCGGCGGATGGCTGGTGGGTGCCACCGAGCAAAGGGGATGAAGGAGGTATATAACCTCCCCATAAGGGAAAGCGTTAAAAGGAGCAGGAGTGCCTCCCATGTGGCCTTACAGAGGAGCGTTAGAGCTCCCTACCCCTAGATCTAAAGTCTGTGAATTGGAGTAGGAAAGTACAGGACTTGTACCTAAGCTAGGTATCTTGTATGAGAATGGAGGGCCTGTCGCAGTTGGTGTGAAAGGGGTTGTGGCCTCTACCAT
Source organism: Picea sitchensis (assembly GCA_010110895.2). Taxonomy (NCBI): domain Eukaryota; kingdom Viridiplantae; phylum Streptophyta; class Pinopsida; order Pinales; family Pinaceae; genus Picea; species Picea sitchensis. The sequence continues at coordinate 352,715 of SNQJ01S0000715.1, forward strand.
AGACGAGATCAGACCACTGTTCGAGGTAGAGGCGGTCGAGACCATGGTGTCTTGGGTCGATGATGATGGGTTAGGAGGTGGAAAATCTCATGTGCTGACAACCGTATTTGGAATTGAAGAATTCCCAGAAGGAGTAACAACATTTGTTTCCATTGTTCCGTGCGACACTATATGGAATACGTATGAATCGATATGATGATGGGTGCCAAAATATCAGTGGTTGGGGTTTCATATGGACCAAGAGATTTCTCTCCAAGGTACAAAATGGTTGTTTCCTCCAGATGTTGGTTGAGCACAATTTCTTGTGACTCAGATGCATCAAAAGGCCCTTGTTGGTCTAGCTTTCACCTTAATGGTGGCGGAGGTGGCTCCATTGTAACCGGTGACAGGCCTAGAAGCCTTTGTGACCGACGAAGATCATGATCCTCCACTGTGTGAAAAGATCAAAGACACCCTAGGGATTTCTATTCATTCAAAAAACAACACACACTAAAAAATTCCCTACAAGATAAAACAAGCAAACATTAAACTAATTGGAAGAATAGTTACAACAACCAACACTAGAGAAACTTACCAGTGCAAGTGAAACTCGAACACGGAAGCACCCTCTGGGTATACTCTACAAAGCGTGGCCCGATTTCTATCCTAGGTACCGTGGTATACCTCTACAGTCACCTATGTATGTCTCTAAAAATATAGGCAACTAGGTTGCCAACGCATGAACAGTCACGAGGAGGGTACAGTCAAAAGTCAGGTAGACCACAATCAGCAGGGTATCGAGCCCGAAACTTGTCAAGGGTATCAAGAGCAAGTGGTCTGGAAGACAACTGAAGACCTCGAAAGGATTCGATACCCACAAAGCTCCATGGAAAATCCAATCGATAGAATCCCTAGACAAGCCCTCTATATGTGTTCTCCACTACGACTGGTCCATCTTTAGAGGTGTTATCTCTGATACCTTTCCGCACGTGACCTTGTGTTTATCCCCTATGTTAGAGAGGGGTCACGGATAACTTTCAAGATGTTGTACTTTGACACTCCCTAACTCAGACTCCAATGTTTGATTTTAATGGCCTTGAATAATTTATTCTCCAACCTAATTCAAGGCCCTAATCCTAAACTGTTTGGTTGACCCTACAAACTTAAAAAGTCTAATGAATTTTAGATTTAGCGTTAATTTTATGGCTTGTCTTATGTCAAAGGTTATGAAAGTGAAACTAGTGATGTTTGAAAGATGAAAGAAAAAAAAAACAGAAAGCTGGAAACAAAATACCTTCACTTAACTCAAATCTTAAACAACTTTTCAAACTTAAATTTTTTTCTAAGATATTTGAACAACAAACTCAAATAAAGATTTCACTCGACTACAAGCTACTTATGATCTAAGTAAACCGCCAAGAACTTATGAAAGAAAATACTTTTCCCTGGTTACTAATGCAAAACAACAGTTTTTAACCAAACAGAGGAATAAAAGTTTTTTTTTTTTTTATTTGAATGCTCACAAAGCAAAAAGGAAAAATATCACACACAAGAAACTTAAAATTGGACTCTCACACTTGTAACTTAAAATTGGACTCTCACACCTATCTAAAAACCCTATAAACGAAAATTTTGAGGAAAACTTTTAAATGAAAAAGAAAGTCATTGTTGTGATCAAACCTAAGTTACTGATTCCTATGATAGGGACCCAACAACCTGAGAGGTATAACTCTTTTCAAAGGAAAGGATGACTTCCTCACCTTCAACAAAAATTTCCTCCACAAGCACACCCCTGACAGTTCAACAAAATGAGTGTGGACGCGAGCTGTGTAAAGTCAGAGCATGTGTACACACGTGATGGCTTTATACAAACCGTGTGTATATATGAAACTCTAAGACAAATGAAAAGACAAGCAACCCAGCCTAGACAGAGACCACTCATACTAAGAACCAGGATCTCTTAAAGACTCGGACACTTACTTTAACAGAAAAAAGAAAACAATTCAAGGAAAACTTCATAGAACAAACCAATGTGAGGTGAAACCTAAGCTATAGACTACAAACAACAAAGACTAGAAAGAGTTTCAAAAAAACCTTGAGAAGGACTCATTTTGACAGGGAAGAGGATGACTACCTCTTTTTAAAAAAAAAATCTGGAATCATACACACTACTGACAATTCCTCAACTAGCATGTACTCGCAGGTTGTGAGAATGTAGCGCATGGGTACATGCGTGCAGACCTTATACAGACCGCGCGTACCTCTGTGGGTCTCAGAAAAAAAAAAGAATACAGTCAAGCAAAGAAACAGAGATAACTGGTATGGAAGACCAGAATCTCTGTTAGCTCAGACTTTTGCAGAAACTTTAAAAATAGGAAATGAAACTAGTTCTTAAAGATACCCAAAAAATATTCCCATAAACCCTAGAGATTTCCCCAGCATGGTCGTCAATTTTGTTGTGAGTGGGAAATCCCTCTATGGACTAGCACTTAGGGTTTTATTATGCATGCAGAAAATACCTAAAGAATCCTACTTTCTACCGTCGTCCTAGACCTAATCCCCATTATTCTTAAGCAAATACATGGTTAAGAAGATCAAGTGAGCATACCTTATTTCATGCATTTGATATTGATCCTTCTTCATGCTTGATCTCTCTTGGAATGCATATCTCCTCCCAAGGCTGACTTGCATTCACACAAGATAAACAAAAAAACTCTACATGCATTTGATCTACAGATTAATGGGTTAGAGATTCAATTAATATGTATGCAATAATCTATGAAAACCTCATATGGTGGGACGAGAAAAGTACTTCTTTATTATCAACTTCAACAAATCAACTTACAATCATGAATACGGCCACTACTCCGCTAACCGGGACCTGAGCTCCTCTTCAACTGTCCTCCAACTTCTTTTCTCTATATTTCTCTTTGGACAAGGATGAATAAAGGGTTGGGACAAAGGGAATGCACAATCGGGTATAGTTTCTTTACTATTATTCTCCTTTTCCAAATGGGACTCGTAACCCTTCTTTTATAGGCTAGAAGAAGCTAGGTATTTGGTCGAACCCTCGGCCATGCTTGGCTGAAAGGTTTAGTTATATCACCCAAAGTTGTGTGTTTCGTCATCAACTTTCCTTTTTTCATGATTTTGTAGGTACACGCGGGTTGTCTTGGGTCAGCTAGCATGTAGACTCGTGCAGTAATGGAGCAGGGGGCATGGGCCTTTATAAAAGGTGTTTTTAAGAAGAGTTGTTCGACAGTGTTTTCGCAAAGAAGGAATCTGAGATGGCCTGATGCCAGGTAAACATATCTAGTGAAAATTAGGGTTATAAAAAATGCCCCCTAATATGTGAGGTTATAATATCATATGATTGACGAAATACATTAACAATCTTCACCAATGTGTCGAACAAGTGAGCCCAGGGACCAGAAATCGGGAGGTGTCGTCTACAAAAATAAAAATTGTGTCACCGAGGCAGGCATATCCATGCTCAAGAGAAAATAGAATCATGGTTACCAATCAAATACACTATAGATTATGGTTACAAATAAAGTGTATCCACTAACAATACACAACAGACATACATCTCGAAATCAAAAAAGATATGCATGTAGAGTATCCATCTTCTAGAAGCTGATAAGGCCTACTCGCTGAAGATGAGGTCTTCAAAGCTCGAGCAAAAACTTCAAAATATTCAAAAATCGAGTAGGAGTGTAATATGAGTGTACGACTTCACTACCCATAGGTCTTCGACGACTCATCAGTCATGGACTAGAGAATCTTGATGATCAGACTGAAGACTTCATTGATTTCGAACAAGGACTTGATTGGACATTCAGAATGGCTGGGTATGAGGGCAAGAGACAAATGCAGAGGGGCCGACTTAGGCTTGGTAAACAATTCCCTTGGACAATAGCATGACAAATGATGAGACTCGGGCAGCATGGAATTAACATAAGTTACAAGGCAAGAGGCAACGCAAAATATCCATATGTTTGGAAGAATAACCAAACGGAGGAGGACACAACTCTATGTAGCAAGAACAACTTCTTAAGGTTGTATTAAATCCCATATTTTGATGAAAAAAATGACAGATCTGATTTATCCAAGGGTGACTCATTATGCTACCAATAAAGAAAATACTTTTCCCTTCCTCTTTTTGGGGTATATTTGAATTTTTTTGTCTTTTTTCAATAATTTTGGAAAAAGAATAAAAGAATGTTATGTTACAAAGGAGGAATGAGTGTTTCAAACATACAAGTTCAAGGCACATGCACAAGACTGATGTTTAGAGTAAGGACACTCGGGAAAAATTGTCCAGGAGCCAAAGGTGTCAAGACGCAGAGGCAAAGTGCTACAGGGCTTGCGTATAAGGCATGCTTTAGATGGTTTAGTTGAGAGCAACATGGAGCCGGCATTAGGCCAAAGACGTGGGTATGCAAATGAGATTAACAAAAAACTCAATGCTAACATCCTTCAATGTAAGTTTAATGAACCCAGAGAAGGTAATCTCGGTGGTTTTTCATATTTAGAGAGTCTGGAAAATGTAAAAGGAGACTCCACTGGGGTACCTTTTTCGAAGGTAGTCTAGTCGGTTCGAAAAAGGGGTAAACTAGCACAGGCAAGACGTCTACTCAAAACCATTTTAATGAGTGTGATAAAGACAAGATCAGTCGACCATTTTTTCATTTTTAAGGAGTCTAAAAAAATCTTAACTATGGACTCTGTCAAGAATGTTATTCTGGACCATTTTAACGAGTGTGAAAGAATAAGGTCAGGCGACGATCTTTTCAATTTTAGGGAGTCTGAAAAGAGCTTAACTATGGACTCCGTGGGGGTTCCTTTTTCATACATTTAGTTCCTCAGGCCTGAAAAAGGGTTAAAATTATACCTGAGGGTACTCTTCTAGAGAACTAAAGTTCCTTAGAGTATACCTTTGTTCGTATAGTTGACCGTCCGGACTGAAAAAGGGGTAAACTACCACCGGACAGACATGACTTCAAATTTCAGTTTAACGAGAGTGAAAGGCCACAAGATTGCTCGACAATATTTTCATGTTTAGAGTGTTTGAAAAGGGCTTAAAAGAAGACCCGTTTTGTCTTTTGGATCGATGCCTGACATTTCCTCGTAAGACCTGGAAAACACGTCATAGAATTCTTTAAATTGATCTATGTAGATTTGAATCTCTCTAGGAGAGAAGTCAGCTTCGATGAAAAAATTCTCCAAGACGCCAGGGGTTTTTGAGATATTGATCGATATGATTTTAGCAATGGTTGACATACTACCCTCAGCATAGACCTCATGTGTAGCTAAGGGATTAATAGGACAAGACCTATCTCCCATCATAGTCAAGGTGAATTCTCTAGCTTCGATTCTGCGTAACTCTGGGAGGAAGTATGATCGGTGATGAAGATCATCCCAGGGTTTTTCCAGACTAGTCATTGCTTCAAATACTGCTTCATCTTATGGAAAGACTAAATATAATGAATCGGTGTCAGTGAGAGAACCCTGAGCCCAAATAGGCTCTAGAAGCGGATCTAACTCTTGTGCAGAAGTTGGATTTGTGTTGGCTGAAGCTTGCTCGACTAAAGAGTATGTTACTTCAACTATGAACAAGGGCATGGACATGTCCGAGTGCCTTGTCCCATCCATCATGGTCGATGGGGAAGGAAGTAATGAAGGATCATTGAAGTAAGTCATGTGAAATGACGAAACTTGGAAAATCTCAACCTTATGGTGGTCGGATATAAACTTGACATCGCATTGAGGGGGCGGGTAATCAAAGGTACACATCAAATATGGGCACAAACCAACCCCTATGTTGACTACACCTAGTTGAGGATTATCAATCATCGGGACCGTAGATACCCCCAATGAAGGGTCAGGTCTGGAGAAAGACAATTGATCAATGGTCACAATCCGGTCCTCATGGGGAAACAAAAAGACCCGAAAAACTGTAGCAACCACTGCTTGCATGGCATAAGTCAAACTTCTTCCTAACAATATATTGTAGTCGAGGGACATGTCGACTACTTCTACCTCGACACACACAGTCTTCCCTCCTAACTTCATGGGGAAATAGGGAATGATACCATGTGGTCGGAATGAATGACCATCGAAAGCAGTGAGAAGAGTAGGTGACAGAGACAAAATGGGTTGGCCAATGGCCTTCCAACATGCCAATGACATAATGCATGTCGAGGCGCCCTCATCAACCACCATGCGGAAGATGTTCTGAGTAAAAATTTTCATGGGGTAAGTCACTACTATCTGAAACACTACATGGTAAGGTAGATGAGGTTTTAAGTCAGTTGTATCCAACATGATTGTACCCATATTACAAGTCTTGGTAGATCCTAAAGAGGTTAACAAGACTTTCCTCTAGGAAGGGAATCTTTGGAGGACCTCCAAAGTGGACATCGCACAAGGGGTTTGTGACAAACCCTCCACCACAAAATAGTTATGGGCAACCCTTGCATTTGGGTTGTGAGAAGCTTTTTTAAATGCACCTTTTGGGATGCGTGTCATTGTTTTGCCCAAATTCTTCTCAATCTGTAGAGGAAGAGATGGTTGTTCGGCTACTTTTCCCTTCTCAGAAGTGCTTTGTTTACTGTAGTCATGTGCTCTAGTCGATATAAAAGCATCATCATTCATCATATACACATTCGCAGATGCGGGATTGTTCGAAGACAGAGAGGGTCCTTGACTACCCCCTTACATGCTTGTAGAGGCTTGGGTTAGGTTTTTCCCATGATGAAATGGATTGGTTAACACAGCACGTTGTTATTGTGTCACAAACATTTGGGCCTCTACAAACCGAGGACATTGGTAGGTCTGGTGGTCTTTTGTGCACAGGTTGCACACATACCTCGCCTTTTGTTTCTCAGTGCTTCCCCTGCCATCATTATTAGTGGGTTTCTTATCCCCCTTACCCTTGTTTTGTTGTTTCTTCTTTCCTTCAGGATGTTGGGTGGCCTTTGGATTTGTCAATTGCACTATCTGTATATCTGATGTTTTAGTAGGGGGAGTAGCCAAAAAAATCGTTTGTTTGGCTGCTGAGTGTTGTATAGACAATTGATGCAATTGATTTGTCAATTTCTCGGTGGGATTTGTTTGTGTTGAACCAAAAATACCATCGACATGTGGTCCAACTTTATGTCTGGTCTTATCAAGTATTGAGCGTGGCGCATCTGGCAATATCTCGTATAATAAACCAGACCAAGAATAGATTATCTCAAGTTGTTGAGCTCTCATTGTTGGAGTTACTTCACACACACCTAGGATTTCTTTTTCCTAAGCTATTTATTTTTTTATTAGTCATTATCCAGTCTCCTATATTTTAGGAGAGAATATTCCACCTGGAGAATATTCTCTTTCAGTTCACAATTCAGTTTGACTAGTTGAGTTGAGTTTAGATGTTGCATTGGGATCATCACCATGATAATTTGACGTTACATTGGTATCATCACCAAAGTGGCACATTATCCTTGATTCCTTAAGTTAACTCCTCAATACTTTCTGTCCAGTCAGTTAAATGAAGACTAGTTGACTAGTCAACTCAACTAGGTGGCAGTTCACTCCCATAACTGCCTAAGAGACTAGAATAGGTGGCAGTTCACTAACGTAACCACTGGTGTGTGTCCATATCACTCTATACCACCACTATGGTGACTTGGTTCACCCCAATTCAAACTCATTGAGTTATACAGAGTATATCATGTGTAAATTATTCATTATTCATAACGGTTAATGAGAATTCTTTCCATTCTTTCTCTCCTTCTTCTTTTCCAATTCTCTCTGCAAATGTGTGTATCATTGTTTAGCTAGATATATTTTGTGTAGGTCATCACATTTACATGGTATCAAATCCAATAGAGTGCTAAGCAAAGCTACACCAAAAAAATTTGCAGATACTGAAGATTGAAGACAACGAAAAGATGGAATTCCAAAAAGAATTCATTCTTACACCTTACAACTATTTTGCATGGAAGGAGAACATAGCCATACATATTTGATCTATAGGTTTGTATATTTTAACCATGAAAACAGATACAAAACCAACATTAGCCATAGAAAAATCCAAGTACTTAAATCGCATGGATGAGGCACTCAGAACAATTTGCAGTCTTATTTCTCCCGATCTCCCTTTTTATATATCTTCCTGTAAGACTCCCAATGAATCTTGGACCATCTTGGAAGGGCTCTTTGGAAAATAGGATGATATGAGGGGACACATGCTGGAGGTGGAGTTGCTCACATTAGATCCAAAAAGCTTCGAGAATATCCAAGATTTCTTTACAAAATTCAAGGATTTACTGTCACAACTCAAAGCTTGCGGGCTTGATAAATCGAAGGAGGAGAAACAAATGGTTCTCACCATTCTCTCCAAGCTTGGACCTGAATTCTCTGTATTCATATCCACATTCCATATTGTCATATTCACCTCTAGATCCACCTGGAATATGCCTTCTCTTGAGGACTTTATCGAATCCCTAACACAAGAGAAAACCAAGCTCATCAACATGGGCACAATCAAAGGCCCAAGGGCGCATGCACTCACTGTGCATGATGGCAGCCACAAATACAATAAATATAAAGACAAAGATAAGAGGAAATATCATGCACATACGAAGAAGGAAGGGTACACAAAACCCTTCACCGATGCCTCCAGATACAAAGGAGAAAAGGGAAGAAAAGGAGAGAAATGCACATAATGTCACAAAGGATTCCATTCGGAATCCGCATGCATGCAAAATCAAATAGATTTGATGTCTCAGATACTTCATAAAAACAACATTGGAGATCGCATCCGTGAGGGTTCAAAGAAGAAGAAGCCAGAAGATCTGAATTCCAAAAAAGGCAATTCTAGCCATGCCTTGATTGCAATCAACTCCTCTCCCGATGCTTGGATCGTAGATTCAGGAGAATCACATCAAATGGCTACCTCAGAAGCAGTATATTCTTCTTTGGATGCATGCAAAGGTCCTCCTATTTTGATGGGGGACAACTCTTCTTTCGAAGTCATTGGCAAAGGAAGGATTGAACTCACCAAGGGAAGCTTAGAGAATGTGTTGCATGTTCCCAAGCTTTCTGTCAACCTTCTCTCTGTGTATCAAATGACGAATTCCAACACTGGAAAGAGATTCATATTCACGTCAAATTTTGTGGACATCTAAAACATGCAAACCAACTCCAAAGTTGCGACCGGTGAGGTAAATCATCAGTCTAGATTGTATACATTTTCTGAATTCATTGAACCTGATTCTCCTTTACTTCTTAATCATGCTGATGAAAGTAGTAGGATATGGCACAAAAGGTTTGGACATTTGAATTTCAGATACATGAAACAACTTAGCAAGAAAATATTAGTTTATGGTCTACCAGACATCCATTTCTCCAAGGGAGTATGTGAGGGATGTGTTCTCGAAAAACACCCTTAAGAGAAATTCGACAAAGGAAAGTCTCAACGAGCTTCCGCACCTTTAGATATGATCCAAAGTGAGATCATGGGTCCTTTTATGCATCCATCGATCAACAAAGTGATGTTTGTTCTCATTTTTGTTGATGATTTCTCAGTTTTACTTGGATCTACTTTCTCAGGAAAAACTCCGAGGTCTTTCAACACCTCAAAGATTTCAAAGATTTGGTTGAGACACAGTCCGGAAAGAAGATCAAAGTCCTATGAAATGATAACGGGGGAGAGTGTGTGAATCATGAGATTCATAATCTTTTCCATGAGGCAAGGATTCAGTTGCAACATACAATTCCCTACACTCCACAGCAAAACAGAGTAGTCGAGCGGAAAAACAAATCTCTAAAGGAGATGGCATCTTGCATGTTGCATGCAAAGTCACTACCATAGAGACTATGGGCCGATGCAATTAACTGTGCAACATACATCCAAAATAGATATCCTCATATATCTATCAAGGATAAGACCCCATACGAGGCTTGGAGCAGCCTCAACCCAGAAGTGGCTCACTTTCACATTTTTGGTTCATGTGCATGGGCCCAAATTCCCTCTGAAAAGAGGAAGGCACTTGATCCATAGAGCACTGAGTGAATTTTTGTTGGATACCACAACGGTGTAAAGGGATATCGACTTATTGATCTTTCCTTAGACTGACTCATCATTGAGCGTAGTGTCCAATTTGAGGAAAGTGTCTTGCATGTACCTCAACAGTCGCATGCAGACACCTTCACTCTTCCACCTGTCTGAGATGATGAGCATGCACACGCTGAATCTTCTTCAGACATGAGTTTAGATTCAGAGGACTCAGATAATTCAGATTCATAATCAGTACAGTCAGACGCAGAGTCAGAGCATCCATATGCAGTTGCAGAGCTAGAGAAGAGGCCCAAGTGGGCATAGACTACTCTTTAGGATGCAGGGGATCTCGTTGGTGATCTAGCTGATACTAGGAGGACTCGATCTGATTTCGAGGAGCCTCCTTTTACACTCATTGCCACTGAACCATTGCCTTCTAGGCATATTTTCTTGGTTCAATATTCATATCTATAGTCTTATGGTGAGGTTGCTAGAAATCCCTTTTGGGAATCTGCCATGCAGGAGGAGTACAACTCCCTCCTCGAGAACCAGACTTGGGATCTGGTTCCCCTTCCTTCTGGGAGGAAACTTGTCAGATGCAGATGAGTCTATAGGACCAAGAGCGCAACATATGGACAGATCAATAGATACAAATCCAGGCTTGTTGCCAAAGGCTTTCAGTAGTTTCATGGTATTGACTTTGATGAGACCTTCACTCCAGTAGCAAAGATGGATTCCATTCGATTGGCCCTCACCATTGTTGTAGCCAAGGGATGGGAAGTCCATTAGATGGACATGAAGAATGCATTTCTTCACGATGATATCTCTGAGGATATATACATGGAGCAGCCCCAAGGATTTATGTAAGACTCATGTTTGGTCTATCGACTGAAGAAGTCACTTTATGGCCTCAAGCAGGCTCCGAGGGCATGGTATGCCAAGATGGACTCCTACCTATTGTCACAAAAATTTTTACGTTGTAAATAATACCCGAATGTATACATGCTTGGGATGGTTGATTCACTTATACTTTTAGTTTTGC
>SNQJ01S0000715.1:365610-392774 GCA_010110895.2 Picea sitchensis
TCATTATCCAGTCTCCTATATTTTAGGAGAGAATATTCCACCTGGAGAATATTCTCTTTTAGTTCACACTTCAGTTTGACTAGTTGAGTTGAGTTTAGATGTTGCATTCGAATCATCACCATGCAACATTGGGATCATCACCATGCTAATTCCACCTTACCTTGGTATCATCACCAAAGTGGTGCATTAGCCTTGATTCCTTAAGTTAACTCCTCAATACTTTTTGTTCAATCAGTTAACTCAACTAGGTGGCAGTTCACTCCCGTAACTGCCTGAGAGACTAGAATAGGTGGAAGTTCACTCCCGTAATTGCTGGTGTGTGTCCAGATCACTCTAGACCACCACTATGGTGACTTATTTCACCCCAAGTTGAACTCGTTGAGTTATACAGAGTAAATCATGTGTAAATTATTCATTATTCATAAAGGTTAATGAGAATTCTTTCCATTCTTTCTCTCCTTCTTCTTTTCCAATTCTCTCTACAAATGTGTGTATCATTGTTTAGCTAGATCTTTTTTATGTAGGTCATCACATTTACACTCATGATGGTGTATTCTTCTTAAATACTCCCGACGTCGCAACGTCTTTGGATAATTGTGGGAACAAAGACTTAAGGAACCACTTGAGCAGGAATGTTGGTGGGACTGGCACCTTAATTAAATTCTTTCGACATCTCCATTCTTGGATGTGATCAAAGATATGGTCCACTTTTTTCTATGCGAAATCATCCATCAATTATGTGCCATCATCGTATCTCATAGGTAATTGGAAATGGTTTAGGAAATCCATTGCAAATTCACCGAAGGAGGAGTATCGTGAGAGGTCGAGCTCAAAGTACCATTTTGTGACACTCCCAATGAGAGTATGTTGAAACAATCGCAACTGTACAGAGTCATATTTCAACAAGTTATATGAGCACCAAAGATGGAAGGTAGTCACATGATCTCCTGGATATTTGTTAGGCTTGGCTTCGAACTTTGGTATGTCCGAGGGCAACCTCGTTTGCATAGGAGGCCAATGCGGATCGTGACAGATAGGGTCATCCAACAACCTTGTCAAGTCTGGAAAATTCAAGGTTGCCAGGAAAGGTAGTTTGGGTTGTTGGTGATAACCTAGGAAAAAGGGACCTTGAGTTTGATTGGCACCAATTTTCCAGGAAAAGTTCATATGCTGACCTAGGTTCTGGTAAAAACCATGGCCATGACTAGTGTACGGATTCTGCGTGTGAAGACACATCATCGGATGATTCCAAAAATAGGATGTAGATGGTTGGTCATGCATTATATTCGAAGGACTTTGGGAAGGATTTCCCCATGTCGATCCCGTGGGGATAGAAATAGTACCTTGTCCGGGGTTCTATTGGTTGTGTAATGCTCCCTCGGCCTTCATTTCATCACTATGGTCGGGCAGACACTAATTTTCGGAATAACAAACTCATACTTATTTATATATAACATGCATTTAAATCAAGTTAAACACATTTAACTCAGAGTCAACACAAGATTACTACTAACATAATTAATCCATGGCATTAACATTAATTCATATGCACAATAGAGTACATGATAAATATAAATACACAGTCATGTAAAACATAATTAAAACATAATCTGGTACTTATCTTTGAAACCTTGGTAATTCCACCAACCACGTACAGGCCTTCCACAAACCTCGCAACCTTAGACCACACTGCTCATCAAGATCAACATTGGGCCACCCCCAAGCTAGGACTAAGCTCCACCCAGGGAAAGGAATCCTAGGCTAGGATGAGTTTACAGGGAAACCTTCACAGAATAACTAGAAGGATTCTTCCCAGGAAGCCTTCTTATGCTCACTACTCACGGACTCTCATTCCCCACATGCATGTTCCACCTGGGAGTATACACCTTCACAAGAACAATCCATCGATTCTACATCTCCTTCTCTGGGTCTCAACAATAGGCCAAATCAGGAATTCTCAGAGCCCATCGTTGGTGTTGGACTCTCTCTAGGAGAAAACCACTTCCCAACAAACTCTCTCAACTTGAGAGAGTTTCTCACAGGCCTGACAACCTGCATCTTCCAATAGCAATCACCTCCCTCACCTGGAGAGAGGTTACACAAAGGCTCAACACAAACTCACACTGGCCAGTAAGCCACGTGCAGTCCAACACTGCGTGGCCACAATAGCCAACAAGAAAATAGACATTGGCTTCCCAAGCAGGGTCAACAATTACTGCATAGTCTGATGGTTATGGTTTCGGGACAGAGATCCCACACACAGGCTCGATCTGTTTAGAAAGAGGATGTATCTTCTATCCCATAAATAAACACAGGATGTTTTAGCTTTAGAGATGCATGAGGGTAATCTTACAGAGATCATATGAGACTCTTCCTCAGACGGTCGACGGTGGAATGGGAAAAAAAAGAATGCCCATCATGGCTCATCTCAGTCGTTTTATAGTCATGCACTTGGGTTTACATTCGTCACCCATGAAACTGCATGCATTCCATCAGCATGTGTTCCTCCCCATTTGGAAGTCACGTGTCATTCCAAAAAAACTTAGGATAAAACATATATTTCACATGTCTTTTGGAATAATATTAAAATATTATTCCCAAGGACTTAAGCCCCTAGGCTCAACACTTAGCCCCTTTCCCACCTTCCAGCCCCCAATCGCTTACCCATTATGTGGAATCTTATTCCCCCATCACTCATTCATCGTGGTCGGTTTACACATGGTGATGTTTATATTTTTATTAATAATGTGCATAGATACATGTACAAAATCAGGCTCTTGGCCTTCAACACTTAGGCTCTCTGGCCTAACAATCACACAAACCCACCAGCTTATATAAACTTGGCTCACTAGCCTATAAAACATAAATACAATTCATTTCATAAACATGATTTACAACAATGCTCAGCCTTGGGGACATTACAATCCCCCTTCCCTTATTTCTGCACTGTCCTTAGTGAAACTTTACACTGTATCTGCAAGATTTTCAAAAGTTTCTAAAAGATGCGAGTACTCTACCCGCATAACATCTTCATGCTCCCATGTCGCGTCCTCATGACCGTACCAGGTCCATTGGACCTTTACAATCCCTATAGCTCAATTCCAGAGTTGTTTGGTTTTCCTATCCAATATGCGCATAGGATGCACTTGCAGGACACCTTCTTGTTCCACCTGGATCACATTCCAATCGATAACATGATTAAAATCTAGTATATATTTCTTAATAAATGAAACATGAAACACATTATGTATATTCATAGATGCAGGTAATACAAGCATGTATTCAACTGGCCCAATCCTTTCCAGGATTTCAAATGACCCACAAAATCTGACTGCCAACTTGGCGCAACTTCCCAGCTTCAGTGAACTCCTGTTAGTTTTCACTTTCAGGAAAACATGATCACCCACTTTGAACTCTTTGTGGGTTATGTTCTTGTCAGCATAAATTTTCTACCTATCCTGGGCAACTTTCAAATTCTGCTTAATTTTTATCATTTGGTCCTCCATCTCCTTGAGCAACTCTGGCCCAACTACTTCTCTATCAGCTGGATTATCCGAGCTCATTGGAGTATTTCATTTTCATCCATAAAGTGATTCAAATGGGCTCATCTTCAATGATACATGATACCCATTGTTGTAGGCGAATTCTACCAAGTGCAGGTAGTCTTCCCATCTTGATGGTTTGTCCATCACATACATTCTCAGTATGTCCTCTATTAATCTGTTCACCCTCTATGTCTGTCCATCAGACTCAGGATGATACAATGTACTAAAGTTTAGATTCATTCTAAATCCTTTGAACAATCCTTTCTAGAAATTCGAGGTGAATTTTGGGTCCCTATCAGACACAATCATTTTAGGAATTTTGTGCAAGCGTGCCACTTCCTTTAAGAAAATATCAGCAACATATGATGCCCTGTGAGTAGTTTTCAGTGGAATAAAATGGGCATCTTTTGTAAGCTTGTCCACCACCACCATGATCTAATCATGCAACTTTATTGTTTTGGGTAATCCTGTAATAAAGTCCATTGTCAGGACTTCCCACTTCCATTTAGGAATGGGTAAACGTTGCATCAACCCTACTGGGTGCCTATGCTCAACTTTAACTTTCTATCACTCCATACATCTGGCAATGTATTCAATGATCTTTGTCTTCATACCCAGCCAAAAGTAATGGCTCTTGACTAGTGCCACAGTCTTCTAATATGCAGGGTGTCCAACATAAGTCATGTTATGCATTTCTCTTAGAATCACAAGTTTCAAACCCTGGACATTGGGTATATATACACTCTGTTTTTGTACAGAAGTATTCCATCATCTTCCAAGGTGTAATTTTCCTCTTTATGTGGCTTCTTACCCAGCTGTAGCTTTGCTACTAAGTCTTTGTACTACAAATCTGCATTTGCAACTTTCAAAATTCTATCCTTAATATCAGTCCTGTACATACTAATGGTTGAAGCATGTAAGTTGTGCACCTTTCTGCTGAGTGCATCGACCACCTTTTTTTCCTTCCCTTTGATATGCTTGATATCAAAGTTGTATTCACATAGAAATTCCATCCACCTACTTTGTCTAGCGTTTGAGGTTGGTTGATCAAAAAAATATTTCAGACCATTGTGGTCTTTTCTCAATTCAAATCTCCTTCCCACGAGGTAATGTCTCCATTTCCTTAGAGCGTGAACGATTGCTGCCAACTCCAAATCATGAGTGGAATAATTCTTTTCGTTCTCTTTCATATTCCTGGACTCATAATAGATTACAAATCCATTCTTATTGAGAACTCCTCCCAACCCTTCTTTACACGCATATGTGCATACTATGAAATCTGCATTTGGATCTGCAATCCTCAGGATTTGAGCACTGGTTAACAGTTGCTTCAATCGCTAGAAACTTTTTTCAAACTCTTCAGTCCACGGAAACTTTTTCTCCTTCCTTTGCAAGGAAGTGATAGGGTGAGCTATCTTTGAGAATACTACAATAAACCTTCTATAATAGCCCACTAGAACCATAAAGGATCTAACTTCCACCACATTCCTTGGTGTTGACCATTCTCTGATGGCCTCAACCTTCCCAGGATCCACGTCGATCCCTTCTTCTGAAATAATGTGCCCCAAGTAATGGATCTGCCTTTGATAAAATGAGCATTTTCTCTCAACACTTGGCATATAGCTGGTTTTCTCTCAACACTTGCATCACCATCCTCAGGTGTTGTTCATGCTCTTTCTCTGACTTGGAATACACAAAAATGTCATCCAGGAAGACTATGACAAACTTGTCTAGATAGTCCCTGAATACACCATTCATCAAGCACATAAAAACAACAGGTGTGTTCGACAACCCAAATGGTGCCACTGTGAACTTGTAATGACCATACCTTGTTCTAAAGGTAGTCTTGTTGATGTCCACATCCTTTATTCTTACTTGGTGATATCTGGATCTGAGATCTATCTTCGAAAATATTTTTTCACCCTTCAACTGATCGAAAAGATCGTCGATCCTCGGCAGAGGATACTTGTTCTTGACAGTTACTTTGCTCAACTGTCTGAAATAAATGCACATCCTCAACGTCCTGTCTTTCTTCTTCACAAATAGGATCAAGGCACCCCAAGGTGACACGCTTTGGAAAATGTACCCCTTCTTTAGAAGCTCTTCAAGTTGCAATTGCAACTCTTTCATCTTTGGTGTACTTATTCTATAAGGAGCTTTCAACACTGGAGCTACTCCAGGCATCAAATTTATAGAGAAATTGATGTCTCTCTTCGGAGGTAGTCTGGGTACCTCTTGAAATACATCTTCAAACTCTTTTAGTACTTCATGGTCTCCAATCATTGAGACTTCATTACATGGGCTACAAACAGTTGACAACCTTTTATGTAGCACTTTTTCAATTGCATTGCTCAGATTTATCTAACAACCACATCTCTAGGAATTCCTTGTACTATTTTCCAATTCCCCTCCTCATCCAGGCATGTAAATTTCTTGTTATGACAACTCAGGAGGGCATGGTGCTGGTCCAACTAGTCCATCCCAATTAAGCAGTCATCAGAGCCTAAAGGAAGAATATTCAATTCAACCTTCGTGCTCAATCCCTTCATGTCCATAAGACAGGACTTAACCAACTCAATGACTTTCCTCTTGGTTCCTATAGCCAAATGAACTAACCAAGACTTTTCATGTTTGCTTCTTGATAATTGCAAACTTTCCACCACCCTAGGATCTACATAACTATGGCTAGCCCCTGAATCAATTAAAATAATAAATGGTTGGTTGTTAATCATACCTTCCATTTCAATCATGTGTGACTGAAATTCAACTTGCTTTTTGTCCAGGTCCCCATAGATCCTTGGCATTCTGCTGCCCATGTTGTCCACTGTTTCATCTTGTTGAACATTATGGACAACAATTTCTTTGCCATTTTTATGGGGGCAATCTATGTACTTGAGGTTCTCTTTACATCCCCACCACTGAATGGGTGTCTGTCTCATCCTTTGTTCCCCCACTTCAACCATTCTCAGCTCTCTAAATGATGGATGTTCTTGTGGACTATTTCTAAAAAAGGGAGGATTGTTTCCCTTCTGTCTTTGTTCTTTCGTGATCTTTTTCTGGTTATCCCAAGCCTTCCGAAAAGTGGGTTTTTATCTTTTCTTCTCATACAAGCATTTCTCTCTTCCTATTTTTTATTCCATAGTCTTAAGATCATCATATTGAATCTTTTCACCAATGGCAGGTGGTAGTCCACTCAGATACCTCTGAATCTTGACAGCCTCATCTTTGATGAATGCAACATACTTCAGTAATTCCAAAAACCTTTGTTCGTATTCATCAATGGTCATGTTTCCTAGCTTGAGTTCAAAGAACTCCTTCATCTTTCTTTCATAGTATCTTTTAGTCAGGTATTTCCTCTCGAAATACCTCTTGAATTCCTTCCAAGTGATATATTTCTCTCTAATGTGTTGCACCTGCACAAGATGATCCCACCACGTGGATGCTTTTCCTTTTAGTTGATACATCGTAATTCTTCCTTCTGCATGAGAGGAATAATTCTGCAGTTGGAAATATTTCCTCATGCCAAGAAACCATGTTTTGGCATCTTCCTCCTTCTTATGTTCTCCATCAAACATAGGAGGCTTAATCTTATTCATCTCCCCTTTCAATTCATCAACTCCAGATATTCGGTGTTTTATGATAGGGGATGGGCTTGAACTACTGTGTGCTTCCCTACTGGAATGCTTTGGAGAGCGACGATGATGTCTGTTGACACTCCTTCATCTTATTTTCCTCTTAAGGGTCCTGACACTTCTTGATCTCTTTTCCTCTCAGGGGTCCTGCGACTCTTTGTCTTGCTTGAGTCACTCTCCTTTTCCAATTTCCTTTCTATTCTTTCCAAGCTCTTCAACATTTTTAAGTTGAATTCACCTTGTCGATCCATGACCCTCATGAGATTTCGGCTATCATCTCAGCGAGCTTGGGCATCTCTCTGCAATCCTTCACTGATTTTCATTATATGTCCTTCCTTATCCATCTCTTTTCTGTGCCCATTGGAGTTCGATCCTTCGACTCCCAAGTTGACATCTCTTCCTTCTCTTTCGTTCTCTAAAATGGAGGCAATCCAAACCTCTTCCATTTCTATACTCGACGTCGATTCTCATCTATCCTGACACTCGTTGAACTCTGCACACACAACGTGCAGTCAACCGAAGTTTGTCAGGCCTTAAACCTTTAATAAAACTACAACATTCATAAAACAACGCAAATAAGAAAAACGTTTCGATTCCACTTAGTTTTATGAGCTCTGTTTGGATATGCAATTTCCAGTGATAGCCCCTGTTTTCTTAGTCCCCAACTCATGTGTCCACTGGATGTGATAAAACGCTAAACTGCTAGGTGCTATAAGTTCTCCAAATGAAAATTTGGGTTTTGAGCTTTCGAGGTTTTGAGGTTTTGGGTTTCGGAGTTTTGGTCCCGATGGTTCTCGCACTCGCTTCCCTCTCCAACTCCCGACTCTCGATCTTCCAAACTTTCTCCCCCTAGGCCCACAACACAACTTTCGCCAATCAAGGTAGTGACACATGGTGTCCTTAAGAAAATCCACATCACATATGGCGATGTCATAGGGTCCCACCACTTTCACTTTTCGTTTCGGAGTTTCGGTCATCGGCTTTTGGGATTTTGGTCCACGAAGATCCAACAGTTAAATCCTCGTCGGTTCTTTTGTTTTAAAAAATTTCAGGACTTCGAGACTTTAGTTTTCAGGTCTTTGGTACCCTAGATTTCAAGATGCAGTGATTCCCAACCTCCTGTCATTCCAATCCAAGAATTCAGAAAATTTTGTTTCACTTACCCTCCGGGTCCACAGAGCACAAATGTCTTCCACATCCATGGTGGCAAGTGGCACACTCAGGAGGGTCTACATCACCTTCAATGATGTCATCCGGTCCCACCACTCTCACTATTCTTCTCGACCCACTATCATGCGGTACACTCCTAGGTGTCCACGTCCATTCTAAGTGAAATCCAACGGTTAGACCTCTCTCAGATCTATGGCACAGATCCTTTCAATGTTTCAGGGTTATGATAGGGGAAACCACACAAAGTCACCCATTCTGGACCCCCCCCTCCCTTATTAAAGATAAAAAGGAAAAGGAGGTCCAAAATCAAATCTTGTTCATAGATCCGAGTGCCCAAATATCAGTCGTCGAAACCTACGCGCTCAATTCTGGATCCCCCCGTTGTTAAAGGTAGAACAACTAAGGGGGTCTGAAATGGAACCCTGGCCATAGATCTGAGCGCACATATTTTGGCTGCCCAAATTTTCCCACCGCTTAACACTCTTGTGCAACTCCAAAGGGTTTAAACCTTGTGCACGTTCTCTAGATCCGACGGTTGTGAGGGTTCTCCTTTCCTCCCGAACAGATCTAATGGCTCCAACACTTCATGCATTGATCTCTCTCTCTATGTGGCCACATGCCACAACGACTATAGTTTTATAATACTGCTACACCTCCTAAGCTTTGTAACACAACCAAGTGACTCCTTGGCACTCAGGAACATTCACAAGTCCAAAAATTGGTTCTTCCAAACATGATTCCCACCTGAACTTTGGGTCTAATGACCACTTATCCAGCCCATTCAGGCTTAGTGTTAAAAACCACACTCTAATACCATTCTATAATGCTCGCTCGACCTTCATTCCATCACTATGGCTAGGTAGACGCTACTGTGCAGATTAAAAATCTCATACTTATTTATATATAACATGCATTTAAATCAAGTTAAACACATTTAACTTAGAGGCATCACAAGATTACTGCTAACATAATTAATCCATGGCATTAACATTAATTCATACGCACAATAGAGTACATGATAAATATAAATACACAGGCATGCAAAACATAATTAAAACATAATATGGTACTTATCTTTGAAACCATGGTAATTCCACCAATCGTGTGTAGGCCTTCCACGAACCTCCCAGCCTTAGACCATGTTTCTCATCAAGCTCGGTAGTGGGTCACCCCCAAGTTGGGACTAAGATCCACCCAAGGCAAGGAATCCTAGGCTAGGCTGAGGTTACAGGGAAAACTGCATAGAATAACTGGAAGGATTCTTCCCAGGAAGCCTTCTTACGCCCACTACTCACAGACTCTCATTCCCCACATGCCTGTTCCGCCCAGGAGTATACACCTTCACAAGAACAGTCCATCGGTGCTACACCTTCCTCTCTGGGTCTCAGCAACAGGCCGGATCAGGAAGTCTCAGAGCCCGTAGCTAGTGTTGGACTATCTCTAGGAGAAAACCACTTCCCAACAAACTCTCTCACCTGGAGAGAGTTGCTCACAGGCCTGACAACCTACCTCTTCCAATAGAAATCACCTCCCTCACCTGGAGAGAGGTTACACATAGGCTCAACATGAAATCACATTGGCTAGTAAGCCACGCGTAGTCAAGCACTGTGTGGCCACAACAACGAATGGAAAAACAGACATGAGCTTCCCAAACAGGCTCAACAATTACTGCATAGTTCAAACAGAGGATGTACCGGCTTTCCCATAAATCAATACATGATTTTTCAGCTTCAGAGATGCATGAGGGTAATCTTGTAGAGGTCAGACAGGACTCTTCCTCAGACAGTCAATGGTGGAATGGGAAAAAAAAAGAACCCCCATCATGGCTCATCTCATCCATTTTATCTTCATGCGCTTGGGTTGACACTCGTCACCCATGAAACTGCATGCGTTCCATCAACATGCATTCCTCCCCATTTGGAAGTCACGTGTCATTCTAAAAGAACTTAGGATAAAACATATATTTCACATTTCTTTTGGAATAATATTAAAATATTATTCCCAAGGACTTAAGCCCCTAGGATTATCCCCTAAGATCAACACTTATCCCCTTTCCCACCTTCTAGCCCCCAATCCCTTACCCACTCTGTGGAAGCTTAGTCTCCCATCACTCATTCATCATGGTTAGTCTGCACACGGTGGCGTTTATATTTTTATTAATAATGTGCATAGATACATGTACAAAATCAGGCTCTTGGCCTTCAACACTTAGTCTCTCTGGCCTAACAATAACACAAGCCCACCAACTTATATAAACTTGGATCACCAACCTATAAAAAATAATTACAATTCATTTCATAAACATGATTTACAATAGGGCTCAGCCTTGGGGACATTACAAGTTGTGAAAAAAATTGCCCCAGATCGACATTCCTGACAAGGGAACAAATCCCTGCCAATAATTCCAAGGCCTTGATGTGGAAGAAGTTCCTGGGTTTTCCCCCTATGCAGGAATAGTACCTTGCATAAGAATAGGTTGTCTGAAACCGATATTTCCCCCAGTCGGGAAAGAAACTGACGAGAAGGCGTTGTTAACAAACACACTGAAAAAATAAAATGGTGTCGAACCTACTGACATATTATGCGAAGATGGTCCTTGACTCCCTGATATAAATAAACTACAATGTGTAGGTGACCCAATGGATGGTTTGTGTGTGCCACCGAGTGAAGGGGACAAAGGAGGTATATGACCTCCCTCGTAAGGGAAAGCGTTAAAAGGAGTGGAAGTTCCCCCCAAGTGGCCTTGAAGAGGAGCGTTAGAGCTCCCAGCCCCTATACTTAAAGTCTATGAAGTGGAGTAGGAAAGTACGGGACTTGTACCTGAGCTAGGAATCTCGTATGAGAACGGAGAGCTTGTCTCACTTGGTGTGAAAGGGGTTGTGCTCACCACCATAGACGATATCAGAACACTTTCCAAAGTAGAGGAGGTCGATACCATGGTGGCTCAGACTGGTGATGGTGGGTTAGGAGGTGGAAACTCTCTTTTGGTGACAACTGTACTGGGAATTGAAGAATTCCTAGAAGGAGTAACAACATTTGTTTCCATTGCTGCGTGCGACACTGTCTGGCACTTGTAAGGGTTAATCAATATGATGATGGGTTCCAAAATATCAGTGGTTGGGGTTTCAGATGGACCAAGAGCTTTCGTTCCAATCTCTAAAATGGTTGTTTCCTTCGGATGTTGGTCGGGCACAATTTCTTGTGACCTGGTTGCTTCAAAATACCCTTGTTGGTCTATCTTTCACCTTAGTGGTGGCGGAGGTGGCTCCAGTGTAATCGGTGACAGGCCAAGAATCCTTCGTGACCATCGAAGCTCATGATCCTCCACTATTTGAGAAGATCAAGGACACCCTAGGGATTTATATTCGTTCAAAAAACAACACATAGTAAAAATGTCCCTACCAGATAAAACTAGTAAATACTAAACTAATTGGAAGAACAGTTACAACAACCAACACTAGAGAAAATTACCATTGCAATTACAACTCGAACATGAAAGCACCCTTCGGGTATACTCTACAAAGCATGGCCCGATGTCTGTCCTAGGTATCGCGGTATACCCCCGCAGTCACCTATGTATGTCTCTAAAAAGATAGGAAATTAGGTTGCTAGTGTCTGAACAGTCACCAGGCGGGTACAATCAAAAGTCAGGTAGACCACAATGAGAAGGGTATTGAGCCCGAAACCTATCAAGGGTATCGATAGCAAGTGGTTTGGAAGATAACTGAGGACCTCGAACGAGTTCAAGAGCCACGAAGATCTATGGAAAATGCAATCGACGGAATCCCAAGACAAGCCCTTTATATGTGTTCTCCACTATCATTGGTCCATCTTTGGAGGGGTTCTCTCCGCTACCTTTCCACAAGAGACCTCGTGTTTATCCCTTGTGTTAGAGTGGGGTCCCGGATAACTTTCACGATACTGGACTTTGACACTCCCTAACTCAGACTCCAATGTTTGATTTTAATGGCCTTGAAGAGTTTCCTCTCCAACCTAATTCAAGGCCCTAATCCTAAACTAGTTGGTTGACCCTACAAACATAAAAATTCTAATGAATTTTAGATTTAGCGTTAATTTTATGGCTTGTCTTAAGTCAAAGGTTATGAAAGTGAAATTAGTGATGTTTGAAAGATGAAAGCAAAAATAAACGGAAAGTTGGAAACAAAATACCTTCACTTAACTCAAATCTTAAACAACTTTTCAAACTTAAAATTTTTTCTAAGATCTTTGAACAACAAAATCAAAGCAAGATTTCACTCGACTACAAGCTACTTACGATCTAATTAAACCACCAAGAACGTATGAAAGCAAAGACTTTTCTCTAGTTACTAATGCAAAACAACACTTTTTTACCAAACAAAGAAACAATTTTATTTTTTTTATTTGAATTCTCACAAAGAAAAAAGGAAAAATGTCAACAAGTAAAAACCAAGAAAAACATCTAGCCTAAGCATAGACCACAAAGAGTCACTTTAAAAATCACACACAAACAACTTAAAATTGGACTCTCACCCTTGCCTAAAACCATTATAAAAGAAAATTTTGAGGAAAAAATCTAAATGAAAAAGAAAGCTATTGTTCTGATGAAACCTAAGTTACTAACTGCTATGACAGGGACCCAAAAACCTGATAGGTATAACTCTTGTCAAAGGAAAGGATGACTGCCTCACCTTCAACAAAAAATTCCTCCACAAGCACACCGCTGACAGTTCAACAACAAGCGTCTGCATGCGAGCTCTGTAAAGTCAAAGCATGTGTACACGTGTGATGGCATTATACAGGTCGCATGTATCTTTGAAACTATGAGACAAATGAAAAGACAAGCAGTCCATCCTAGGTAGAGACCACTGATACTAAGAACTAGGATCTCTTGAAGACTCAGACACTTACTTTAACAGAAAAAAAAATAAAAAAAATTCAAGTAAAACTTCATAGAACAAAACAATATGAGGTGAAACCTAAGCTATATACTGCAAACAACAAAGACTAGAAAGAGTTCCAGAAAACCCCTAAGAAGGACCAATTCTAACAGGGAAGAGGATGACTTCCTCTTTTTAAGAAAAAAATTCTGGAATCATACACGCTACTGGCACTTCCTCAGCTAGCGTGTACACGCGGGCTGTGAGAATGTAGGGCACGGGTACATGTGTGCAGACCTTATACAGGTCACGTGTACCTTTGTGGGTCTTCGGAAAAAAAAATACAGTCAAGCAAAGAAACAAAGATAACTGGTATGGAAGACCAAAATCTCTGTTAGCTCAGACTTTTGTAGAAACTTTAAAAACAGGAAATGAAACAAGTTATTAAAAATACCCAAAAAATATTCCCAGAAACCCTAGAGATTTCCCCAGTATGGTCGCCAATTCTATTTTGAGTGGGAAATCCCTCTATGGACTTGCAGTTAGGTTTTTATTATGCATGCATAAAATACCTAAACAATCCTACTTTCTGCTGTCATCCCAGACCTAATCCCCATTATTCTTAAGCAAATACGGGGTTAAGAAGATCAAGTGAGCATACCTTATTTCATGCGTTTGATATTGATTATTATTCACACTCGATCGCTCTTGGACTGCAGCTCTCCTCCCAAGGTTGACTTGCATTCACACAAGATAAACAAAAAAACTCTACATGCATTTGATATATAGATTAATGGGTTAGAGATTCAAATAATATGTATGAAATAAACTATGAAAACCTCATATGGTGGGATGGGAAAAGTACTTCTTAATTATTAACTTCAACAAATCAACATACAATGATGAAGCCGGCCACTGCTCCATTAACTTGGTCCTGGGCTCCTCTTCAACTGTCCTCCAACTTCTTTGCTCTATATTTCTCTTTGCACAAGGATGGCTAAAGGGTTGGGACAAAGGGAATGCACAATCGGGTATAGTTTCTTTACTATGACTCTCCTTTTCCAAATGGGACCCCTAACCCTTCTTTTATAGGCTAAAATAAGATAGGTATTTGGTCGAACCCTCGGCCATGCATGGCCAGAAGGTTCAGTTAACTCACCCAAAGTTGTGTGTTATGTCAGCAACTTACCTTTTTTCATGCTTTTGTAGGTACACGCAGGTTGTCTTGGGTCAGCTAGCATGTACATACTTGCAGTAATGGAGTAGGGCATGTGGGCCTTTATAAAAGGTGTTTTTAAGAAGAGTTGTTCAATAGTGTTTTGGCAAAGAAGGAATCTGAGATGGCCTAATGCTAGGTAAGCATGTTTGGTGAAAATTAGGATTATAACAGATGCCCCCTAATGTGTGAGGTTAGAAGAACAAATGATGGCCGAAATACATTAACAATATTCACCAATGTGCCGAACAGGTGAGCCCAGGGACCAGAAATCGAGAGGTGTCGTCTTCAAAAATAACAATTGTCCCACCAAGGCAGGTATACCCATGCTTGAGAGAAAATAGAATGATGGCTACCAATCAAATACACTGTATATCCATGTCATATAACTATATAAAGTGTAGCCGCGATCAATACAAAACGGAGCTACATATTGAAATCAAAATATATATACATGTAGAGTATCCATCTTCTAGAAGCTAATAAGGCATGATGGCTGGAGATGATGTCTTCAGAGCTCGAGAAACAACTTCAAAATCTTCAAAACTCGAGTAGGAGTGTAATATGATTGTACGACTTCACTACCCAGAGGTCTTTGACGATTCTTCGGTCATGGACTAGATAATCTTGATGATCAGACTGAAGGCTTCATTGATTTCGAGAAAGGACTTGATTGGACATTCAGGATGGTCAGGTATGAGGGCAAGAGACAACTGCAAAGGGGCCGACTCAGGCTTGGTAAAGACTTCCCTTAGACAATAGCATGATAAATAATGAGACTCAGGCAGGATGAAATTAACATAATTTTACAAGGCAGGAGGCAACACAAACTCTCCATATGTTTGGAAGCATAACCAAATGGAGGAGGACACAACTCTATGTAGCAAGAACAACTTCCTAATTTCATTTTAAATACCAGAGTTTTATGAAAATGCAGACAGATGTGCTTTATCCAAGGGCGACTCATTATGCTGCCAATAAAGAAAATACTTTTCCCTTCCTCTTTTTGGGGTATATTTGATATTTTTGTATTTTTTCAATAATTTTGGAAAAAGAATAAAAGAATGCTACGTTACAAAGGAGAAATGAGTGTTGCAAACACATAGTTTCAAAGCACACAGACAAGGTTGATGTTTAGAGTAAGGAAACTCGGGAAAAATCCTCTAGGGGCCAAAGGTGTCAATACACAGAGGCAAAGGGCTACAAGGCTTGTGTATAAGGAATGATTTAGATGGTTCAGTTGAGAGAAACATGGAGTCGGCATTAGGCCAAAGACGCGGATATGCAAATGCAATTAACAAAACACACAATAGTATCGTCCTTCGATGCAAGTTTAACAAGCCCAGAGAAGGTAAGATCGGTGGTTTTTCATATTTAGAGAGTCTGAAAAACGTAAAAGGAGACTCCACTGGGGTACCTTTTTTGAAGGTAGTCTAGTCTGTTCAAAAAAGAGGTAAACTACCACCGACAAGATGTCTACTCAAAACCATTTCAACGACTGTGATAAAGACAACATCACTCGACCATTTTTTCATTTTTACGGATTCTGAAAAAAGTTTAACTATGGACTTCGTCAGGAATGTTCTTCTGAACCATATTAACGAGTGTGAAATAATAAGGTCACTCAACGATCTTTTCAATTTTAGGGAGTCTGAAAAGAGCTTAACTTTGGAGTCCATGGGAGTTCATTTTTTGTACATTTAGTCCCTCAGGCCCGAAAAAGGGTTAAAATTATACCTAAGGGTACTCTTCTAGAGAACTGAAGTTCCTTAGAGTATACATTTGTTCGTACAGTTGACCATGTGGACCGAAAAAGGGGTAAACTACCGCCGGATAGACGTGACTTCAAATTTTAGTTTAACGAGCATGAAAGGCCACAAGATTGCTCGACAATATTTTCATGTTTAGAGGCTCTCAAAAGGGATTGAAAGAAGACTCGTTATGTCTTTTGGATCGATGCCTGGCATTTCCTCGTAAGACCAGGCAAAAACTTCACAAAATTCTTTAAATAGATTTGTGTAGATTTGAATCTCTCCAGTGGAGAAGTCAGGTTCGACAAAAACATTCTCCATGATGCCAAGGGTTTTGGAGATATTGATCGGTATGGTTTCAGCGATGGTTGACATATTATCCTCAGCATAGACCTCGTGTGTAGCTAAGGGATTAATAGGACAAGACCTATCTCCCATCATAGTCAAGGTGAATTTTTCGGCTTCGATTATGATTAACTCTGGGAGGAAGTATGATCGGTGATGAAGATCATCCTAGGGTTTGTCTAGACTAGTCATTGCTTCAAATACTACTTCATCGGGGGGAAAGACTAAGTCTAATGAATCAGTGTCAGCGAGGGAACCCTCAGCCCAAATAGGATCTAGAAGCGGATCTAACTCTTGTGCAGGAGTTGGATCTGTGTTGGTTGAAGCTTGTTGGACTAAAGAGTACGCTACTTCAGCTGCAGACAAGGGCATGGACATGCCTGGGTGCCCTTTCCCATCCATCGTGGCTGATGGGGAAGGAAGTATCCACGGATCATTAAAGTAAGTCGTGCGAAATGATGAAACATGGAAAATATCAACGTTATGGTGGTCGGATGTAAACTTGACATCACCTTGAGGGGGCGGGTAATCGAAGCTACCCATCAAAGATGGGCACAAAACAACCCCTATGTTTACTATGCCTAGTTGAGGATTATCAATCATCGGGACTACAGATACCCCCAATGAAAGGATAAGTCTGGAGAAAGACAATTGATCAGTGGTCACAATCAGGTCCTCGTGGGGAAACAATAAGACCCGGAAAAATGTAGCAACCACTACTTGTTTTTGACATGTTTACAAGAAGAGTGTGCTTTTCATTGATGGAAAGAACAACAGAAATGATGTCAAATAGATAGGAAAGGAAGATCAACAGACAGGGAGGCAAGGAATAATATAAGCAATAGAAAGGCAAGATCGAAGCGTTGATCCAACTCCGTTTCGGAGTATCGGATACTGGGATTTTGGATACCGGGAGATGGAGATGTCAAGGAATCTCATGGTAGGAGTCCCAAAAATGTGATATGCGAAATCAAAAAATAATACTAACTATTGGATCGAGGACAAATCAGGACCATCGATCCAAGAAGGATATGTGGTGAAAGATCATCTTTTCACTGACTAGAAAATCAAAGGAACGGGGTTGTCCAAAATTTCAACTCGCAATGTTGCGAAGTGCGAAACGCCGAAATCCCGAATCAGGAACAATGAAGACTCACGAAATCGAGAAATAATCTTAGTCGTCAGATCAAGGTTTGATCTGGACCGTTTATTTGACTCCATTTTGGATTTTCGGATACCGGGAGATGGAGGAGTCAAGTGTTGAGACTCCTCATCACAGGAGTCCCGAAGTTGTGAAGTGAGAAAAGATGAAAAGTTGATCTGACTCCATTTTGGAATTTCGTAGACCAGGACTTTGAGGTGTCGAGAACATTCACAACAAGAATGTCGAAATCGCGATATGAAAAATTGTGAAGTGATCTGGGCTTTTAGATCTAGGAGGGGTATGTGGCAGACCACGTCAGAAAGGACAGGTGGAAGACTACATCAGTTTTGACACGTGGAACGATTAGACAATGACAAGTGTCAAGTTGATTTGTCATTTCAGGCCACTGGAAATCACAACTCTAAGTGGCACATGGCAACCACTCGGGTCACGACATGTCATCGAGTGACACAAGAATGACCTCACTATGAGAGTTTTTTCTCTGGGAGTTTTATCTTCATCACTCCCACAAAGTCCTGAAGGCTGAAGTACCGGGGCAGAGGATAGTCATTCGATCATGATGGATTGTGGAATGTTGATCTCGGGATCAAAGAGCTATAGGGAAAATATCAAAGCAAAAAGCTCCATTTCGGAGTTTCGGGGACCGTGACCTGGAGAGTCGAGATGCCTCGCAACAGGAATATCCAAAATGAGAAAACACCTTATGGTGTAGGCTGTGGCCACTGCTAGTGGTCACTCTACGGAAGATGGAGGAAGGAGCTAGTGCAACCAATATCCACTTCGGAACTTCGGATATCAAGACATGGAGCATCAATAACTCATCACCACAAGAACGTCGAAATGCGAAATCATGAAAATGCTTTATGGATAAGCGCTCAGTCACCTCTCATAGTCACATCGTAGAGAGCTGGAGAGCAGAGTTATAGAATCCAAGCTCTATTTCAGAGCTAGTTACATGGAGAGTCGAGACGATTCACCACAGAATCTCTGAAATGCGAAAGTGAGAAATACGCTTTTGGTGTAGGCTATACTCACAGCCATTGGTCACATCGACGGAAGATGGAGGAAGGAGATAGTGCAAAAAAGCTCCATTTCGGAGTTTCAGGGATCAGGCCATGGAGAGTAGAAAAATCTTTACCACGGGTATCCCGAAATGTCGAAGTGTAAAATGGTGAAATAAATGCAAGATCCCATGAAGTCAATCCAACTGTGTAGATGAATTTGAATAAGATCGGAGGTCTACTATTTTACTTATCAGTGTAACTGCCAGAAACAACTAATGGTTTCTGCCAGAGGATGAGTTCGTCAATGACAGAGAAGACGAAGAGTATAAAATTCTAGAGAAGCTAGGGAATCTCAGTATAAAACCCAGTGATGATGGATGTGTGGGTGAAATGGCCAAAGAATATGAAGAGTTACCATGATGATCAAGCAGAGCACTAAAAACAGGTAGGAGATGCAGAACAGAGTGAGACATCATGGCGCACAGGAGTGAAGCGGTGGTATTGTGGAGTGGCAATGAAGACCCCTATGGGGTGTACATTGGAAAGGGATAAGCATGCAGGAGCAAGGAGGAGATGGCATGCACAAGGTGCATAGAGACTATAAGAATGTTGAACAAAGAAGAAAGGTGTTGTTGTTGTTGAGGGTAATTGAGGTGTGAAGAAGGAGGCAGAGTGCAACAACAGAAATGAAAAAAAGAGGTGTGAAGAATTGAATGGACATCGAACACAGAGTAGAAATTGAATAAGACCATAAAGCATAAGAGGAGTGTGCATAAGACACTGATGCAGACAGAGCAACGTAGTGTTGCAGAACAGTGATGAGACTGGTAAGCCTTTGAAGAACTTTATATCATTGCAATAAGTTTTAAGAGCAAAGATTCATATTTCATGGTGTTAGGGAGGTGGTAGGGAGGACTGTTGTCCTCATAGGTTCAAGTGGGTGCTTGAACATAGGGATTTGTAGCTTCCATATGGTTGCAGCCAGAGAAACCAGGGTGGCAGGGAGGAGCAAGGGAGAACTGTTGTTCTCTTTTTTATAGGTTGGTGCCTGTATGATTGGAAGTTGGGCTTCCATCCAGTTGGTGCTGGAACACTTGGGGAGTTGGTTCTTCATTCTAGTTGGTGCTAGAGAAACTAGGGAGTTGGTGCTTCCTTTTAGTTGGTGCTAGAGAAACTAGAGAGTGGGTGCTCTCAGCAAGTAGCAACTTGCAAAACAGAGGTTCCAGCCTCATTATGAGTTGGTTCTCATATGTATGATAATGTATAGAATGTAAATATTACTTATCATATAAAGAAGAAGAGGTTTTTACCCTTTATGGGTTTCCTCAGGAAATATCTGTCTTTGTGTATCTCATATGTGTGACTGATGCTGAATGTTCTAATGCTTATTTCCCTACATTATTTTGATTGTCATTGAGTGCCTTGTAAAGAGTTTAAAATAAGCATAGTTGTTTGAACACGGTAACAATTGATTCACCCCTACCCCCCCTCTCAGTTGTCCAAAAATTGATATCATAGCAAGCCCCTTTCAACTAAGGGTAGATCCTAGAGCTTAAACATGTCAAACCATGAAATAAATTCAACCAACAAGGCCCCTTTGTTCAATGGAACAAACTTTGCCTTCTGGAAAGTTAGAATGAGAACCTACATAATGTCTTTAGGTGAAAATGTCTGGGATGTGGTAGATACTGGTTATGTAAAGCCAATTCTATTAGCTAATAAGGATGACAAGCTAAAATGTAGCTTCAACACTAAGGTTATGAATGCTATCTTGAGTGGGCTTGCAAAAGAAGAATTCGTAAAAGTTATGCACCTAGAAACTGCCAAAGAAATGTGGGACAAACTCATTAGCAGTTATGAAGGTAATGAGAAGGTAAAGGCCACCCAAATTCAAACCTATAGAGTTCAGTTTGAATATCTGAAGATGAAATATGATGAAACTGTTGGAAAATACTTTCAGAGAGTTGAAGAAATGGTAAATGCAATGAAATCACTTGGTAAAAAAATTGAGGAACCTTCGTTAGTTCAGAAAATTTTGAGATCTCTCCCAGATAGGTTCAACCTGAAGGTTTCTGCTATAGAAGAACTTAATGATCTAAAAACCTTGGATTTTGATCAACTTTTAGAAACATTGACTGCACATGAAATGAGAATAGCTTAAGATAAACCCACCTCCAGAGAAGCATCCTTCAAGGAAGACAAGAATGAGGATTCTGAGCCTGATGAAATTGAAGCAAAATTTCTGAAGAGACTGAATAAGGGATCAAGAAAATACAAAGGTAAACTTCCTTTCAAATGTTTCAACTATGGTAGGATAGGTCATTTTTCAAATAAATGTCCCCACAAAATAAAGGAACAGACATGTGATGATGAGGAGAAGCACAAAAACATAAATTTATTTAAAGAGAATAACTTTAAGAAGAAAAGTCTTTGCGTAAACAATGATGATGATCCTTCAGACGATGAAGACAATGAATCCTCTATTGAAGATAAACTAAATGAATTCCTACTTATGGACAAAGAGGATTATGATAATAACAACACATGAAGTGATGTTAATGAAGAAGAAGTTGTGATTGACATGGAAGGAGTACTGATCAGTGCACTGTAAGAGATTGACAGACTAAGAATTAAGAATAGAAAGAAAAGACGATTGTTGATGCAGTTCGAGAAAGACAGTAAAGAACCTGATGAATACCTTATCCTACTAAAAGTATAATTAGAAGAGGCAAATAAAATCAAAGACATTATGAAACGACAGTTATCAGAAAAGAAGGCAAGATGTGAAGCATTAGAACAAGAAGTAGTGAAAACTAGGAAATAGATGGAGAAGTTTCAAGCCTTGTATAATTAGAATCTGTTAAGTATCAAAGCATTAGAAGGATTATCCACCATTATGAATCAACAAAGGAATCCAAAGATAAAAAATGGTTTGGGTTTTGAAGAGGAATCAAGTAGTGGTAAACCAAGAAACGAAGAACGCATCAAGTTTGTCAGTTCTACAAACAATGACAACACCAAACCTACATAAACAAAAGAAGACAATCAACCACCCAGTACGAGTAAAGAAAAAGGTGCCAGGACTGAATCTGTAGAACAAAGAAATAATGCACTCACTACTGAAAGACGTCATCAACATGGAAGAAATAGATTTGCTCAAAAAAGACAACCATTTTCCAGGTACAAAGAATTTTTCTATGGATATTGTTTCTACTTTTCTAACATTGGTCACAAAGTTGTAAACTGTTGCTTAAGACTTAGACATGAAAAATTAAGATTTCAAAGGAATAAATATTTGCCACAACAAAGAATGATTCAGCCAAGTAACAAATCATCACAGATTGCAAATTGCCAAATCAAGTCTAGAGACATGCAACTAAAGAGATCGAGAAATAATAAACAGACAATGAGTAGGCAACACTGCAACAATAATTTTGACCTATTGAACAATGAGATTGAATGTTACATATGTCATAACTATGGACATAAATATGTTGACTATTGATTAAGGATCTATGAACCATATTTGAATTCTCTTGCTGAAAATGTCAAGGTTTGGAAAAAGAAAGAAAGTGACAAGTGAGGATTAGTGTTGTCAGCTCAAAGAAAAATGAACCCTTGGTATATAGACAGTGGATGCTCCAAACATATGATGGGATAAAAAGTTAAGTTTCTATATCTAAGTTAAGGAAAATCGGGAAACATAAATTTTGGAAATGATGCTCCAGGTAAAATAAAGGGAAAAGGGATGGTGAGCTTAAGTAATGGAAAAGGAAAATCCCAAGATGTTCTACTTGTATATGGCCTGAAACATAATCTACTCAGTGTAAGTCAAATGTGTGACAGAGTATGTGAAGTGGTGTTCACGTCCAAGGACTACAAGATAAAGTTTGTAAACTCAGGATAAGTGGTGGGCAAAGGCATAAGGACAAAATAATGTATATGTGCTGAAAATAGAGAAGAATGTCATCTAAGAAAACATGATGAAAGTTGGTTATGGCATAGGAGACTTGGACATCTAAACATTGACCACTTAGTCAAACTGAAAAATATCGAGGTAGTAAAAGATCTTTCGAGAATATCAAATCCCCAAGATTCAATGTGTAAACCCTGCCATGTAGGGAAGCTAAACAGAACACAGTTTAAGTCCAAGATCTTTACTTCAAGAGAGAAAACACTCCAACTAGTTCATATGGATTGATGTGGATGATCAAGATAGGAAGGCACAGGGAAAGAAAACTACTTCATGCTGATTATTGATGATTACTCATGACTTACTTGGGTTGCCTTTTTCAAGGAAAAAGTTGAAGCATTTGAGAAGTTTAAAATATTTCAGGCTTTAACTGAGACTCAAACATGAAAGAGGTTAAACACAGTAAGATCAGACTGAGGAGGAGAGTTTATTTCAAGAGAATTCAAGTAATTATTTTTTAAGTATGGGATCAAGAGAGAATACACAATCCCAAGAACTCCACAACAAAATGGAGTAGTTGAGAGGCAAAACAGAACAGTGCAGGAAATGGCCAGGTCAATGATGAATGAGAAGAACATTGATCAAACCTACTGGGTAGAAGCAAAACACACAACAGTCGATGTTCTTAACAAATCTCACCTTAGACCACAAAGTGACAAGACACCTTATGAACTATGGTTTGGGAGACCTGCTTCAATTAAACACTTCAAAGTCTTTGGGAGTAAATTCTACCTAAAGAATAATGATGAGAACCTTGGAAAATATGATGACAGGGCTGATGAAGGTATCTTCTTAGGGTATGCTACAAACAATAAAGGATACATATGCTTTAATAAGAGGCAGCATAAAATGGTTGACTATATTGACATAAAATTTGATGAAGGAATCCCAGCAAGAGAGGTGTACAGTAATGAGTCCTCTACAAAAGACACAATTAAAGATGAAGATGAACAGGTCTAGGAATAAAAAAACGAAGACTCTAAATCTGATGAAGACATAGATACTCATACAGACTCAAATCAATAGACAAATTAAAATTCCTCCTACATAATCATTCAAAAGAATCATCCTGCAAGTCAGATAATTGGTGAAAAAGACAAAGGTGTACAAACCAGGAGAAAGCTAATCAAAAACACCGAACAATCACATACAAATTTCATATCCATGTTGGAACCCAAGAATTTTAGTGAAGCCAACAAAGATGACCATTAGGTTAAATAAATGAATGATGAACTTGATTAGATTGAGAAAAACAATACGTGGGAGATGGTTCATATACCTGAAGGTAAAAATGTCATTAGATCTAAATGGATCTTTAAGAATAAGTTGAATGAGAAGGGACAAGTTGTCGGGAACAAAGAAAGATTGGTGTGTAAAGGGTATGCTCAGATAGAAGGACTAGATTTTGATGAAACATTTGCGCCTGTAGCAAGATTAGAAGCTATCAGAATGTTTCTTTCCTATGCTTGTCACAAAAGGTTTAAATTCTATCAAATGGATGTCAATTCAGCTTTTCTAAATGGATATTTAAGTGAAGAAGTCTATATGGAACAACCAAAGGGTTTCGAACTATCTGATAACCCTGACGTAGTATGCAAGCTGAAGAAAGATTTATATGGGTTAAAAAATTCCCCTCAAGCCTAGTATCACAGACTGGATACGTATCTCAAAGACAAAGGGTTCAAGAGAGGAACAATTGACAACAATATATATATCAAAACAAAGGATAATGATCTGCTCATCATATTGGTCTATGTAGATGACATCATCTTTGGATGTAATAAGGATTCATTGGTACAATGGTTTGCTTCTACCATGGAGTCTGAGTTTGAAATGTTTATGATAGGTGAACTTTCATTTTTTCTTGGTCTGTAAATTACTCAGAGGTCTGAAGGGATGTTCATATCTGAAGAAAAATATCTAAGAGAAATGTTGAAAAGGTTTCAAATGGAAGACTCTAAACCTATGGGCACACCTATGGTTACTGGATGCAAATTAAGTAAAGATGATGACTCACCTGATGTTGATCAAAGTTCATATAGATCAATGATTGGTAGCCAGTTGTACATCACAACATCTCGTCGAGACATAATGCATGCTGTTGGAATAGTAGAAAGATATCAGTCTGTGCCTAAACAGAGTCATTTGTTAGCTATCAAAAGAATATTCAGATATTTGAGAGAAACAATGAAATATGGGCTATGGTATCCTAAGAATCATAATTTTCAATTATCATCCTACTCAGATGTTGATTGGGATAACTGCATGGATGAAAGGAAAATCACGAGTGGAGGTGCGTTCTTCTTAGGAGATTCTCTAGTAGCATGGTTGAGTAAAAAGAAAGGTTCCATTTCTTTATCAACTAAAGAGGAAGAGTACATTGTTGTTGATACCTGTTGCACTTAGGTATTATGGATGATTCAGACACTTGCAGACTTGGAGGTAAAATAAGCTACATCGATCCCAATCCATTGTGATAACACCAGTGCCATCAATATGTCCAAGAATCCTGTATTCCACTCCAAGACCAAGCATATTCCCATAAAATATCATTTTCTAAGAGAGCAGGTCACCAATCAGATTGTTCAGGTCCATTACATTCCAACCACAAAACAAATTGCAGACATATTTACTAAATCCCTAGCCAAGACACAATTTGAATATTTCCAACAGAAGCTGGGTGTCATCCCATCTCACATCTAAGAGAGTCCATCCTGTTAGGGGGACTTAGTATTGGTTGAATATCTGATACCTCCTAAACGTAATGCAACAAATCAGGGGAAGAGTGTTTTCTTTGACATTGATTTCAAAGGGGGAGAAAAGGAATGGTCTAGACCGAATGCTACAGTTGGAGGTCCAAACATATTAGCACAACCATTCAGGGTTGCCATCAATACCAAAGGGGGAGATTGTTGGCATGTTTACAAGAAGAGTGTGCTTGGTCACCTCTCATAGTCACATGGTCGAGAGCTGGAGAGAAGATTTATAGAAGCCAAGCTCTATTTTAGAGCTAGTTACATGGAGAGTCGATACGATTCACCACAGAATCTCTGAAATGAGAAAGTACAAAATATGCTTTTGGTGTAGGCTATATACATAGCCATTGGTCACATCGACAGAAGATGGAGGAAGGAGCTAGTGCAGACAAGCTCCATTTTGGAGTTTTAGGGATCGGGACATGGAGAGTAATGAAATATTTACCACGGGGATCCCGACATGCCGAAGTGAAAAATGGAAAAATAAACGCAAGATCCCATGAAGTCAATCCAATAGTACATATGAATTTGAATAAGATCAGAGGGCTACTATTTCACTTCTCAATGTAACTTCCAGAAACAACTCATGGTTTCTGCCAGAGGATGAGCTCGTCGATGACAGAGAAGACGAAGAGTCTCAACTACCAGAGAAGATGGGGAGTCCCAGTATAACACCCAGTGATGATGGATGCATGGGTGAAATGGCCAAAGAAGATGAAGAGTTACCATGATGATCAATCCAAGCACTGAAAATGGGTAGGAGGTGCAGAACAGAGTGAGACATCATGGCGCACAATAGTGAAGTGGTGGTATTGTGGAGTGGCAGTGAAGACCCCTATGGGGTGTACATTGGCAAGGGAAAAGCATGCAGGAGTGAGGAGGATATGGCATGCACACGGTGCACAAAGACTATAATAATGTTGAACAAAGAAGAAAGGTGTTGTTCTTGTTGAGGGTGATTGAGGTGTGAAGAAGGAGGCAAAGTGAAACAAACAAAATGCACAGAAGAGATGTGGAGCATTGAACGAACATTGCACATAGAGTAGAAATGGCAGAAGAACATAAAGTGTAAGAGGAGTTTGCAGAAGAGACTGATCCAGACAAAGAAGTACAGTGCTGTAGAATAGTGATGAGACTAGTAAGCCTTTGAAGAACTTTATATCACTGTAATAAGTTTTAAGAGCAAAGGTTCATATTTCAGGGTGGTAGGGAGGTGCTAGGGAGGATTGTTTTCCTCAGAGGTTCAAGTGGGTTGTTGAACATAGGGAGTTGTAGCTTCCATCTAGTTGCAACAAGAGAAACCAGGGTGGCAGGGAGGAGCAAGGGAGAACTGTTGTTCTCTGTTTCAGAGGTTTGTGCCTGTATGATTGGAAGTTGGGATTCGATCCAGTTGGTGCTAGAACACTTGGGGAGTTGGTGCTTCCTTATAGTTGGTTCTAGAGAAACTAGGGAGTTGGTTCTTCCTTCTAGTTGGTTCTAGAGAAACCAGAGAGTTGGTGCTCTCATCAAGCAGCAGCTTGTAAAAGAGAGGTTCCAGCCTCATTATGAGTTGGTGCTCATATGTATGATAATGTATAAAATGTAAATATTACTTATAATATAAATACAAAGACGATTTTACCCTTTATGGGTTTCCTCAAGAAACATCTGTCTCTGTGTATCTCATATGTGTGACTGATGTTGAATGTGTTATTGCTTATTTCCCTACATTATTGTAGTTTTCATTGAGTGCCTTGTAAAGAGTTTAA
>SNQJ01S0000715.1:397734-409222 GCA_010110895.2 Picea sitchensis
TCCAAAAACTGTTCCTAGAAACTCTAGAGATTTCCCTAGTATGATCACCAATTCTATTATGAGTGGGAAATCCATCTATGGACTAGCACTTAGGGTTTTATTATGCATGCAAAAAATACCTATAGAATCCTACTTTCTACCATTGTCTCGGACCTAATCCCCATTATTCTTAAGAAAATACGTGGTTAAGAAGATCAAGTGAGGATACCTTATTTCGGGTGTTTGATATTGATCCTTCTTCATGCTTGATCGCTCTTGGACTATAGCTCTCCTCCCAAGACTGACCTGCATTCACAGAAGATAAAAAAAAAAAACTCTACATGCATTTGATATACATATTAATGGGTTAGAGATTCAATTAATATGTATACAATAAAATATGAAAATCTCATATGGTGGGATGGAAAAAGTACTTCTTTATTATTAACTTCAACAAATCAACTTACAATGATGAAGTCGGTCACTGCTCCACGAACCTTGTCCTAGGATCCTTTTCAACTGTCCTCCAACTTCTTTGCTCTATATTTCTTCTTTGCACAAGGGAATGCACAATCAGGTATTGTTTCTTTACTATGATTATGCTTTTTCAAATGGGATGCCTAACCCTTCTTTTATAGGCTAGAAGAAGCTAGGTATTTGGTCGAACCCTCGGCCATGCATGGCTGGAAGGTTTAGTTAAATCACCGAAAGTTGTGTGTTTCGTCAACAACTTTTCTTTTTTCATGCTTTTGTAGGTATACACAGGTTGTCTTGGGTTAGCTAGAATGTACACGCATGCAGTAATGGAGTAGGGCATGTGGGCCTTTATAAAAGGTGTTTTTAAGAAGAGTTCTTCAACAGTGTTTTGGCAAAGAAGGAATCTGAGATGGCCTGATGCTAGGTAAGCATGTCTGGTGCAAATTAGGGTTATAACATATGCCCCCTAATCTGTGAGGTCAGAAGAGCATCTGATGGTCGAAATACATGAACAATATTCACCAATGTGTCGAACAAGTGAGCCCAGGGACCAGAAATCGGGAGGTGTCCTCTGCAAAAATAACAATTGTCTCACCAAGGTAGACATACCCATGCTAGGGAGAAAATAGAATCATGGCTACCAATCAAATACACTGTAGATCCATGTCATATAACTATATAAAGTGTAACCGTGAAAAATACACAGCGAAGCTACATCTCGAAATCAAGAAAGATATACATGTAGAATATCCAACTTCTAGAAGCTGATAAGGCCTGATGGCTAGAGATGAGGTCTTAAGATCTCGAGAAACAACTTCAAAAACTTCAAAACTTGGGTAGGAGTGTAATATGAGTGTACGACTTCACTACCCAGAGGTATTTGACAGCTCGTTGGTCAATGGCTAGAGAATCTTGATGATCAGACTGAAGGCTTCATTGATTTCCAACAAGGACTTGATTGGACATTCAGGATGATCGGGTATTAGGGAAAGAGACAACTGAAGAGGGCCAACTCAGGCTTGGTAAAAACTTCCCTTGGACAATAGCATGACAAATGATGAGACTCAGGCAACATGGAATTAACATAAGTTTACAAGGCAGGAGGCAACGCAAACTCTCCATATGTTTGAAAGAATAACCAAACGGATGAGGACACAACTCTATGTAGCAAGAACAACTTCCTAAGGTCATATTAAATCCCAGTGTTTGATGAAAAAATGGACATATGTGCTTTATCCAAGGGTGACTCATTACGCTGCCAATAAAGAAAATACTTTTCCCTTCCTCTTTTTGGGGTATATTTGATTTTTTTTGTCTTTTTTCAATAATTTTGGAAAACGAATAAAGGAATGTTACATTACAAAGGAGGAAAGAGTGTTGCAAACATACAAGTTCCAGGCATAGGGATAAGAATGATGTTCAGAGTAAGGACACTTAGGAAAACTCCTCTAGGGGCTAAAGGTGTCAAGACACAGAGGCAAAGTGCTACAGGGCTTGCGTATAAGGTATGCTTTAGATGGTTCAATTGAGAGAAACATGGCGCTAGCATTAGCCCAAAGACGCGGGTATGCAAATGCGATTAACAAAACACACAATGGTAACGTCTTTCGTTGTAAGTTTAACAAGCCCAGAGAAGGTAAGCTCGGTGGTTTTTCATATTTAGAGAGTCTGAAAAAAGTAAAAGGAGACTCCACTGGGGTACCTTTTTTGAAGGTAGTCTAGTCAGTTCGAAAAAGGGGTAAACTAGCACCGACAAGACGTCTACTCAACACCATTTTAACAAGTGTGATAAAGACAAGATTGCTTGGCCATTTTTTCATTTTTAAAGAGTCTGAAAAAAGCTTAACTATGGACTCCGTCAGGAATGTTCTTCTGGACCATTTTAACAAGTGTGAAAGAATAAGGACCCTCAACGATCTTTTCAATTTTAGGGAGTCTGAAAATAGCTTAAATATGGACTTCGCGGGGGTTCCTTTTTCATACATTTAGTCCCTCAGGCTCGAAAAAGGGTTAAAATTATACCTGAGTGTACTCTTCTAGAGAGCTAAAGTTCCTTAGAGTATACCTTTGTTCATATAGTTGACCGTCCGGACCGAAAATGGAGTAAACTATCGCAAGAGAGACGTGACTTCAAATTTCAGTTTAACAAGCGTGAAAGGCCACAAGATCACTCGACAAAATTTTCATGTTTAGAGGGTCTGAAAAGGGCTTAAAAGAAGACCCATTATGTCTTTTGGATTGATTCCTAGCATTTCCTCGTAAGACCAGGAAAACACGTCGCATAATTATTTAAATAGATCTGTCTAGATTTGAATCTCTTCGGGGGAGAATTCAGCTCCGATGAAAACATTCTCCATGATGCTAAGGGTTTTGGAGATATTTATTAGTATGGTTTCAGCGATGGTTAACATATTACCCTCAGCATAGACCTCATGTGTAGCTAAGGCATTAATAGGAAAAGACCTATATCCCGTCATAGTCAAGGTGAATTCTCTGGCTTTGATTCTTATTAACTCTGGGAGGAAGTATTATCGGTGATGAAGATCATTCTAGGGTTTGTCTGGACTAGTCGTTGCTTCAAATACTGCTTCGTCGGAGGGCAAGACTTAGTCTAACGAATCGGTTTCAGTGAGAGAGCCCTGAGCCCAAATAGGCTGTAGAAGTGGATCTAACTCTTGTGCAGGAGTTGGATCTTTGTTGGCTGAAGCTTCCTGGACTAAAGAGTACGCTACTTCAGCTGCGAACAAGGGCATGGACATGCTCAGGTGCCCTGTCCCATCCATCGTGGCCAATGGGGAAGGAAGTATCCACAGATCGTTGAAGTAAGTTGTGCGAAACAATGAAACTTGGAAAATCTCAACCTTATGGTGGTCAGATATAAAATTCACATTGCCTTGAGGGGGCGGGTAATTGAAGGTACCCATCAAAGATGGGCACAAACCAACCCCTACGTTGACTATTCCTAGTTGAGGATTATCAATCACGAGGACTGTGGATACCCCCAATGAAGGGTCTGGTCTAGAGAAAGAAAATTGATCAGTGGTCATAATCCGGTGCTTGTGGGGAAAGAACAAGACCTGAAAAACTGTAGCAACCACTGCTTGCATGGCATAAGTCCAACTCCTTCCTAACAAGATATTGTAGTGGAGGGACGC
Organism: Picea sitchensis; assembly: GCA_010110895.2. Lineage (NCBI taxonomy): Eukaryota > Viridiplantae > Streptophyta > Pinopsida > Pinales > Pinaceae > Picea > Picea sitchensis. The sequence continues at coordinate 401,346 of SNQJ01S0000715.1, forward strand.
GTCGACTACTTCTACCTTGATGCACACGGTCTTCCATCCTAACTACAAGGGGAAAGAGAGAATGATACCATGTGGTTAGAACGAACAACCATCGAAAGCAGTGAGAAGAGTAGGTGACGGAGACAAAATGGGCTGCCCAATGGCCTTCCAACATTCCAATGACATAACGCATGTCGAGGTTCCCTCATCAACCACCATGCGAAAGATATTCCAAGTAAATGTTTTCGTGGGGTGAGACACTACTATCTGAAATGCTACGTGGTAAGGTAGACGAGGTTTTAATTCGGTTGTATCCAGCATGATTATACCCAGATTAAAAGTCTCGATAGATCCTAGAGAAATTAACAAGGATTTTCTCTGGGAAGGGCGGATTTGGAGGACCTCCAAAGAGGACATCGCACAAGTGGTTTGTGAAAAATTCTCCACCATATAATAGTTCTGGGCAACCCTTGCATTTGGGTTGTGAGAATTTTTTTTAAATGTGCCTTTTTGGATGCGCGTCATTGTTTCACCCAAAGTCTTCTCAATCTGTAGAGGAAGAGATGGGAGTTCATCTTCTTTTCCCTTCTTAGAAGTGCTTGGTTTACTGTAGTCATGTGCTCTAGTCGATATAAAAGCATCACCCTTCATCATATACACATTCCCAGATGTGGGATTGTTTGAAGATGGAGAGGGTCCTTGAATGCCCCCTTCCATGCTTGTAGAGGCTTGGGTTAGGTTTTGCCCATGCTGAAATGGATTGGCTAACACAACAGGTTGTTGCCGTGTCACAAACTTTTGGGCCTCTACAATACAAGTACATTGGTGGGTCGAGTGGTCTTCTGCACACAGGTTGCACTAATACCTCACCTTTCGTTTCTCAATGTTTCCCCCACCAGTATTATTAGTGGGTTTCTTATCCCCCTTACCCTTATTTCGTTGTTTCTTCTTTCCTTCACGCTGCTGGGTGGCCTTTGGATTTTTTGATTGCAATATGTGTACATCCGACGTTTTAGTAGGGGGAGTAGCCAAAACATTAGTTTGGTTGGCTGCTCAGTGTTGTATAGACAATTGCTACAATTGCTTCATCAGTTGCTCGGTGGGCTTTGTTTGTGCTGAACCAACAATACCATTGGCATGTGGTCCAACTTTTTGTCTAGTTTTATCAAGTATTGAGCGTGGCACATATGGAAAGATCTCATATAATAAACCAGAATGAGAATATATTAGCTCAAGCTATTGAGCTCTCATGATGGCATCTTCTTCGAAAAATACTCCCGACGTCGCGACGTCTTTGGATAACTGTGGGACCAAAGACTTAAGGAACCACTTGAGTAGGAATGTTGGTGGGACTGGCACCTTAATTAAACTCTTCTGGCATCTCCATTCTCAGATGTGATCATAGATATGGTCCTCTTTTTTCTGTGCGAAATTGGCCAGCAATTCTATGCCAGCGTCGTATCTTACAGGTAATTGGAAATGGTTTAGGAAAGCAATTGCCAATTCACCGAAGGAAGAGTATCATGAGCGGTTGAACTCAATGTACCATTTCACGGAACTCCCAATGAGAGTACGTTGAAACAATCGCAACTATACGAAGACGTCTTTCAACGAGTTAGATCAGCACCAAAGATGGAAGGTAGTCACATGATCTCCTGGATCTTCGTTAGGCTTGGCTTTGAACTTTGGTATGTTTGAAGGAAACTTCGTCGGAATAGAAGGCCAACGCGGATTTTGAAAGATAGGGTCATTCAACAACCTTGTCAAGTCTAGAAAATACAAGTTTGCCAGGAAAGGTAGTTTGGGTTGTTGGTGATAACTTGGGAAAAAGGGACCTGGAGTTTGAATAGCACTAGGTTGCCAAGAAAAGTTTAGTTGTTGGCCTGGGATCTGGTAAAAACCATGGCCATGACTAGCATACGAATTCTGTGTGTGAGGAGACATCATCAGCTGATTCCAAAAATAGGATGTAGATGGTTGGGCATGCATTATATTTAGAGGACTTTGGGAAGGATTGCCCCATGCCGATCTCATGGGGATAGGCATAGTACCTTGTCCGGGGTTCCATTGATTGTGAAAATAATTTCCTCATGTCGATCTCATGGGGATAGGCATAGTACCTTATTCAAGGTTCCATTGGTTGTGAAAATAATTTCCCCATATCGGCATTCCTGATGAGGGAACGGATCCCTGCCAAGAATTCCAAGGCCCTGATGTAGAAGAATTTCCTGGGTTTTCCCCTTGTCAAAGAATAGTACCTTGCATAGGAATAGGTTGTCTGAAACCGAGATTGCCCCAATCGAAAAAGTAACTCACGAGAAGGCGTTGCTACCAAATGCACTAAACAAAGAAAATGGTGTCGAACGTACTGGCATATTATGCGAAGGTGGTCCTTGAATCCCTACTACAAATAAAGTATGGTGTGCAGGTGGCCCGACGGATGGCTGGTGCGGGCCACCGAGCGAAGGGGACGAAGGAGGCATATGACCTCCCTCATAAGGGAAAGCATTAAAAGGAGCAGAATTTCCCCTCATGTGGCTTTGCAGAGGAGCATTAAAGCTCCCTGACCCCAGACCTAAAGTCTGGGAAGTGGAGTAGGAAAGTACAGGACTTGTACTTGAGCTAGGCATCCTGTATGAGAATGGGGGGCCTGTCACAATTGGTGTGAAAGTGGTTGTGGCCGCCACCATAGACAGGATCAGACCATTGTGCGAGGTAGAGGTGGTTCAGACCATGGTGGATCAGACCGGTGACGGTGGTTTAGGAGGTGGAAACTCTCCTGTGGTGACAACCGTAGTGGGAATTGAAGAATTTCCAAAAGGAGTAACAACATGTGTTTCCATTGCTGCATGCGACACTGTCTGGCACTCGTAAGGGTGAATCGATACGATGATGGGTGTCAACAGATCAGTTGTTGGGGTTTCAGATGGACCAAGAGGTTTCTCTCCAAGGTCTAAAACGGTTGTTTCCTCTGGATGTTGGTCGGGCACAATTTCTTGTGAGTCGGTCGCTTCAAAAGATAGTTGTTGGTCTAGCTTTCACCTTAGTGGTGGCAAAGGTGGATCCATTGTAACTGGTGATAGGCCCAAAATCCTTCATGACTAGTGGATCTCATGATCCTCCACTGTGTGAGAATATCAAAGACACCCTAGGGATTTCTATTCGTTCAAAAAACAACACACACTAAAAAAGACCCTACAAGATAAAACAAGCAAACACTAAACTAATTGGAAGAGCAGTTACAACAACCAACACTAGAGAAACTTATCGGTGCAAGTGAAACTCGAACATGGAAGCACCCCCCAGGTATAATATGCAAAGCATGGCCTGATTTCTATCCTAGGTACCATGGTATACCACCACAGTCACCTGTGTATGTCTCCAAAAAGATAGACAACTAGGTTGCTAGTGCGTGAACAATCACCAGGAGGGTACAGTTAAAAGTCGGGTAGACCATAATGAGCAGGGTATCGAGCCAAAAAAATGTCAAGGGTATCAAGAGAAAGTGGTCTGGAAGACAACTGAGGACCTTGAATGGATTCGAGACCCACAAAGCTCTGTGGAAAATGCAATCAACAGAATCCCAAGACAAGCCCTCTATATGTTTTCTCCACTACGATTGGTCCTTCTTTGGAGGGGTTATCTTCGCTACCTTTTTGCACATGACCTCATGTTTATCCTCTTTGTTAGAGGGGTGTCCCAGATAACTTTCATGATACTGGACTTTGACACTCCCCAACTCAGACTCCAATGTTTGATTTAATGGCCTTGAAGAGTTTCCTCTCCAACCTAATTCAAGGCCCTAATTGTAAACTAGTTGGCTAACCCTACAAACATAAAAAGTCTAATTAATTTTAGATTTAGCGTTAATTTTATGGCTTGTCTTAAGTCAAAGGTTATGAAAGTGAAACTAGTGATATTTGAAAGATGAAAGAAAAAATAAACAAAAAGATGGAAACAAAATACCTTCACTTAACTCAAATCTTAAACAACTTTTCAAACTTAAATTTTTTTCTAAGATCTTGGAACAACAAAATCAAAGAAAGATTTTACTCGACTATGAGCTACTTATGATCTAAGTAAATCACCAAGAACTTATGAAAGAAAAGTATTTTCCCTGGTTACTAATGCAAAACAACACTTTTTAACCATACAAAGAAATAAAATATATATATTTTTTATTTGAATGCTCACAAAGAAAAAAGGAAAAATATCAACAAGTCAAAACCGAGAAAAACTTTTGGCCTAAGTGAAGATCACAAAAATTCACTTTAAAAGTCACACATAAGCAACTTTAAATTGGACTCTCACACTTGCCTATAACCCTATAAAAGAAAATTTTGAGGAAAAATTCTAAATGAAAAAGAAAGCTATTGCTCTGATCAAACCTAAGTTATTGACTGCTATGATAGGGACCCAAAATCCTGAGAGGTTGTTAGCGATATTTCTTGTAAGGGGATTAGAATGCAAAGAAATGGGTTAAAAACCCACTTGTCCTAAGTTTTGGGAAATAATGCACCCACGGTAAGCAATGTGCAAGTTCAAGCAGCCGTGATTCATGCGCACAGATCAACGGCGCATAGTGAATTCTGGACCCCCCTTGCCTTTCTATCTTTAAGTGGGGGGCGGGGTCCGGAATCGCGGGCGCACCTCTCCAACGGTCCAGATCAGCGCACCCAAATCAACGGCTATAAAGACCATTCCGGACCCCCCTTGCCTTTCTACCTTTAAGCGGGGGGGGGTCCGGAATCGAGCGAGCAACTTCCGACGGTTAAGATTACAGCACCTGGATCAATGGCACCTAAACAACCCCATCCTTCCCAGTCGCTCTATGTTTAGCCAGCATGGGCCCTCCTCCCATCTTGTCACCTTCTAGACCCACCTTTCTCCTGCCACCGCGTGTCACCCATCCGCCTCCACTCTTTGGTCCGCGTGGTCCACCTTCTTTCTCATTATCCACTTGTCGTTTTCCATGTGTCTCATCTCTTTCCACATCTGCCTCCCACTGAATTATGCCCGTCACGTCCACTCCCCTACCCACTTCGCTTATACCCTCTTTCCATGTGTCATCCTCTGCCACCTCTTTCACACCTCATCGCTCCTTGCCTCACCCCTGCGGTTGTGACGCTATCACTCTGATTGTCAAGCCCCACCTTCCTCACTAGCCTCCATATCCACTTTTCAAGCCATTCAGTTATTCCAGGTGGCAGCGCAAGAGGCCTTCCATGTCCCCAAGATGCCAAGCTGGCTGGGTCATCCTCAATCCCTATGAATCAGTTATTGAAGCGGTTGGTGGTGGTTAGACATCGTCTCCGCCATAATGGGAAGCGCGACCATGAATTTAAGGCACATCGATTCGTCGTTGGAACTGTCAAAGAGCCAGATTGCGTCTGACATAAGTTGCACGATCTTTCAGAGGTTGACTGTCAGAAGCCATGCAAATGCAAAGCTTTCAATGCAATGTCTCGGTTTTGTTGTTGTTGTTGTCTTGAGTATATGAAGGCATTTTCTCCATTTTTGTATCTATTGATGGTAGAGCTTAGCTCCCGACTGTAAAGTTTCAGCAAACATTCTAGCTTTCTGGGTTAGGTATCAGTGTTTGAGATTTCTTGTTTTATGACAAACAATTTCCTTTTCCATCTATGTTTCACCTCTTGCTGGAGAGTTCATGATCGAATGCTTCGAATGGATTAACACAATTATGTTATGATAAATGATTTATTGTTGCATTGTTGTTTTCTCTGGTTCCCCGTATTTGGAAGTAAGAAGATATTGTTTTTAGGTGCCTGCTCTCACAGTCTGTTAGAAGCTTGTTGCCTACAACAGACCCTTGCACTCTTGTCATGAAGTCTTCCCCCTACTCACCCTTTATTACAACTCACTGTTTGAAGTTTGTCAAGACCTCATTCGTTCATACATGCCCGACCTAGTTTCTGAGTTGAGACGATTGTTCTAAGTCTGCTTCCATTTGATCACCCCTTTCAAACAAATCGTGACATTAAATTGATGGGCGTCGGGCTCTGCTCCTGCAAGCAATCCAGGAGTGACTTCCGTCGCCAACATTTCTGGCGCCATTGCCGGGGATGAAGTTGAATTTTTTCCCTGGGATTGAACGACAAAGATCAACTGATTCTGAAGGTGCATCAGATATCAGAACTTGAAGATTGCTACTGTGCACCTGGCGACTCCATTATGACGATTCCGCTGGGAAGAACCTTCTCTATCAACTGTGGCTTCGAGAGGCAGACATACGAGGTCTAACCCACACTTGCCTTTAGCTACACCAGAAGCTGACACGGAAGCAGTGCACAGAAAGGGAAAGAGATCTGCAAAAAAAGTTTCCATCGCTGAAACAGGTAATATGCCCTCCCCTTCTGTGAGAACTCCATTTTCTTATTTGCAGTTTCCTAGTCGTCCTTCTGCCGAAGTTTCCCATTTTCTGAATTTCGGGAGTGTTCCTGCTGAGTTTTCTCCTCCTGGTCTGGTATCAGAAAGAGAAATCCTTGTCACTCCCTCTTCCCTGGAGGTCTTGCCTCATCACAGACCTCGATCTACCGAAGCTTTCACCACCCCTCCTTTTTTTGTTACTGCTGCACAGAGAGAAGCGTCTGCACACTCAGGTCCATTGGCTTCCTCTCTGTTTTCCCCGTTGTCTCCTCCAAGAATCTTTGTTCCGAAATCTCCCATTCATACTCCTTCTCCTCCAAGTTCTCCTCTACCTAATATCCCTATGGCTGGTGCTAATCCCCCTCCGAATAGAATGGACGCCATAGTTGCTGCCAGATACGCTCCTTTGATTCTCCCCCATCCTCTGAACCCCCTCCCTGCTGGAGACTATTTGAAATATATGCCCAAGTCCAGTGGGGAGGGAGATGTAACTGCTGAAAAGTACCTAGCTTCTTTTTACAGCTATGCAGACAACTTGAATATCGAGAGTGAAGATGTCTGGATGAGAGTCTTTGTCCAGAGCCTGGATGGAGAGGTGATGAAATTGTTCCGGGGACTGGCCCTGGGATCTCTTACTGGCATTGAAGCCTTCGATAACGTTTTCCTGAGGCAGTGGGGAGACAAAAAAGATTATATGTATTACATGATAGAGTTTGGGTCTCTGAGGAAGATGGAAGGGGAGTCTGTCTCAGACTTCTCCAAAAGATTTAATAAGATGTACAACAAGATTCCTGCAGAGATTAAACCCTCAGAGGCCTCTGCTCAAATTTCCTATGATGGCGCATTTGACCCTGATTTATGTCTCGTGTTAAGAGAAAGAAGAGACACCTATTTAGCTCAGATGCAAGATGCAGCTATAGAAGTGGAATCCAACATATTGACAGCTGACAGACTGAGAAACCAGGCCGACACAGACAGAAGAAAGGAAAAATCGGAAGCCTCAACTTCCGGCCCATCACTGCCCCACTCTCAAGTAAATGAGCTGACTCGAGTTATGAACCTCCTTAAAGAAGAGGTGGAAAGATTGAAGGTGGAGAGGAAAAAAATGAACAAGGGCCCTCAGAGCACCGAGAACAGGGAAGGTTTTAGAAGGCCAAATAATTTCGCTCCTCCATCTATGCACAAAGAGAAGGAAAGAGACAGAGACGACCAAAGAATTTAGGCTCCCTTCCAGAACAATTTTGTGGCCGATGAAGAACAAGGGGAAGCAGACGAGCCTGAGCCAAAAATACAGAGTTTAGAAGTCACTCCCCCATTCCCTCATCTGACCCAATCAGCATATGAAGAGTCTCTTATGGATGGTCAGCTAAATGAATTGAGAAAAGGAGACAAATCTAGCGGTGGTCGAGGTAGGTACAACTTGAGGTCTGACAAAAGGGCAGCATCACCCAACGTTCCTGAGCCATCCAATAGAATAGAGAAACCTGCTAATGAAGTAGCAGACAGAGGTA
>SNQJ01S0000715.1:409272-438100 GCA_010110895.2 Picea sitchensis
CAATTTCGAACATGAGATTCAAAAGATCAGAATTCCTGTGCCACTCACTGAGTTAATTAAACATGGGGAATTCAAAAAACGCTTCTCTGAGCTGTTAAAGTCCGAAGCCTCATACCCTCTCGCAGACTCCATAAACCTCCAAGATGAAAGGCCTGCAGTTGTTCTAGGTCCCATGGTAGAAGACAAAGATGATTCATCCCCTCCCTTCTACACATCCCTGAACATACATGACAAAGTGTTGCATAATTGCCTAATGGATTCAGGGGCCTCCCACAACCTCATTCCCAAAGCCATCATGGAAGAATTAGGACTGGAAGTCACCCAAGATTATCATGACCTCTATTCTTTTGACTCCAGGAGGGTGCAATGTTTGGGAGTCATCAAGGACCTGGTAGTCTCCCTCTTTCAGCTGCCCATGAAGAGTATGGTCATGGATATTGTGGTAGCTGATGTCCTTCCTAAGTTTGGCATGTTGTTGTCAAGATCCTGGATAAAGAGACTGGGGGGAACCTTACAGATGGACCTCAAATATGCCACCATTCCAGTCTTTGGGGGGGAACATAGGAGATTATACAGAGAAGCCCAGCTAGCCTACATTGTCAGTGATGAAGCCAACCCTACTAATCATCCCATCTATGCCTTGGAAACTGACTTAGGCTCCAATTTACTACAGCTCACCCACACCCCTGAGGCTCCTTTACAGGTAAAAAAGCAGCCCATTCTTGATCAAGAGACCTCCCCTCCAACCACCTTTGTTTGGAAGATGTTCTTTGATGGAGCTTCCTCCAGTATAGGTGCAGGTGCCGGAGTGATATTCATATCACCGTGTCGAGAGACCATATCTCTGTCATACAAGATGGAATTTGAACTCACCAACAATGTGGCAGAGTATGAAGCTCTGGTTCTGGGATTAATAGCTGCCAAGGAAATGGGAATTAAAGAGATGGATGTGTTTGGAGATGCAGAGCTGATCGTTCAGCAGGTAAAAAATGCCTATCGTGCCAAGAATCCTCGACTCAAGAATTACAAAAACGAGGTATGGGACCTAGTCAATATTTTCTTCCTAGCTTTTAACATCTCCTTCATTACAAGGGAAGAAAACACTCCATCCGACTTCTTAGCTTTCACAGCTAGTGTGCTCGAGGTTCCTGCGTTGCCCATTGTTGAGTCTGATGTTGAGATAAAGTATAGACCCTCTGTACCCGACAATGTCAAACATTGGAAGGTATTTGAGGATGATCAGGAGATTGAAAAGTTTCTTCAATCCATTGATAACTTTTTTGCATTACACATATATGAAGAGACCGACACTGTAGAAGAGCTTGATCATCACCGTGAGGAATTTGTGAATAGAATTGTTGATCACCGGATCATTCAGCTACCAAGCAATCACATCCTGAAAGGTCTAATCCCATTAGAAATATTGTTCAACGGGAATGATGTGGCAGTAAGGGGTAAGGTTTTGGGTGATGATGATGACACAGCTGAATGCAACATAGGCACACCTGAGGAGCCAAAGTTTTTCAAATTGTCAAGGAGTTTGACTGAGGAGTAGAGAGATGAATATACTGAGTTACTGAAGGAGTTTGCTGATGTGTTTGCATGGACTTACGAAGAACCTCAAAACGTATGACACATCAGTCATCGAGCCCAAGATCCCACTGAAGGAGGAGGATAATCCATTCAAGAAGAAGCTGAGACAAATAAATCCCATGTTGCTACCTGTCATGGAGAAAGAGGTAAAGAAGTTGTTGGATGCCCAGATCATTGTCCCCTTGAGATATTCTGAATGGGTGGCTAATTTGGTCCCGGTGAGAAAGAAAAGTGGAGAAATCAGACTCTGTGTCGATTTCAGGAACCTGAACAGAAGTTCGAGGAAGGACAATTATCCCCTGCCCAACATGGAGAACATATTACAGAGGGTCATAGGTGCATCCAGGATGTCCATGATTGATGGTTTTTCTGGATACAATCAGATATCAGTCATGCCTGAGGACAGAGAAAAAACAACTTTCACCACTTCTTGGGGCACATTCATGTATGCTAAAATGCCTTTCGGACTGATGAATACAAGAGCAACGTTTCAACGAGCCATGGACATAGCCTTCATCGGGGAGAAGGACCAGTTTGTGGTGATATATCTTGATGACATCACAGTCTTCTCCAAGACTGATAAAGAGCATCGCTGCCACTTAAAAAGAGTTTTCCTAAAATGTCGGAGGTATGGCCTATCTTTAAACCCCAAGAAATCACTGTTTACTATGCAGGAGGGAAAGCTGCTAGGTCACATAGTGTCAACAGAAGGAGTAAGGATTGACCCAAGCAGGGTGGAAGCGATTCAGGCCCTGTCACTTCCCCGGTCTAAGAAAGAAGTTCAGGCATTTTTGGGGAAGATTAACTTCCTGAGGATATCCATCTCGAACTTTGCTGAGCTGGTGAAACATGTCACAGCCATGCTCAGAAAGGGACACTAAATAAAATGGACCACTGAATCCAGGGAATCTTTTGCTCAGATAAAGAAAGCATTGACTGAGGCACCTGTGCTAATCAGTCCCGATTATTCTAAAGATTTCCTGATTTTCTCATTTGCTTCCGGTGACTTAGTAGCAACAGTCTTATTGCAGAGAAATGATCAAGGGAAAAAGCAACCCCTTGCCTTCTTCAGAAAGGCATTGAGAGATGCCGAACTCAGATATGAGATCATGGAAAAGCAAGCCTACGCATAGATGAAAGCTCTCAAAGCTTTCAGAATCTATGTTTTGCACTCAAAAATCACTGCATATGTCCCTTCAACTTCTGTGAAGGACATTCTTATACAGCCTGACATAGACGGGAGGAGGGGCAAATGGATCAATAAGATCCTGGAATTTGACTTGGAGATAAAGCCCACCAAGTTGATAAAGGGGCAATGTTTGACCAAGCTGCTGGCAGAATCTAATTGCAAAAATATGGGAATTAACTTCATCAATGAGCAAGCTGAGTCATCTAGCATTAATTCTCAGACCATCATACCACTAGCAGCATGTCCCTAGTACGGGGATATCTTGTACTTTCTGCAGGAATTAAAGCCCCCTGATGGATTGGGAAAGAGTAGGGCCAGAGCTTTGAAGCTTAAAGCGGTCAAATATTGTCTCATTGACCAAGCCTTGTACTGGAGAGATCCTCTAGGGATACTATTAAGATGTTCGGACCCTCTGCAAGCCCAGAAGGTGATGTTCGATTTCCATAGCAGTCTCTGCGGAGGTTATCATTTTTGGAAGACCACAGCTCACAAAATCCTCCGGGCTGGGTATTACTGGCCTACTTTGTTTACTGATGTCTGTAGAGAAGTCAGGGCTTGCATTAAATGCCAGAAGTTCTTAGGTAAGAAACAACTCAAATCTCTGCCATTAAAGCCTGTAGTAGTTTCGGCACCTTTTCAGCAGTGGGGATTGGATTTCATCGGAGAGATTCATCCTCCCTCAAGTGGCCAGCACAGATGGATCCTCACTGCGACTGATTATTTCACCAAGTGGATAGAGGTTGTCCCCACCAGGAGAAATTCTCACAAAGTAATCATCATCCTCTTGGAAGACATCATAGCCATATTTGGCCGCCCAAGTAAGATTGTCGCCGAAAATGCCGCCCCCTTCAGGTCTGAGCCTCTGGTCAAATTCTGTGAACAGTTCGGGATTTCACTGATTCACTCTACTCCATACTATCCTCAAGGAAATGGACTGGCGGAGTCCTCCAATAAAAGCCTGACCAAGCTTATCAAAAAGCTACTGGAGGACAATCAGAGGACCTGGGACTCAAAGCTCAAATTTTCTCTGTGGGCTGATCAAGTGACAACCAAGAAGTCCCTGGGTCTCTCACCTTTCCAACTTGTCTACGGGATAGAGGTCATTTTCCCCACTCAGCTTGGCTTACCTATGGAAAATCTCCTCCAAGACCTCGAAGAAGAACCTAACCATGTGCTCAGAAGGATTCATCAGATGGTAGAAGTATAGCAGATCAGAGAATAGGTCATGGACAGAGCCTACAATCATCAGCAAAAGATCAAACAGGCTTTTGATAGGAAGAACAGAAAGAAGGAATCAATCAGGGTGACCTGGTACTCAAGTGGGTCGTGCCTAGGCAAGACAAGGGCAAACACAGTAAATTTGATGCTCTCTGGCTGGGGCCTTTCAATATCCTTGAAGCATGTTCAAACAACACTTACAGGTTGCAGGATCTGGAAGGCGAAGAAGTTTTTAATGGCCCAGTGAATGGGCATTTCTTGAAAACGTGTTTTTTGTGAGCCACAGTTGGCTCTTTTTGTTTCGTTTTGTACATATTGTTTCTGTTTTTTTTTTTCGGACTAATAAATGACTCCATAGCCCAACAACAAAGGCACTGAATCTGCAAAAATTTCTTAGAGCATCACAGGGACGACTCTATCCCCCATGGATCCAGATGTTAGCGATATTTCTTGTAAGGGGGTTAGAATGCAAAGAAATGGGTTAAAAACCCACTTGTCCTAAGTTTTGGGAAATAATGCGCCCGCGGTAAGCAATGTGCAAGTTTAAGCGGCCGTGATTCATGCGCATAGATCAACAGCACATAGTGAATTTCGGACCCCCCTTGCCTTTCTATCTTTAAGCGGGGGGGGGTTCGGAATCGCGAGCGCACCTCTCCAACGGTCCAAATCAACGTGCCCGGATCAACGACGATAAATACCATTCCAGACCCCCCTTGCCTTTCTACCTTTAAGCGGAGGGGGGGGGTCCGGAATCGAGCGAGCAGCTTCCGACGGCTGAGATTACAGCGCCCATATCAATGGCGCCTAAACAACCCCGTCCTTCCCAGTCACTCTGTTTTTAGCCAGCATGGTCCCTCCTCCCGTCTTGTCACCTTCCAGACCCACCTTTCTCCTGCCACCGCGTGTCACCCATCCGCCTCCACCGTTTGGTCTGCGTGGTCCACCTTCTTTCTCATTATCCACTTGTCGTTTTCCATGTGTCTCATCTCTTTCCACATCTGCCTCTTGCTGAATTATGCCCGTCACGTCCACTCCCCTGCCCACTCCGCTTATACCCTCTTGCCATGTGTCATTCTTTGCCACCTCTTTCACACCTCATCGCTCCTTGCCTCACCCCTGCGGTTGTGACCCTATCACTCCGATTGTCAAGCCCCACCTTCCTCACTAGCCTCCATATCCACCTTTCAATCCATTCAGTTATTCCAGGTGGCAGCACAAGAGGCCTTCCATGTCCCAAAGATGCCAAGTTGGCTGGGTCGTCCTCAATACCTATGAAGCAGTTATTGAAGTGATTGGTGGTGGTTAGACATCGTCTCCACCATAATGGGAAGCATGGCCATGAATTTAAGGCATGTCGATTCGCCTTTGGAGTTGTCAAAGAGCCAGATTGCGTCTGACATAAGTTGCACGATCTTTCATAGGTTGACTGTCAGAAGCCATGCAGACACAAAGCTTTCAATGCAATGTCTCGGTTCCACTACTGTTGTTGTCTTGAGTATATGAAGGCGTTTTCGCCATTTTTGTATCTATCGATGGTAGAGCTTACCTCCCGACTGTAAAATTTCAGCAAACATTCTAGCTTTCTGGGTTATGTATCAGTGTTTGATATTTCTTGTTTTATGACAAATAGTTTCCTTTTCCATCTATGTTTCACCTCTTGCTGGAGAGTTCATGATCGAATGCTATGAATGGATTAACACAGTTATGTTATGATAAATGATTTATTGTTGCATTGTTGTTTTCTCTGGTTCCCCATATTTGGAAGTAAGAAGATCTTGTTTTCAAGTGCCTGCTCTCACAGTTTGTTAGAAGCTTGTTGCCTACAACAGACCCTTGCACTCTTCTCATGAAGTCTTCCCCCTACTCACCCTTTATTACAACTCACTATTTGAAGTTTGTCAAGACCTCATTCGTTCATGCATGCCAGGCCTAGTTTCTGAGTTGAGACGATTGTTCCGAGTCTGCTTCCATTTGATCACCCCTTTCAAACAAATCATGACATTAAACTGATGGGCGTCGGGATCTTCTCCTACAAGCAATCCAGGAGTGACTTCCATCGCCAACAGAGGTATAACTCTTTTCAAAGGAAAGGATGACTACATCACCTTTAACACAAATTTCCTCCACAAGCACACCGCTGACAGTTCAACAGCAAGCGTGTGCACATGAGCTGTGTAAAGTCAGAGCGTGTGTACACACATGCTGGCCTTATACAAGCCACATGTATCTCTGAAAATCTGATACAAATGTAAAGATAAGCAATCTAGCCTAGGAAGAGACCACTGATACTGAGAACCAAGATCTCTTGAATACTCAGACACTTACTTTAACAGAAAAAAGAAAACAATTGAAGGAAAACTTCATAGAACAAACCAATTTGAGGTGAAACCTAAGCTATAGACTGCAAACAACAAAGACTAGAAAGAGTTCTAGAAAACCCCTGAGAAGGACTAATTCTGACAGGGAAGAGGATGACTGCCTCTTTAAAAAAAAAAATCTCAAATTATACACGCCAGTGACACTTCCTCTGCTAGCATGTACACACGGGTTGTGAAAATGTAGGGCATGGGTACACGTGTGCAGAACTTATACAGGCCACATGTACCTCTCTGGGTCTCAGAAAAAAAAAATACAGTCAAGCAACGAAACAAAGATAACTGGTATGGAAGACTAGAATCTATGTTAGCTCAGACTTTTGCAGAAACTTTAAAAACAAGAAATGAAACTAGTTCTTAAAAATACCCAAAAAATATTCCAAGAAACCCTAGAGATTTCCCCAGTATGGTCACCAATATTGTTGTGAGTGGGAAATCCCTCTACGGACTAGCACTTAGTGTTTTATTATGCATGCAGAAAATACCTAAAGAATCCTACTTTTTACCGTCGTCCCGGACCTAATCCCCATTATTCTTAAGAAAATACATTGTTAAGAAGATCAAGTGAGCATACCTTATTTCAAGCATTTGATATTGATCCTTCTTCACGTTTGATAGCTCTTGGACTATATCTCTCCTCCCAAGTATTACTTGCATTCACACAAGATAAACAAAAAAACTCTACATGCATTTTATCTACAGATTAATGGGTTAGAGATTCAATTAATATGTATGCAATAAACTATGAAAACCTCATATGTTGGGACGAGAAAAGTACTTCTTTATTATTAACTTCAACAAATCAACTTATAATGATGAAGCCAACCACTGCTCCATGAACCTGGTCCTAGGCTCCTCTTCAACTGTCCTCCAACTTCTTTGCTCTATATTTCTCTTTGCACAAGGATGACTAAAGGGTTGGGACAAAGGGAATGCACAATCGGGTATACTTTCTTTACTATGATTCTCCTTTTCCAAATGGGACCCCTAACCCTTCTTTTATGGGCTAGAAGAAGCTAGGTATTTGGTCGAACCCTCGTCCATGCATGGCCAAAAGATTTAGTTAAATCACCCAAAGTTGTGTGTTCCATCAACAACTTTCATTTTTTCGTTCTTTTGTAGGTACACACGGGCTGTCTTGGGTCAGCTAGTGTGTAAACACATGCAGTAATGGAGCAGGGCACGTGGGTCTTTATAAAAGGTGTTTTTAAGAAGAGTTGTTCAATAGTGTTTTGGCAAAGAAGGAATATGAGATGGCCTGATGCCAGGTAAGCATGTTTGGTGCAAATTAGGGTTATAACACCACACCATCTATGACATTGAAGAAAAAGTGGATACGATTTTGTGGTGGAAGGATTTGTGGAAACTCAAATTCCATTTAAAATATTGGATTTTTTTTTTGTTAGCATTGAATAATAAATATCTTACTTGGGAGAAGCTTTAGAAAAGAGGCATGAAAGTCCCTAGTTGATGTATTCTATATAAAGAATGCAATAAAGATATTGATCATTTAATAATGGAATACCCATGTATAGAGCTAGTCTAGATTGGAGACACTTATTGGATTAAGGGAAGTATGGGGAGGAAGAAAAGTTCAAACGAGTTGCACAAGGTGTGTACTAAATCCACCATAAAAGATTCAAATATTTGCCTCTAATTACAACTTGAGGAATATGGATAGCTCTCAAGTCACAAATTTTTGAAGGTAAAATGATTCCTCCCATACAATGTGATGTTTAGAGCATGAAAACTTGATGGTTTCAGACAAGAGTCAAAACCCAAACCTGGTATATTGGTCATTGAGGAACAAATGGACAAAAATGCTACATTGACTTACTTCGATGGACCCTATCAAGGAGATTCACCATCATGTGGTTTTGGAGATGTGATTCATATTAATGATCATCATATAATCACTTGGAATGGGGACTATTATCGCACAATTTGTACCTGTGTCAAAAGGCTAAAAGATAGAGGCCAAACTAGTGTAACAAGAACCTAACCCACGCAATGTCACCACAATGGGGAGGTTCTTTATATTAAAGGAGGTTAGGCCAGGGGAGACGTCCTCAGTAACCTAGAGTTTTGAAGAGGCTAGGGTTTAAAGTTCAAGGTATAAGTCCCTCTTCATAGGTTACCACCTAAAATAGATAGTTGGGCTAAACAACCGATAATGAAGTGTATGCCCAAATGAGAACTCCTGCCCGAAACAAAGAAACACAAGACAATATATGGAGGCTATGATTCAAAGGGTTAGTACGTCATATAACTATCCGATAACAATACATAAGTAGTAAATATTGTCGAGACCAATGTTTATAAACACAACCATGAGATAATATCAATTCATCAATATATACCGAGATGATGCAGCAATCAATGTGTCAAATCAATCCTTTATTCAATAAATGCTCTTAAATCATCATCTAATTGCCTATGTTATGTCAAAATGAGGATAAAACTCCTCAATATATACTATATCAATGACCTTTAATTAATTTTAGGTCATAAAAATTAGCTGACAAGGCTTTAAACCAAAATCATACCATTTTTACATTAAAATGTCAAAATAAAACCCTAACTGAGCTGTAATAAAGGTAAAATCCCCTTCGAGGGAGGTGCTAGCCCCTTTTAGGGCAGATGAGGCATCCAAGAGAAAACCGTTGGCCCTTCAGGGGCCTCTCCAACATGCCACACATGCCATTGCTACCCAGTCCACCGCCAAGCATGCCCATGAAGCTGGATGATGTCATGGTAAGGATGAGGATGCTATGACCCTTCCAAGGCTAACGTTCCACTAAAAAGGGGTCATTCCCACTAGGCTGGGCTCTGTCAAAGTGCCTATGGTGAAACGTCCTCTTCTTCTCAGGTGAAAAACCTCGATCAAGAATTGTCTCGTCTCTACCCCTCTGATGGGTCTCAAAAACCATCTGATGGGATCTTCAGCTCCATGGAGGTCCAAACTGATCATCTCCCCATGTGTACCGGTCCAAATGGTACTTGTCCGTCGGGCATGGTCCTACACATTGAAAACTTTGCCCTCCGTGAGATCATTAGTCATAGGGATCATAGCAATGTCAATCACATTTCATCATAAGTGTTATCAAACATATGAATGAAAACCCTAATATATCATTCAACAAATCAAAGATGTTACAAAAACCTACAATACAAGTTTGAGGAAAAAGAGTAAGACAACCTATTGGGCTAGTATCCATAAGGAAAGGAAATATTCCCAAGGGTTTTCATCCAAGCCATGTAAATGAGATGGCCTGGCTAAGGGATGTCCAGACATATGGGTAGAGTGAGAGCCATGGGTGCATGATATTACTTGTGGGTGCCTTTGTAGAAGGCAAGTTGTACCTGTCATGGATGCAAATTTTTCCAAGCCCATTCTTGCCTTTTATTCTTTTCTTTATTTGATTTTTCTTCTTGTTTTTCTTTTTATCCAAGGACTAATCGAAGGAAACTACCTTGGCATGGTGACCAGAGCTGAAAATGTTACCCACAAGTACTTTCACAGATATGATAAGGCTGGCTCGTGATGAGACCCCATTCCCTTGGCCATGCAACCAAAGGTCACTGCCCTGGCATGGTAACCAAATGATGGCAATGTCATGCTGTTAGGTACCCATGAACATAATAGGATAGCTCGTGATGAGCCCCCTATCCTCTTGATTAGGTCTTGTTTGTTTATTTTTTCTTGGGTCCCTCTTGTTTCTTACTGAGAGGCCTTTTATTGCCTTCTCGAGGATCCCTAGGCGAAGCATCTCGAGGTTTTATTTCTAGGATTTTATCTTTTACAGGCTACTTTTACCTTCTGGGCCTTTAGCCCCTTCTTCCCACGAGATAAGGTGCAGCCCTGCAAACAGGTCATCCTAATTCCCGGACAAGGGGAATGGGATAGATGAGTGGGAGATAAGATGAAAAGGTGATAGTATGATGGGAACGGATGATGGCTCTTCAGAAATACCCTAGTGGAAAACCAAAACCTATGGGTACAGGCTTTCTAGGGCATCCCATCAATCCCCCCAAGCATGGTCGAGTGGGCTAATGTAAAATCTAAGCAGTTGTCAGAGATAAAAGGAATTAGATGCATATATCCAAAGTTTATAATGATCAAAAGTGACACATACCATGATAGCGGGACCAATTACCTCATGGAGAAAGAGCCTTCTCCGATACAAGAACAAGTTGATGGTGATGGATGTTGTTACTTCTGAGAAGACGATTCTAATGAAGGAAGAAAAGGATGGGCCCTCCAGGGCCATGCTCAGGCCAATCCTACTCTCAGTACTCCATGTGTAGGACCTGTGGGCCTCGAGACATGATCTCCTAGTTATCCCTAAAATCAGGGATAACATCTAGCTCCAACTCGGGGACATGTGCTCACCGTAGAGCACATGAGAACCTCAACATCTATGGCACAACCTAGAGACCTGATCAAATCGATAGGGGCATCAGTAACAACAATGGGGTGGTAATTCAACCCCAACATACATAGATATATATATGTTGAAAGTAAAAAAATCAATAATGCAAGTGTAGAAAGCAAACTAACATGAAATGCAAATGGTATAATACACGAAAAAGGCCTACTTACCTTTACTTATATGTGATGTATAGTGGGTAGTAACGCTTGATATGTAAAGCGTTCACTGGTAGATTTAGGGCTTCTCCCTCCATGGTCTCCAAGTTCGAAGAATTTGTACCTGCACAACTCATGATCTTATAAGGACCTCCCCATAGGCTATCAAGCTTTTTGTGCATACCAGGTTTTCCCCTTCTCTTATCCCACAATAGCACGAGATCTCCTTTGGTGAATTTTTTTTCCTTGGCTTTATGATCGAAGGTGTTCTTTATCTTTTCTTGATTTCTTGCCATTTGACCAAAGGCACTCTTCCTCATCTCATCTAGCTCTATTAGTTGATGGATCCTTGCTTGGATTGCTTCTGCATCTATGGTGTACTGTTGAGAAAAACGAAGGATAGGAATCTGGAGGTTCACAGGAATTTTAGCTTCAAGTCCATATACCAACCCAAAAGTAGTTTTTCCTGTGGAAGTTTTTGTCATTATTCGATCTGCCCATACTGCATATTTTATTTTTCTAAACCAGGACCTTTTATTCTCTCCAACAACCTTCTTCAAAATATTCATGAGTTTTTTGTTGGTTGATTCTACTAATCCGTTTCTTTGTGGGTAATAGTTGGAGGAATGGGATAGGATAATGCCATATTTGAAACAAAATTCTACCAAGGCATGAGAGCTGAAAGATTTGGCATTATCTGTAGTGAACTTGGAAGGGGCACCAAACCTAGTTATGATTTTATCTTCTAGAAAATTCATGACTACTTCCTCGGTGGCCTTCTTTGTAGGAATCGATTTGAACAGTTTAGTGAAATAGTCTATAGCCGTTAGGATCCACTGGTAGCCATTACTCGAATTGTCTTTGAATTCACCAACAAATTCTAGACCCCATTGTTGAAAGGGTGCTTCTACTACTACCGATTTCAAAGCTTGTGTTGGGAGTTTTGGTTTTCTAGAGAAGTACTGGCAAGGTTGGCAAGATTGGACGTGCTGGTGAGTGTCCTAAAAAAGTGTTGGTAAATAATAGCCAGCACTCAATTCCTTGTGGGCAGTAGTATGAGCCGCAAAGTGTCCACCACAATATCTGGAGTGCAATTCTTCTAGTATCCTTTTGGTCTCTTCTTTATTTACACATCGAAGTATAACACCGTCAAGATTTCTCCATCCAAGTCCATCTTCAGTCAAGAATAATTTCATATCTTTCAATCTCAAAGCCCTTCTTTTGTAGTCCACTAAGTGATCAGGGAAAGATAAGTTATTTAGATAGTGAACGATATCAGAATACCATTCGTCATGTTCTAATTTGATGATCATTACGTTTACTTGTTCAGTCTCACCCATCTGTATGGATTCTTGGTTGCTCTCAGTTAGCATTTGGGCTAAACCTTGTCCCTTTATTATTTTGGTGGGTTTTATCTCTAAGTCATACTCCTAGATTTTGGAAACCCACTTTCCTTGTGTGCCCATGCAATCATGTTGCGATAAGACGTCCTTCACAGCTGGGTATGGGACATAGGCCTTGATTTTATTGTAACTGACGTAGTTCCTGAAGTGTTTGAGGGACTTGACCAAGGCATAAGATTGCTTCTTGGTGATGGAGTAGTTTAACTCAGAGTCTCTACGGACCTTTCTCATAAAGGCCATGGGGTTTTCATAGTCATCAGCATCCCTTTGCATCAAGACACCTGCAATAGTATCCTGGGATGCGAATGAGAATATTATGAAATCCCGTGAGAAATCAGGGCTAATCAAGACCGGGGCTTGGGAGATAGAATTTCTGATGTCTTCAAAGGATTTGTTGGTCTCATCTCCCCATCTGAAAGAGACATCCTTTTTTAGTAAAGCGCTCAAAGGTTTTATCCTCTCAGCAAAATTTGGTACAAATCTATGAATGAAGTTGATTTTTCAGAGAAAGGATTGCAAAGCTTTCTAGTTGCTCGGGGGGTGGACGTCCTTTATCGACTGGACTCTTTTCGGATGAATGTAGACTCCTCCTTGTGAGGCCATGTGTCCTAAAAATTTTCCTTTGTCGATCCCAAAGACATATTTCTTTGGATTCAGCGAGATACCATACTTTCTGCATCACTCAAAAACAATTTTGAGATGTGAGAGATGGTATTTCCTATCTTTGGACATGACTGTGAGATCATCTTGGTAAATTTCTATGATTTTTTGTATGAGGTCTCTGAAGGAAAAATCCATTGCCCTTTGAAAGGTAGCACCAGAATTCATAAGACCAAACGACATCCTTAAGTACATAAAAGTTTCTCAAGGCATAGTGAATGCAGTTTTGAGTTGATCTTCTCTTTTGAGCAAGACTTGGTTGTACCCTGAGAACCCATCTAGCATAGACATCATCCCTACCCCTGTAACCCACTGGATTAAATGTTCCATGTTTGGGAGGGGGTAATTGTCCTTTAATGACAATTGGTTGAGGTTGTGGAATTCAAAACACATGTGGATGTCACCAGTCTTCTTTCGAACAACCACCAAGTTTGACATCCAAGAAGAATACTTGATAAGGAATATGATACTAGCATCAACCATCTTTTGGATCTCATTATGTATTTGGCCTGCCAACTTTGGGTTGATATGGCTTAGCTTTCTCCAGAAAGGTTTGGCCCCTTCTACCAAGGGTATGGCATGTTGGATGACATCCCCCCTATAGGCTTTCAAATCATCATAATTCCAAGCGAAGGTATCTCTGAACTCTCTGATGAGCATGATTATTTCCCCCCTTTCTCTCTCGGTGGTGCCCTTTCCTATTTTGACCATCCTTGGGTCTATTTCTATGCCGATATTGAACTCCAGAGCTTCTTCATCTTGTTTGTTGGGCATTTTTCCTTTTAAAAACATCATGCCTGTCGAAAAGGTTTTCCAGGGGAACACAACCCCTTGGTAAGGTATTACTTTGTAGGTTAATGAATTCTAGGTCCATATAATCGGTTAGGAAAGCAACTTGTGAATCGGTGAACTCCTTGTTGCTTTCCATGAATCTGACAATCTGATCATCATCCTCAAAAACCTCCCAATGTTCCAAATTATTGGGAATAGAAGGCCTAAAAATAACTTCCATCCTGCACAGGTTGTGAAGAGGCCCCTTGCATGGTTGTAAAGTAGAAGTATAGACAACCAAAGCATTAGCCACATGGTTTTCTTCTCAAGGAATGACTTCGATTAACACTTTTCTGAAAGATTTTGAAAGGGTTTGAGCCACATCTTAGTAATTTTTCAACTTTTCATTTTTAGTGGCAAAGATGATCAAAACTTGTGATAATATGAGGTCCGAGTCTCCTTTTACTTCTAAGAGTGTAACTCCTTTTTCAATTTCTAAATTGAGACCTAGAATCAAGGCCTCATACTCGACAATGTTGTTGGTGCACTGGAATTCTAGCCTATAAGACTTCACCAGAAGGGGCTATTAAAACTATTCTAGCACCCGATATCGAGTTTGAGTGTGATCCATCGAATTCTAAGGTCCAGATTCCTTTAGTTTCTTAAATGGAATCCACACCTAACTTCCCTTCTTGTAAGAACCAATTATTAAGGTCGCTATCAATACATAAAATTTGTTCACTTGGCTCATCAGAGGTTTCAACCAGGGAGCCAATGAGAGGCTCATTGTAGATGGTGACTAATCCCCCTTCTGGATGAGTCACAGTCTCTTTGGACTGTTGTTCATGAATACTTCCATTTAAATTCTCTATGAGACCTCTATGAAGAATAATCCCCAAATTGTTTAGAACATTTATGATGACCACATTTATCAAGAAAGGAGCACTGGGGCAGGAGTCAAAGGCCACCTCAAGGTTGTTAATGACTCCTTTTTCAATGTTACCTCCAGTATTTGTTTGTGAAAGGCTCAGACCTAATTGATACATAACTTATTATGTCATCATGTTGGTTTTGGAATTTGGGTGCAGGAGACAGTTGCAGAGGAGGGAGTCTCTGACTCGGAGAGTGACATGGAAAGGTGTGAACTCACCGACTTTGGAAAAAGGGTGTCCCACTTGGTGCATAGAAAGAGAGAAATATTTCGGAGGATTTTACTCAATGTTTTCATGTAGGACAATTTCAATCTCATTCTTAGGAGGTATCTTTTTCAAAGGGGGTTCTTGGAAAGGGGTAATGCTTTCATGGGAAAGGCTCCATTTTCTTTTAGTGGGAGAAAGTTCATCTTGGAGGATTACTAGAGGCTTAGATTCCATGACAAGGCCATTACTGGGATCCCATACATCAAAATCTTGTGAAAGGTCCATCTGATGAATGTAGTCTTCAAACTCAAGGTTTTTCTCAATCTAAAAGGCTAGGTCTTGTTCTTCTTCTAAAGTTGTAGGAGACTGGTCCTTGAGGGTGAATTGTAAATCTCCTTCCAAGGAGGACAATAAATGATCAAGGATGGCTTGTTTTAAACTTGCCTTTGATCGGACCTTCTTTACGAGAAGGTTGAACCTATCACTGAACTCTCTAACACCTTCACAGGATCCTTTGCAAATTCCAAGGTATTGGGAAAAGGAATCTTGCGAATGTTCTCTATCGCACCACCTTATTCTGAAGGCCCTTTGTAGTTCTTGAGGGTTTTTTATGCTTCCTTTCGGGCAACCATCAATCCAAACTCTAGCATCCTCTATAAGGAAACTTGCAAAGAGTCTCATAAATACATCAGGTTGTTCCCGACTAGCCAGATGAAACTCAAACTTATCACAGAACTGGGACCAATGTGTGTTCCCTGGGACAAATTTTCTTGAAAAAAGTGGTAGCCAATAACTTGCATCCTTGGGTAAGTCGTGCAACCCTCCTTGGATGTTACTTAGGTCGAAATAGCTTAAACTCTTTGGGTGAGACCATTTGTGAGGATTAATAGGATTGTCAAGGTGACAGTGGCCACAGTAGAGGGATTTGAGTATTGTCGCCCACTACGGGTCGTCATTGGTGTAGTCTCCAGATAAATTTGTTTGAAACTATCAAAGAAAAAAGGGGATAAAAAACCCTAGTGGAGTCGGTAGGTAATCTTCGTAAGAATAGGTTTTCGAGGTAAGGCTTACCAAAAAGATATGCCATTTGAGGAAAAATGACTTAGTGTTCCCCGACAACGACACCGAAATGTTATCGTACAATTTGTAGATGGGTCAAAAGGATAAAATATAGAGAGAAAACTTGCGCAACATGAACCTACCCCACCCAATGTCACCACAATGGGGAGGTTCTTTCTATTCACGGAAGTTAGGCCCAGGGGAGATGTCCTCAGTAACCTGGAGTTTTGAAGAGGCTAGGGTTTAAAGGTCAAGGTATAAGTCCCTCTTCACAGGTTACCACTTAAAACATATAGTTAGGCTAAACAACCGATAATGAAGCATATGCCCAAATGAGAACACCTGCCCGAAACAAAGCAACACAAGACAATATATGCAGGCTATGATTCAAAGGGTTAGTACTTCATATAACTATCCAATAACAATGCATAAGTAGTAAATATTGACGAGATCAATTTTTATAAACAAAACCATGAGATAATATCAATTCATCAATATATACCGAGATGATGTAGCAATCAATGTGTCAAATCGATCCTTTATTCAATAAATGCTCTTAAATCATCATCTAATTGCCTACATAGAAATCTTGTTGCATCAATATAGAATAACCAAGGATGACGTCATCTTTATTAGAGTTAGTAGTTAGTTAGGGTTTCAATTTATAAGAGTTTTAAGAGTTGGTTTGTCACTTTCACTTCAACGTTGGAGGCCAAAGATCAGTGCCTAGGGTTAGGGAGTCAAAAGGTGAAGGATGCACAATTTGAAGGGGAAGAGATTCAAAGGAAAAGAGGGAAAGGTTTCAAGGTGCTACAATATCAGGGCCTTAAAGATAGAAACCTAGGGGAGAAATACTCACTTCAGTGTTGCTTAAGCAAGGCCTCATGCTCTCTCCTCCTTCCTGGCAATCAACTAGCTCAAATACAAGTAAAATCAAGACAAGAGAGTTTAAAGAGGGAGAGTGTTGCAAAGACAAGGCTCTTTCATTAAACCCTAAAAGAGAAATGGCCCTAGGTGTAGATAACCTAGGCCTAGGACGTCCTCTTTCTCTTGAAGTTTAAAGGTACGACTAGCTTAAGGGAAGAAGAAAGAAAGAGTGTAGCAATGGCTAGGCTCTCTTCTTCTTCTTCAATGGCTAAAAGGTTTTTTTATCAGGGGACATGAGACAACGACCTACTTGTTTGTTTGTCCCCTAGGGTTTTGATTCAGAAATATTTATAAATAAATGGAATAAATTAAACTACAACCATTCAATCAAGAAGTTTTGTAGAAAAATACTTACAAATCATGAAGAAAATAGCATGCAAACCCTAGTTTTAAACCTTTGCACAAGAAAAACACCATAAATTGCCAAAAATCTCCTCTCCAAGCAAGTGCGCTTTCCTCAAAATATCCAATAAACAAAACCCCAATAGAGAACAAAAACCAGACCTGACTATGAGAGTGAGTGATGTGTTATGTCAAAATGAAGATAAAACTCCTCAATATATACTGTATCAATGACCTTTAATTAATTTTAGGTCATAAAAATTAGCCAACAAGGCTTTAAACCAAAATCATACTGTTTTTACACTAAAATGTCAAAATAAAACCCTAACTGAGATGTAATAAAGGTAAAATCCCCTTCAAGGGAGGCCCTAGCCCCTTTTAGGGAAGATGAGGCATCCATGAGCAAAATGTTAGCCCTTCAGGGGCCTGTCCAACGTGCTACACGTGCCACTGCTACCCAGTCCACCTCCAAGCATGACCATGAAGCTAGATGACATCATGGTAAGGATGGGGATGCTCTGAGCCTTCCAAGGCTAACGTTCCACTGAAAATGGGTCATTCCCCCTAGGCTGGGATCTACCAAAGTGTCTCTGGTGAAACATCCTCTTCTTCTCAGGTGCAAAACCTTGATCAAGCATTGTCTTGTCTCTGCCCCTTTGATGGGTCTCAACAACCATCTGATGGGTTCTCCAACCCCATGGAGGTCCGAACTGATCATCTCCCCATGTGTACAGGTCCAAATGGTACCTGTCCATTGGGCATGGTCTTGCACATTGAAAACTTTTCCCTCCATGGGCTCATTAGTCATAGGGATCATAGCAATTTCAATCACATTTCATCATTAGTATTATCAAACATATGCACAAAAACCCTGATATATCATTCAACAACTCAAAGACATTACAAAAAACTACAATACAATTTTGAGGAAAAAGAGAAAGACAACCTATTGGGCTAGTATCCATAAGGAAAGGAAAGTTTCCCAAGGGTTTTCATCCAAGCCATTTAAATTAGATGGTGTGGCTAAGGGATGTCTAGACATATGGGTAGAGTGAGAGCCAGGGGTGCATTCTATTACATGTGGGTGCCTTTGTAGAAGGCGAGTGGTACCCATCATGGATGCAAATTTTTCCAAGCCATTTCTTACCTTTTATTCTTTTCTTTATTTGCTTTTTCTTCTTCTTTTTCTTTTTATCCAAGGCCTAATCGAAGGACACTGCCTTGGCATGGTGACCAGGGCTGACAATGTTACCCACAAGTACTTTCATAGAGATGATAAGGTTGGCTTGTGATGAGACCCCCTTTCCCTTGGCCATGCAACCAAAGGTCACTGCCCTGGTGTGTTAAAAAGATGATGGCAATTTCATGCTATTAGGTAACCATGAACATAATAGGCTGGCTCATGATGAGACCCCCTATCCTCTTGATTAGGTCTTGTTTTTTTATTTTCTCTCGGGTCCCTCTTGTTTCTTGCTGAGAGGCCTTTTATTGCCTTCTCGATGATCCCTCGACGAAGCATATCAAGGTTTTATTTCTAGGCTTTTATCTTTTACCAGCTTCTTTTAGCTTCTGGGCCTTTAGCCCCTTCTTCCCATGAGATAAGGTACAACCCTACAAACAAGTCATTCTAATGCCCGAACAAGGGGAATGGGATAGATGAGTGGGATATAATATGAAAAGGTGGTAGTATGATGGGAACAGACGATGGCTCTTCAGAAATCCCCCAGTGGAAAACCAAAACCTATGGGTACAGGCTTTCTAGGGCATCTCGTCAATCCCCCAAGCATGGTCAAGTGGGCTAATGTAAAATCCAAGCAGTTGTCAGAGAGAAAAGGAATTAGATGCATATATCCAAAGTTTATAATGATCAAAAGTGACACATACCATGATACCTGGACCAATTAACTCATGGAGAAAGAGCCTTCTCCGATACAAGACCAAGCCGATGGTGATGGATGTTGTTGTTGCTGACAAGACGAGTCTGATGAAGGAAGAAAAGGATGGGCCCTCCAGGGCCATGCTCAGGTCAATCCTGCTCTCAGTACTCCATGTATAGGACCTGTGGGCCTCGAGAATGATCTCCTGGTTATCCATAAAATCAGGTATAACAGGGACCAACAACATGGCAAAGACAATGGCTATAAAATTGTGAAAAAAGGTAAAAAAAAATCAAATCGTTCACAACTCACAAAATTGTTGGTTGTGGAGCCTGATTATCTTCCTGATTTAGAGGTCTTTTACTTTCAGCCGTGCTTATACCCCATAAAGTATTTACACCCTAGAAGTATGTGCACTCTTCCATGCGGGGGAGTGCATAGGGGGGGTACCCCCTCTGTGGGGTCTGGTGGGCATATCCCTTCGGCTGGGGGGTCTGGGGGCAAGCGAGCCCCCGAAGAAAAAATTTCCTTGTAAAAGTATATTGTGATTTCATTGTAAATCTGGACTGTTCATTATAAGGTCGTAGATCTAATGGTAGAGATTATGTTAGGGTTTTTCTCCCTAGAAGGCAACCCTCTTTTATGAGGGAAATGTATCGCGGCTATGGATGGTGGTGAATATTGTATTCTGAGAGAGGATATTGTGAGAGAAAGAAGAGGAAGTTACAACAGGTTTTGCTGTAGGTTGTATCCCTTCATTTGTTGGATAATAATAAAGGAAGGACCTGGCAATTTCTCTAGTGGACGTAGCCCACACTGGGTGAACCATGTAAATCTGTGTCTCTCTTGTATTGTGTGTCTTCTGTGTTTTGTTTCTACATTTGTTTTATTTTATTGCTCCGCGGTCCTGTTTTTCTAACAAAAATTTTGTAAATTGGTTGATTGAAATAAATTCCAATGAAAATTATAATCTTCGGCCTATTTTGTAGGAGATACAACTTGATTGCGCATGCTTTAAATCTTTATTGTTTGATCATGTGTATAAAGAGAAAACTTAGGACGATGTGTATAAAGAGAGAAACTAGGACGTTGATGGACTCTCAAAAGTTGGAATACAAATGAAAGAAAGACTTTTGATCATATAGGAGAAAACGGAAAACCATTCCAGTTTCATACACCTTTCACATGAATAATTATCATATAAAATGTAAATATCTAAATTAATTTAACTTACGAACTATTTACTAAAATATGTAACATAATTTTTTTTTAGAAAACACTACTAGTGATAATGTTTAGAAAGATTGTGACAGAATTTTGGTTTTCTTAGAATATTTTTGAGTTTCTCATATATGATGAATCCTTTATTTGAAAAGATATGTAATATGTGAAAGCATGTCCACGAAGCATACTTTAATTTGTTTATTCTAAAGTCCTATATTTGATGAGGTTGAGAGAATGAAATGAATTTTTAACTCTTTTTCTTTTTCTCATGTCTATATAAAACTCAATTCTAAAAAGTACACTTTTTGGTTTAGAACTTGATGTTGGTCTTTGATTTGTGTTGGAATCCAAAAAGGGAGGAATTTATGAATACAATCTTTCAATATTGGATGGAAGAGCATCTATGTTCTTCATATTATATATGGTGATCCTGTTATTTGATCTATTTTTAATTTGGTTGAATTTTTTCAGTGTTCTTCATATTATACATATGGTGATCCTTTTATTTAATCTTATTTTTGAGTTGATAGAATTTTTTCAGTGTGTGGTCTCCAAAGTGTATGTTTAAGTCATATGGATTTATGACTTTGTAATTGAAACATTTCTAAAGATGTTTTTGGAATCATTTATATATAATCTTATGTCACTATCTCAATTTTATGTGTTAGTTTGTGAGTGTGAAGGAATTTCCATATTTCTTTTTGGATCCTCTTAGCCACCAATTATGGTTTACTTTCAGCTTTTTGTAATAATTTAAATCTATCAAATTGTATTGAAACACAAATTGCATAGGGATAATGTAACTTCTTTCCTTCTTATATGAAAATTAAGATTCTTTCAAAAGAAAAAAAAAACATGTTTTACATTCTTCAATAATATTATTTGCTAGTATTACTAGCACTTATCCCTGATTTGCTAGTTTTGGAAAGCAATGTACCAATGCTAATAAACGCATAGAATGGTGGATAAGGTTTTCCTTTATTTAAACCAATAATGATAGAGGAAGCTAGTGAAAGATAGTAAAGTTGGGATTATAAGCATATTACTCTTTTAATATTATGAAATAGGAGATCAATCTTGAAGGTGAAATTCGTAACAGTACATTCCGTATTTTAATTTGGGTTTAAAAAGATTGGAATATTTGTTGAGAGCACTTCACTATAGTTTTAAAAGATAGGTTAACATTTGGGTAAAAATGTTGAGTGTAATCTATTCAGATTTTCAAATATATATTAATATTTTTATATGTGAAACATTTTAAAATGAAAATATAAGATATAATGTATCAAAAAATTGGAATAAACACCTAAGAGAATACCTAAAGAATATTTATTTATATAATATAGACACATTTTAGAGAATTGTTTACTTCTATCTTATTTTTGTGTTATGAGTTTAATTGCATTGTTGTAGGTTGTTATCTTAGTGTGATATTAAAGTAGGTTTTATTGATGCATGAAAGTGTGGATGATTTTGGTGTAGAGAATTCGTAGTGTAGAATCATTGCAAAGGATGAAAAATAGCTCTAGCAAGAAGAAGAATTGTTGGGTAGAATTATGAGAAGGAAGATTATACAAGCTAACAACAATATGACACACATAGGAATATAATTTTAGGTTGAAATCATTGAAGAGGTGAGGTGAATGAAATAATTGAGTTGTTGTGAGCCATATCTACCAGGATGAACACTATGGAAACAATGCACAAAAGATGAATTGCAATGGATCTATGCAATGTGAATGATGATGAGAAGGAATGAGAGGTCTCACAAGAAGGTGTTGAAGAAGCCCAGGATCCAAAAGAAAAAATGATATAGGCCTAGACATATATAAGACATAAACAAAAGATGGAAACCACTACCACTCAAGAACCTTGAACTCAGTAGAACTCATATGTTGAATTTTTAGGTAATGGAAAAATTATTTACATTTGAGCAAATAAAATACATTGAGAGAGTGAAACTTGCATGCACCATGTTGAAGGGTCATGCATCCATGTGGTGAGATAATATACAATTGTATAGGTAGAGAAAAGGAATGGAGAGGTTTGGCGATTAGGAAAGGATGGTTGTCATGTTTGTAATACCCATAGGCCTAGCCCCAAGTTGTAAATGTATATAATATTTATAGGCTGGTGAACCAACATGTTTTGGGTCAGAGTGTCATTGTATATATTTTTTGAGGCATGAGTGTCAGTGTGATTATTAGGAAGGAGAGCCTATATGTTAAAAGGCCAATGAGCCTATCATTTTAATATGTAATCACACCCATATATACATCAATGCTCTAGAACAAGTCAAACAAAAGAGTATGGGGAACTAGGAATCCATCAGAGGGAAATGGGGCTAAGGGATTAAAGAAGAGGGGCTAGGTCAAGGGGGCTTAAGACAAGGAATAAAATAATATTATTCCTAAGTCAAAAGTCATGTGATATATGTTATCCTAAGTTACTAAAGGTAGGGAATGCATTTACTAAGTGAGTCAAAGTATGTTCTTAGAGTGACAAGTGTCAACATAGGAACATGCAAATATATTGTGTGGAATTAGTGTAATTCCATCATTCTTTCCAAACATTCTTGTCATCCATCATCCATACCTTTGTTGAGGGATTTGTGAAATTGAAGTTGTTACCTTGTAAATCCTTTGGGGTTAGGGTTAAATAAGAAGGGTGTGAGGCCTATGAAGCATTCTCTCTGGTTGAGATAATTTCTAAGGATAATACCCCTATGTGCTTGAATGGTGATTGTTGAACTCTTTGAGAAAAGTTTTGTTCCAGGTTTCATAGAGTTATAAGACTTCCTCTTCATCCAATTGTTGAATCCCTAGAATGGAAGTGAGCCAACCAAAGGACAATTGAACATAGAAGGGGTACACTTCATGGGATGGGATACGTTGTGGGGAATGATAGTCTTTGAGATGGGAAGTATTGCTAGAGTTGACACCTAAGGCTATGGTGTTTTATGTTGTGGGTTAGACCTTAGATTGGATTAGGATCCTTTTACCTACTAGATTCATAGACCTAGTTTGAGGGTGACTTGTTGTTGAGAGTATATGAAAAACAAAGTCTATGGCTAGGAGGAATGTCTAAGGTCTACATGCAGTTGGTGATTTACAACAAAATAGCAGTCCTCCTTATAAGCGTTTTGTGTCAATTATTGTGTATGTTTATGATAATTGCATATGCTTTAATTACACATATTGATGCATGAATTCTATGTTGTTAGTACTAAATATTTGTTTGATATGTAGATCATATTAAGTTAAATAATAGTATCAAAGCTAAATTTAGTGTTTGGTGGTAAGGAGGAATGTTACATTGTGGTAAGAGATAAGATATTTTTTTTGTGGTGTGGCCCAACTTGGGGTTTTATACGTTACATTGTGGAATTATAGCCACAGGTTCAATATTGAGCCTACATGGGGGCATTTTGGAGCACACAGAAGCTGAATTTGCAAAAATTAACTGCAACATGTTTGTGAAAATTACTCATGTGGAATTCTAGGAAATTCATGAGGAATTTGAAGGAATAGAGCCTAGGGATTATAAATCCCCAATTTTAATCTCAGTTTGAGAAAACTTAGGCTTGTAATTGGTCAAATTATGGAGTTGCAGTAAAGTTATGGTTAAATTGGGTAAAAATCCCAAATTAAATAGAAAATTTGAGTGAAATTCATGCCTAGAAATATTAAGTAGTCATGTGTGGAGGTAATCAGTTGTTTTCAAGTTTGGAATCGGCCATACAGAGCTTAGTTTTAGAACTTCCATGGAATTTTATGTGAAAATTTGAAATTTTGCAATTCTAGAAAATTCAAAATTTGGGTACTTTTTCGTACATGAAATCATCATTATGTGAAGGCCATGTGACAATGACATGGAAATGATGTGTTAATAGTGAAGTCGAATACCATGGTGGTATGTCCATAGTGGAAGTTGGCGGCCTGATGGAAAGAGATGTGGGAACCACAAGAGATAGTGTTTTTGTCAATACCATAAATGATTGTTGCATGGGAGGTGAAGTGGTTTTGGCAAGGGACCTTGTACCATGTGACACTGTTAATATCATGCCATGTATCAAGTAGTTTGGTATGCCACATCCCCAAGGGTTTGTTAAACCTCACAATTTTTTTGGATGTGACCACATCTATACTATAGATCTTGTCCAATCTCCACCATTGAATCTGGGAGATGTGCAATTTTGTGCACACCAAGGAAAAGGTGCGGTATGGGAGATCCCCATCCCCATAACTAATAAATGGGATCCTTTTGGAATATGTCAGTGAAGGTGGGACCCTTGTCCCATCTGGGTCTAAGGTGTGACAATTGGGCATGTGGGGCCTGCAAAATAGTAATATTTTATTAAAATCTAAGGCATGTGTAAGGGAAGAATAGTTAAGGATGAGGAGATAGAATATTGATAAGGTCTTGAAGGATGACGAGACAGGGCCAAGTGGTTTAGGAGGTTGACATGGCATCATCTCAAGGTGTCAGGTGAACCCACAATGCCAAACTAGCCTCCAAGTCAATAGAAATCCGATAAATTTCTTAGAAATTTATAATGTTTTGTATGTCATAATCTTGTAGGGCATTTTCGAAGCCTTAAACAATGTTTTTAGGGGTTCTAATTTTCAAATTTATAAGTTTCGTAGGAACTAAATACAATAACCGAAATGCTTTCCCACCAATGCTTTGCGACCAACAAGGAGAGGATAACTTGAATTTCATTGACAATGGAGGCAACAAATTTTGTGTTATGTTAGTTCAAGTTTTTTTTTATTTGTTTAATTTGTGTTTTTTTTCTTCACTTGTTAGTTTAGTATATTAATATTGTAATAAAAGTGATTGATAAAATATAATATATATTAATAATAATTTTAACACAATCATGTTTAAGTAAAAGTGGTTGATAAATGTCAATTGAGATAATTATTGAATTAATTTCTTGACTTTTGATTTATGGGCGACCTCTACAATTAGGGATTGTGCTTGATCCTCTCTCAGCCTCGATTTTGGGATTGGGGTTTCTGACTAGGTTTTTTTAATTAATACTTTTAAAAGTTTTTGTTTTGTCTATCAAAGCATAAATGATTTTGGGGGTCTGCAACAACGATGTTGTCCCTGGGCAGTAGTGGTAGTTTTGAAGGGAATGGTGTAGCGACAAAATAATACTTTGCTATGAAGGGATTGTTGTAGTGACAAGAGAACACTTTCTTTCTCTTCCTTGAACCTATTTTCTTGTCGTGTCTATTAGCTTCAAAGCTAAAACAACAATGAAATATTTCTCAAGAACTCAAGTTTTCTCGTTATTGAAAATCCAAATGATGTTAAGGTTGTAAAGTTCTATGATCTAGGTGGATATCGGTGGCCACCCACTTATTCCAACTAGGGATAATTTTAAAGATGAAAAATTATTTTGAAATGCAAAAACCTTGGAGACTCTTACTAGTCCTTTGTATGTCAATTATAAATGTTTGGCGATATTTTTGTTAAAATATTCAAATTTATAAGAATTTTATATAGTTTTTATTAAATTTTGGTGATTTTTAAGGTAAAATAATTTTGTCCTATAAAATTTTCCTTGGTTCCGACTGACTCAAAACATTTTTTTGGCAATTTACTAGTTTTAGTTGTTTTTCTGGTCTGAAACTTTTGGGGCCATTTCAAGGGTCTAAACGACGATTTTTCACAATCGGTCACCACAATTATTGCCAATGGCATGATTGAGCCCCCTAAGTGAAGCTCATCATCAATACCTTTTCAATGAGCTATAGTGCACCCGAAACATCCTATGCCAAAGTTATGCCCCTGAGAAGTTGATACACCATACTACCCAAAACGGGGTCCACAAAATTGTTTGTTACACCATACTACCCAAAACGGGGTCCACAAAATTGTTTGTTTTTCATCTTCCGGGGTTAGGGTTTTGGATTTTCTTTATTTAAAAAGGCCTTTGGAGCCTCATTGTAATCATAGGTTTTGTACATTTTGCTCATTAATAGAAATTGTATATTATTGTATGTCTGAGTTTATGTTATATGTCTCATATATTTCTTTATTATACCTTGCTCTCATTTCGTGCCAAAAATAATTTGAATTATTCTACCACAAATTTCAAAAAAGGTCAAAATAGTTTTTTGATCATTGTGGAATGGAATTGGTAGGAATTGCCA
Organism: Picea sitchensis; assembly: GCA_010110895.2. Taxonomy (NCBI): domain Eukaryota; kingdom Viridiplantae; phylum Streptophyta; class Pinopsida; order Pinales; family Pinaceae; genus Picea; species Picea sitchensis. The sequence continues at coordinate 435,805 of SNQJ01S0000715.1, forward strand.
TCATCAACCCTAAAAACATTGATACCCTCCTATTTGTGTCATTCCATTGGAATCATGATAAAACACCAGGTTCCCAAAACTCCCTCGCTCTTTATTCCATGTCAAGGTTAACAAAGAGATTCTCTTTAAGATAATGCCTTATTTAGTCTCATATTCCATGAGATACACTCTAGTTGTAAGCACATCATTCTCTAGTTGTAAGCACACCATTCTACTCCCAAGTAAGAAACTTTTCAAAGGTAAGTGCATTCTTTCAACTTTTCAAGTCTCCTCTTCTGTTAGTTCCGGAATTGAAGGTGGGCAGGTAGAAATTATTCTTCTGCATGTTTATATCACTATTCTTTTCCATTTTGGGTACCCTCATTTCCCCTTTTGGGGGAATACATATTTATGATAATTTAAATGCTCTTTTCAAATTGTACAATATTTTCACTAATTGTAAGAGATAATTGTAGGAGGTGATCTTCAAAATAATGGACAAGGATAAGATCATTTTAATTTCAATATTTTTATGATTCCAATTAACAACATTAATATAAAACCCTACCTTAAATTATTTGGACATTTTCATTTTCCATTTTCCCTCTGAAACCGAGATCAAGGTGAAGAGATTCCTTCTCGATGTTGTAGTCGGCAAGAGTGCGTCCGTTTTCGAGCTCTATTCCGGCAAAGCTCAGCCTCTGCTGGTCGGGTGCAATCCCTTCCATGTCTTGAATTTTAACCTTCACATTGTCAAATGTGTAGGAGATTTCAACTTGCAGAGTGATGGTTTCACATTGTCAATTGTGTAGGAGATTTTGACTTGCAGAGTGATGGTCTTGCCAGTGAAGGTTTTGACAAAGATTTGCCTCCTTCCTCTGAAATAGAGATCAAGGTGAAAAGTCCAATCCTTCAAAATGTTGTAATCGACAAAAGTGCGTCCGTTCTCGAGCTGTATTCCGGCAAAGCTCAGAATCGGCTGGTCGGGTGGAATTCCTTTCATGTCTTGAATTTGAACCTTCACACTGTCAATTGTGTCAGAGCTTTCGACATTCAGAGTGATGGTCTCGCCAGTGAGGGTTTTGACAAAGATCAACATTCCCCCTCTTAGAAGGACCATGAGGTGAAGAGTGGTATCCTCCTGAATCTTATAATCTGCGACGGTTCGGCCATCCTCAGGCTGTTTACTACCCAAATAAAGCCTCTGCGATTCGGGAGGAATTCCTTCCTTGTTCCGGATCTTCACCTTCACATTGCCAATAGTATCTGAGCTCTCCACCTCAAGAGTTATGATCTCTCTTTTCACTGTCCCCAGGAATATCCGCATTTTTTAAATTTAAAATTTAAAATTTACAAAAAAAATACCTGCACAGTGGAAGCGCACCATTACAGACTCGGCGCCAGATCGCACAATATAATACACATTTAAATTTTAATTACGTTAAAGGAATACACTTATTGATAATGGGCACATTTAATAGGTTATTAGTACTGAATCAATTTTGTATAAACAAGATTAAATATTGATGGAATATTTTTAGTGGTTTCAAGATTATGATTTCAACCACTAACTTACTCACTATTATAACGACATCAATTTATATATTTATTTTTTTACTTAATCATATTTAAAATTTACTATAATAATTACCTGATTGCTATAGTAACTAGAAAAATGTGAATCAACTTTTATTTTATAAGTCAGGAGTTTAAAACTATGCTATTTATTACACATAAACATGGCTGCAAACAGAGAAACATCACGAAATCCCTGAAATAGATAATGGAGCATGAGTACTTTATGTACTTTATGGCCTCAAAACTGCACAAATCTCTCATCCGATAACCAAAAGTCGATCGGCGAAGGGATTAAACGTTTTACGTACTTTATAGAAAAATCACATGTAAAAAATACTCACATCTTGCTGGTTCAAACGTATCAATATACAAAATGCCCACAGATAAAAAGGAAGGAACCCCAAACAGTTTTTATATTTCAGCAATTAAAACATAGTAGAATACATGCATTTAAGAAAACAGAGCACATCTCTTTTAAAACAGAGTATCAGCAGCGCTGCTTAAAACAGAGTATGCAGCATACATTTATCCCAGAAAACAGAGTACAGCCATTACAGAAAAAACAAAATACTTAGCAGCCGCATGCATTACAAAATAGAGTAGTTTCTAGAGACAGGAGAAGCTTCACGAATACACTAACTGGCAGAAGAATCGAGATACATTGAAGACTGTAGAAGAAGGAGGGAAGAATTAAATGCGGGAGCTGTGAGAGTTGTTGAGAAATTAATGGCAGGGGAGA
>SNQJ01S0000715.1:438110-454518 GCA_010110895.2 Picea sitchensis
TTCCAAAATAATGTTACTATAATTATGATGTTGTTTAATGTATCATTAATGAATCTTAGGATTATTGATGGCTTCGCATGTGAGCTCCTCAGGTTAGGTTGAAGGTCCTTATCCCTTAAGGTCATTATAAATTGGTAGTCATAATATATGAGAGGTATTGTAGTGGTAAATTCATAAGTCCGGATCTGTGATGAATGAAATATAGTTAATATTCTATGACAGTGCTATTGAAAATTTTATGATGTTAGTAACAAACATGATGCAATAACCTCGACGTACGTCCAATAAACTACCTCAAGTTAGTCTTCTGGGGCAGGGGGGGAGCTGTTCTTTTAAACGAAGTTGAACTTGGGTGTCGTTGTCGGAATCCTTGTCACGCGCCTTCCGTAAGGGGCGCAGCTGTTCTTCTTAGTTGTGTTGTAGTTGATAGTGGTCAGTTGGTTGCTTGGTCTGTCGTGTCAGGCGGGATGTAGATACCTCCATGTTCCTCAGAACAGTCACCAGCCCTGAGACCTTAACTGGTTAAGGACGATGGGAACCTGGGCTTGAGCGTTGATTATGTGTCCTGGAGGTCCTAACCTTGCAGGGTAGGACGGGCGGGCGGTCAATTTCACTTCTGTCGTGGTTGCATCTTGTTGGTCGTCGTGTGGCGACGTAGAGTCAAGTAGGTTGTTACTTCTACACGTGCGCACACACCTTAAAAAAAAAAAAAAAATTGCACCTGTCACTAGAACGGTTGTCGTAACGAGCCAGTTCGTTACATTGAAAGAATGAAATGAATTTTTAACTCTCTTTCTTTTTCTCAAGTTTATAGAAAACTTAATTCTAAAAAGTATGCTATATCAAAAAAAAATAGTTTACAACTTGAGGTTGATGTTTGATTTGTGTTGGAATCCAAAAAGGAGGAATTTATGAATACATTCTTTCAATATTGGATGAAGAGCACCTACGTTTCATATTATATATATTGTGATCTTTTTATTTGATGTCATTTTTGAGTTTTGAGTTGGTAGAATTTTTTTAGTGTTCATTATATTATATATATGGTGATTTTTTATTTGATCTCATTTTTGAGTTGGTAGAATTTTTCCAGGGTCTAGTATCTAAAGTGTATGTTTAACTCATATTGTGTAAATGGAACATTTCTAAAAACGTTTTTATGACTTTGTAATTGGAACATTTCTAAAAACGTTTTTGGAACCATTTATGTATAATCTTATGTCACTATCTGAATTTTATGTGTTAGTTTGTGAGTGTGAAGGATTTTCCATATTATTTTGGGATCCTCTCAACCACCAATTATGGTTTACTTTGATCTTTTTGTAATGATTTAAATCTATCAAATTGTATTGAAACACAAATTGCATAGGGATAATATAACTTCTTTTCTTCTTATATCAAAATTAAGATTCTTTCAAAAGAAAAAAAACATGTCTTACACTTTTCAATAATATTATTTGCTAGTATTAGTAACACTTATCCGTGATTTGCTAGTTTTGGAAAGCAATGTACCAATGCAATTATCCGTGATTTTCTAGTTTTGGAAAGCAATGTACCAATGCAAATAAACGCATAGAATGGTGGATAAGGTGCTCCTTTATTTAAACCAATAATGATAGAGGAAGCTAGTGAAAGATAGTAAAGTTGGGATTATAAGCATAGTACTGTTTTAATATTTTTAAATAAGAGGTCAATATCGAAGGTTTTGAAATTCGTAAGAGTACATTCCATATTCTAATTTGGATTTAAAAATATTGGAATATGTGTTGAGAGTAATTCACTATAGTTTTAAAAAATAGGTTAATATTCGGGTAAAAATGTTGAGTGTAATCTATTCGAATTTTCACATACATATTAATATTTATATATATGAAATATTTTAAAATGAAAATAGAAGATATAATGTATCAACAAATTGGAACAAACAATTAAGAGAATATTTAAAGAATATTTATTTATATAATAAAGACATTTAGAGAAAAATCTTATTTTTGTGTTATGAGTTTAATTGCAATGTTGTAGGTGGTTACATTAGTGTGATACTAAAGTAGGTTTTATTGATGAATGAAAGTGTGAATGATTTTGGTATAGAGAATTCGTAGTGTAGAATCATTGCAAAAGATGAAAAATAGCTCTAGCAAGAAGAATAATTGTTGGGTAGAATTATGAGAAGGAAGATTACACAAGCTAACAACAATATGACACGCATAGGAATACAATTTTAGATTGAAATCATTGAAGATGTGAGTTGAATGAAATAATTGAGTTGTTGTGAGTCATATCTACCAGGATGAACACTACGGAAAAAATGCACAAAAGTGTAGTTGCAATGGATCTATGCAATGTGAGTGATGATGAGAAGGAACGAGAGGTCTCACAAGAAGGTGTTGAAGAATTCTGGGATCCAAAAGAAAAAATGATATAGGCCTAGACATATATAAGACATAAACAGAAGATGGAAACCCCTACCCACTCAAGAACCTTGAACTCAGTAGAACTCATATATTTAATTTTTAGGTAATGAAAAAATTAATTACATTTGAGCAAATAGAATACCTTGAGAGAGTGAAACTTGCATGAACCATGTTGAAGGGTCGTGCATCCATGTGGTGAGATAATGTACAATTGTATAGGTAGAGAAATGGAATGGAGAGGTTTGGAGATTAGGAAAGGATGGTTTTCATGTTTGTAATACCCCTAGTCTGAACCCCAAGTTGTAAATGTATATAATCTTTATAGGCTGGTGAACCCAACATGTTTTGGGTTAGATTGTCATTGTGTGAGTGTGATTATTAGGCAAGAGAGCCTAGATGCTAAAAGGCCAACGGGCCTATCATTTTAATATGTAATCACACCCATATATACATCACTTCTCTAGATCAAGTCAAACAAAAGAGTATGGGGAGCTATGAATCCACAAGAGGGAAATGGAGCTAAGGGCTTAAAGAAGAGGGGCTAGGTCAAGGGGGCTTAAGCCAAGGAATAAAATAATATTATTCCTAAGTCAAAAGTCATGTGATATATGTTCTCATAAGTTCCTAAAGGTAGGGAATTCATTTACTAAGTGAGTCAAAGGTTGTTCCTAGAGTGACAAGTGTCAACATAGGAACATGCAAATATATTGTGTGGAATTAGTGTAATTCCATAATTGTTTCCAAACATTCTTGTCATACATCATCCATACCTTTGTTGAGGGATTTGTGAGGTTGAAGTTGTTACCCAGTAAATCCTTTTGGGTTAGGGTTAAAGAAGAAGGCTATCAATCATGCATTCTCTCTGGGTGAGATAATTTCTAGAGATAACACCCCTATGTGCTTGAATGGTGATTGTTGAACTCTTTGAGAAAACTTGTGTTCCAGGTTCCATAAAGTTCTAAGACTTCCTCTTCATCCAATTGTTGAAGCCCTAGAAGGGAAGTGAGGAAACCAAAGAACAATTGAGCATAGAAGGGGTACACTTCATGGGATGGGATAGGTTGTGGGGAATGATAGTCTCTGAGATGGGAAGTATTGCTAGAGTTGACACCTAGACCTATGTTGTTTTATGTTGTGGTTTAGAACTTAGATTGGATTAAGATCCTTTTACCTATTGGAGTCATAGCCCCAGTTTGAGGGTGACATGTTGTTGAGATTATATGAAAAACAAATTCTATGGCTAGGAGGAATGTCTAAGGTCTGCATGCAGTTGGTGGTTTACAACAAAATATCATTGCTCTTTATAAGTGTTTTGTGTCAATTATTGTATATGTTTATGTTAATTCCATATTCTTTAATTGAACATATTTATGCATGAATTGTATGTTGTTAGTACTACATATTTGTTTGATATGAAAATCATATTAAGTTAAATAATGGTATCAAAGCTAAATTTAGTGTTTGGTGGTAAAGAGGAATGTTACATTGTGGTAAAAGAGAAGAGATTTTTTTTGTGGTGTCGCCCAGCTTGGGTTTGTAGACGTTACATTGTGGAATTATAGCCACGGGTTCAATATTGAGCCTACATGGGGCCATTTTTCAGCTCACATAAGCCGAATTTGAAAAACATAAATCTCAAAGGATGTCTGCAACATGTTTGTGAAAATTACTCGTGTAATTTTGGGAAATGCATGAGGAATTTTAAGGAATTGAGCCAGGGATTATAACTCCCTAATTTTAATCTCAGTTTGAGAAAACTTAAGCCTGTAATTGGTCAAATTATTGAGTTGCAGTAAAGCTATGGTTAAATTGGGTAAAAATCCCCAATTAAATAGCAAATTCGAGTGAAATTCATGCCTAGAAATATTAAGTAGTCATGTTTGGAGGCAATCGGTTGTTTACAAGTTTGAAATCGGCCGTAGAGAGCTTAATTTTAGAACTTCCATGGAATTCTATGTGAAAATTTGAAATTTTTTAATTCTAGAAAATTCAAAATTTGGGTATTTTTTCGTACATGAAATCATCATTATGTGAAGGGCATGTGACAATGACATAGAAATGATGTGGTAATGGTGAAGTTGACTACCATGGTGGTATGTCCATAGTGAAATTTGGTGGCCTGGTGGCAAGTGATGTGGGAGCCACATGAGATAGTGGTTTTGTCAATACCATAAATGTTTGTTGCATGGGAGGTGAAGTGGTTTTGGCAAGGGACCTTGTACCATGTGACACTGTTAATGTCATGCCACGTAGAAATTATTTTGGTATGCCGCACCCCCAAGGGTTTTTTAAACCTCACAAAATTTTTGGAAGTGACACCACATATATACTGTAGATCTTGTCCAATCTCCACCGTTGAATCTGGGAGACGTGCAATTTTGTGCACACCAAGGAAAAGGTGTGTGATGGGATATGCCCATCCCCACAACCAATAAATAGGATCCTTTTGGAATATGTCAGTCAAGGTGGGACCCTTGTCCTATCTGGATCTGAGGTGTGATGATTGGGCATGTGGGGCCTGTAAAATAGTAATATTTTATTAAAATCTAAGGCATGTGTAAGGGAAAATGGATAAGGGTGAGGAGATAGAAGATTGATAAGGTCTTGAAGGATGACAAGGCAGGGCCAAGTGGTTTAGGAGGCTGACATGGTATCATCTCAAGGTGTCAGGTGAACCCATAATGCCAAACTAGCCTCCAAGTCAATATAAATCAGATAAATTTCTTAGAAATTTATAATGTTTTGTATGCCATAGTATTGTAGGGAATTTTTGAGGCCTTAAACAATATTTTTAGGGGTTCTAATTTTCAAAATTATAAGTTTCGTAGGAACTAAATACAATATTTGTAACTGAAATGAAAGAGATTGAGGATATATTTTCAACTAGGTATTATGTTAGCAAATGAGAGTTCCCGTGAGGAAGTTACAATGCAAACAATGGAGGGTATATTTTTAGTACCAATTGACTTCAAGAAGGAATAAATACCGTCTCAGATGTCATTTTTGGGAAAAGGAGAAGTCTATGGAAATATTAAACCAAAGAAGACATCAATCGAGCCATATTTGGAATTTGGGCACCTAAAAATGTATAGGAGGTAGAAGATACCTGTAGCATTTTGTACCAAAATAAGTAAATGGGTAATGTTCAAATAGCTATAACTTGTTTCTTAGAAGTCATAATTGAGCAACAATATAGTCATTGGAAAGGTATTGGATAGATGAATCCAAATATGCACCCATAATTATGAATTGAATAGTCCAACTCACAAGAAATTAGAAAGAAGAATTATGATGAACTTACGGGGCATAACTATGCATACTTTTTATAGATTTGCTAAGTTATTTTTTCTAACAAATCCTATTGCATCCACATTTTATAGAATTAAGGGAACACATAGACTAAAGTATAATTCATCAGATAGAGCATAAACAAGGAAGATGCACATATAACTTTCAATTTTGAATATGGAGTTAGGGGATTGTATGTCATCATGATTAATGCAGGAACAAAATAAAATCGACATGGAGAAGGAAAACATGATAGAATGAATTTCGAATCTAGACTATAAATAATACAAAAATAAATGCGTTGAACTTTAACTATGATAATGAGAAGCAATATGAAATCACAAGAGAAACATAATGGATTTAACATCAAGTTGTTGTAGAGATTGGATAGGATAGACAAGAAAGTTGATAAAGAGACATGTTTGAGCAAATCAAAGGATCATACATCTCATGTCAAAAAGGAATAATGTAGAAGTGTTGGTATACATAATCATAACTCACCATGACACTCATTTAGAATAACATAAAGTAGTCCCAATTTATCTCTTGTTAGAAAGCATAAGAGGAGGTCTGGAGAGGATGATGTAAAAGGGGAAATGACAAAGTTCATATCTCCTACCTTTTATGGTGAGATCGTGAAATATGAGGATGTAGAGACTTGGTTTTTAGTAATGAGGAAATATTTTCAATTGTACACTTATTCCTCACAAGCAGAATGTAGAATTGCAATTTACTGGCTGAAGGGAAAAGCATCAATGTGGTGGGCCTTGGAGATTACTTATATTTTATACTCTTTTGGGCTAATGAAACTAAAACTAGAAAAAGGTTGTGACTCCATAGTTAAGCTCTTTTCATAATCCTTAAAATTGAAAAGATAGTCGAGTGATCTTGTCTCAATAAAACTCGTTAAAATAGTATTTAATAGACGTCTTTTAGGTATAATTTTAACCCTTTCTTGAAACAACTAGACTAATTGTGAAAAATGAACACTCTGGAGTCTTCTTTTAAGATTTTTTTAGACTCTCTAAACATGAAAAACCATCGAGCTTACCTTCTCTAGGCTCGTAAAAAATTGCAGGGAAGGAGTCTTGTTGTGTCATGCTTCATCACATTGCAAGTCTCATCTTTGCGTATTTGGCCTAATGTCGTCTCCATGTTTCTCTCAACTGAACCTTTACAAGCACTCCTTATACGCAATCCCTGCAATATGTTTTTCTTCTACGATCTGACACCTTGACCCATGGAGGAATTTTTCTGAGTGTCCTTATCCTACACATGTCTCCTTGCATCAAGCATCAGTATATTCCATGCATATGGAACTGGTTTTCTTGTCTGTGACACTCTTTCCTCCTTTGTAATGTAGCATTCTTTTATTCTTTTTGAAGCTCATTAAAAATTTGAAAAAGACAAAAAAAATCAAATATTCCAAAAAGAGGGGACGAGAAATATAAACTCTTTTTCCGATAGTAAGATATTATCCCTTGGACAAAATACATCCTTCCATTTGTTTGTCAAGCATTGGGATCTATTATGACCTTAGGAATTTTTTCTCGCTACATAGATTTGTGTCCTCCTCTGTTTGGTTACTCTTCCAAACATATGGAGAGTTTGTGGTGCTTCCTACATCATAGAATTATGTCAATATTATGTTTCCTGAGTCTGATCATATTTCGTTCATTTGTCCAAAGTGTTATCTCCCAATAAAAACTCACTTTTATTTATGTCTTAGGTGATTAATTGAGTTTTTAGTCTAGTCATCAAGTCTGAGTCATGTTAAATGAGGTTGATAGATGGCTAAGTGGTCATAAAGGTCATTGCTAGCATCATGTTGTGAGTTGATTTTCTCAAATCGAAAGGAAAAATTACCATATTATGAAGGTGTATATCATGCAACTATGTTGACAAACAAAGGATTGCTGGGACATTATTATTCCTGAAATTGCTGATAAAATTCGATTTTTAATTATTTCAAGTTTTAAATTTTTGAAACTTAGAAATAAAATAAGAAAATACCTTGTATGTGTTTATTTATATTTATCTAGCCAAAATAAATGAAGAATATATCAAAAAGAGGAAAAATGGGATTAGAATGTGTAGGTTTACGATATTTTTGAAGGACAAAATAGAGTACCAACACTCTCAATGAACAAAGATGAGAGAAATAAGAGAAAGCAATAGAAATGTCATAAAGGAGCACAACAAAGATGAGAGAAATCAGAGAAAGTAATAGAAATGTCATAAAGGAACACAATGGATCAGGAAAAAACACACCAAGTAACAATGACAGAGCAAGGAGAGGACTCCGGAGGTAAATTAAAAAGTAAAATTAAAAAGTAATAGGAGTAAAGAAAATGATATTGAAGCCTTGAAATATTTATCAACTTAGTCATCGATAGAAATGCTTTGCCAAAAAATATTTGTCACCAACAAGGAGAGTGTTATAGCAATTGGTTACACACAAAGGAGAAAATTTTAGCACAAGTCGGATGACTTGACTTTAATTGACAATGAAGACAACAAATTTTGTGTTATGTTAGTTTAGGTTTTTTCTTTATTTGATATAATATAATATATAATAAAAATATTTCTAAGAGAGACACATTTAAGTAAAAGTGGTTGATATATCTCAATCGACACAATTATTGAATTCAGTTCTTGAATTTTGATTTTTGGGTGCTCTCGACAATTAGGGATTGTGCTTGATCATCTGAAAAAATTGCAGCCTCGATTGTGGGATTGGAGTTTCCGATCTGTTTTTTTATTAATATTTTTCATTTTTTTTTATCCGTTAGAGCATCAATGATTTTTGGGGTCTACAACAATGATGTTCTCCTTCAGTAGTAGTGAGAGTTTTGAAGGGAATAGTGTAGAGACAAAAGAACACTCTGATTTGAAGGGATTGGTGTAGTGAAAAAATAAGACTTTATTTATATTTCTTGAACATCTTTCCTTCTCGTGTATCTTAGCTTAATCAAAGCTAAAATGATAGAAAATATTTCTCATGATCTCAAGTTTTCCATTTATGGAAAATCCAAATGACGTTAAGGTTGTAAAGTTCTACCCAAAATTGCAAAAAAAGTTCACTTTTTTTTTTTGATCATTGTGGCATGGAATTGGTAGTAATTTCCATCGTCAACCCTAGAAACATTGATACCCTCCAATCGGTATCATTCTAGTGTCATTCCATTCCAAGTACGGTTGAAATTTCATGTGAACTTGCATAGTGTTGGGAGCATTGTCTAATAATAATAAAATATATGGAGGTATACATTCCCTAAATTCTATGGAGGTATACATACCCTACCCCCCTCTAAACCCATGAGCATGATACAACACAACATCCCCAAAACAACCCCACGACTCTTTTTTCCATGTTCACAACAAGGTAGAAAAATATATTCTCTTTAGGATAATACCTTATCTATTCTCATGTTCCACGATATACTCTGGATTTGTAAACAACCTCATTGTGCCCCCAAGGAAGAAACCTTTAAAAGGTAAGTGAATTCTTCCAACTTCTCAACTCTCCTCTTCCCTTAGTTTCAAGATACAAAATTGAAGGTGGAGAGGTAAGTTATCCTTTTTTGTATCATTTTTGTTGTTCCTATTCAATGCAAAGAACAATAATAGAAAGTATGTGTCTTCATGATTATATCATTATTCTTTCGAGAACTCTTAAGTGGAGAAAATCATAAATCTTATATTTATTATAAAATTGTTTACAATCACCACTACAAAGGTTCTATTTCTCTATTCCAACCCCTTTAAAGATTCAAAATCTTAGACTTATTTATACAAGGAAAAATATAACAAGGCAAAATGACTAATATATATTAATGGCATAACAATGTCTAGTTTCTAAATATATTTGATTCTCTCCATTTGAAGTCTCCAAAGAAACGCATGTAGATTCCACCTCATGCACTTTATACACAAAACCCATGTCCAATAAATTCCAAATTCGTCCTCACCAATCGTGGAATTGCATCTCAAGATCACTACCTAGGTGTTTGTTTTCGATGTTATGTTAGTTCATTTGCTAGCACCGCCTTGACTAAGGCATTGACTAAGAGTTTATGAGCTAATTTTCTGGAATCTAAAGGAAAACTTACGATAATAAGAAGACGTAGTTCATGCAACTATGTTAAGAAACGAAGGATTGCAGGAACGTAATTACGTAATTATTCCTGAAATTATTAATAAAAATTGATTTTTAATTATTTCAAGTTTTAAATATAGATGAGTTTTGAAGATAAGTTTCACAAATAGGTTAATTTTTCATGTGTAGGTTTAAGAGTTTTTTGAAAAACAAAATAGAGTACTAACACTCTAGAGTACTAAAATAGAGATAAAAACACACCCTGTAACAATGACAGAGCAAGGAGAGGAGTGTCCAGGTAAATTAAAAAGAAATAGGAACAAAGAAAATTATATTAAAGCTTTGAAATATTTATCAAATTAGTCATCAATAACCGAAATGCTTTGCCACCAATGCTCTGCGGCCAACAAGGAGATGATAACTTGACTTTCATTGACAACAAATTTTGTGTTATGTTAGTTCAAGTTTTATTTTTAATGTGTTTTTTCTTCTTCACGTGTTAGTTTAATATATTAATAAAAGTGACTGATATAATATAATATATACTAATAATAATTTTAACACAATTATATTTAAGTAAAGTGGTTATAAATGTCAATTGAGATAATTATTGAATTAAGTTCTTGAATTTTGATTTATGAAAACCTAACAATTAGGAATTGTGTTCGATCCTTTCTCGATTGTGGGATTGGGGTTTTCAACTAGGTTTTTTTAATTAATAATTTTAAAAGTGTTTGTGTTGTCTATCAAAGCATAAATGATTTTGGGGTCTGCGATGTTGTCCTTGGGCAGTAGTGGTAGTGTTGAAGGGAATAGTGTAGCGACAAAAGAATACTTTGCTATGAAAGGATTGTTGCAGTGATAAGATAACACATTTTTTCTCTTCTTTGAACTTATTTTCTTCTCGAGTCTCTTAGCTTCAAAGCTAAAAGAACAACGAAATATTTCTCAGGATTTCAAGTTTTCTGGTTATCGAAAATCTAAATGATGTTAAAGTTGTAAAGTTCTATGATCGAGGTGGATATCGGTGGCCACCCACCTATTCCAACCAGGGATAATTTTAAGGATGAAAATTTATTTTGAAATGTAGAAACCTTAGAGAATCTTAGCAGTTTTGACAATTTACTAGTTTTAGCAGTTTTTCGGGTCCTAAACTTTCGGTGCCATTTTGAGGGTCTAAACGATGATTTTTCACAATCTATCACCACAATCATTGCCAATGGCATCATTGAGCCCCATAAATGAATTTCATCGTAAATACATTTCCAAATGGACCCCCGAGAAGTTGATACACCATACTACACAAAATGGGGTCTACAAAATTGTTTGCTTTTCATCTTTCGGGGTTAGGGTTTTGGATTTTATTTATGTTAAAAAGGCCTTTGGAGCCTCACTGTAATCATGAGATTTGTACATTTTGCTCCTTAATAGAAATTGTGTATTATTGTATCTCTGAGTTTATTTTATATCTCTGGTATATTCTTTTATTATACCTCCGCTCTCATTTAGTGCCAAAAATAATTCGGATTATTCTACCACAAATTTCAAAACAAAGTCAAAACAGTTTTTTGATCATTCTGGAATGGCATTGGTAAGAATTGCCATCATCAACCCTAAAAACATTGATATCCTCATATTTGTGTCGTTCCATTGCAAGCATGATAAAACACCAAGTTCCCAAAACTTCCTGGCTCTTTATTCCATGTTGAGAAGAAGGTTAAAAAAGAAATTTTCTTTAATATAATACCTTATCTAGTCTCATATTCCATGAGTTGTAAGCACATCATTCTGCCCCCAAGAAAGAAACCTTTCAAAGATAAGTGCATTCTTCCAACTTCTCAAGTCTTCTCTTCTGTTAGTTCTCGAATTGAAGGTGGGGAGGTAGAAATTATTCTTCTCCATGTTTATATCACTATTCTTTTTCATTTTGGATACTCTCATTTCCTCTTTTGGGGGGATATATATCTATGATAATTTAAACTCTCTTTTCAAATTGTACAATATTTTCACAAGGTGATCTTCAAAATAATGGACCAAAATAGGATAAGATCATTTTAATTTCAATATTTTTATGATTTCAATTAACAACATTAATATAAAACACTACCTTAAATTACTTAATTTTCCATTTTCCCTCAAAAACAAAGGAAAAGGTGAATAGTCAATTCCTTCTAGATGTTGTAGTCGAGGGAAAGGTGAAGAGTCGATTCCTTCTAGATGTTGTAGTCCGCAAGAGTGCATCCGTTTTCGAGCTCTATTCCGGAAAAGCTCAGCCTCTGCTGGTCGGGTGCAATCCCTTCCATGTCTTGAATTTTAACCTTCACATTGTCAATTGTGTACAATCCCTTCCATGTCTTGAATTTTAACCTTCACATTGTCAATTGTGTAGGAGATTTCGACTTGCAGAGTGATGGTCTTGCCAGTGAAGGTTTTGACAAAGATTTGGATCCTTCCTCTGAAACAGAGATCAAGGTGAAAAGTCGAATCCTTCAAAATGTTGTAATCTACAAAAGTGTTAAATATAATGTAACCTCAACAGTCTCACTGTACAATGCCAGCTGTTCTGGACAGCTGTACTTTCTATTCTTGTTTAGCTTGAGCCTATTTAGCTCAGCCATCTCCCATTGCATTATAACTGCTACCAGGGATGATTTTAAGGATGGAAATTTAATTTAAAATGTAGAAACCTTGGTGAATCTTACTAATCCTTCATAAGCCAACTATAAATGTTTCGCTATATTTTTGTAAAAATATTTAAATTTCTAAGGATTTTGTATAATTTGTATAATATTTTGGCGATTTTTAAGGTAAAACAATTTTATCCTATAGAATTTGGGCGAATCATTTTTAGAATGAAAAATCTTTTTTTGGGAAAAACCATGGAAAATTAGCCCATGAGTGAAATTTAGCCCCTAAAATCATCCTTGACTGCTACACATCTTCTTCTAACAATATCTTCTTCATACATTCCAATATACTGTTATATTCTTTATCTCTGCATTTCTCTTTACTTTGCAATTTATCATGGTATCAGAGCTTCAGTAGTAAGCCTCTTCACACAGTCCAGAGAGCAACTCGATCCTCACAGCGCAGAGCTTCATAGATCTTGAGAGCACGCGACACAGTGTCTTTCACAAGGTTTGGAGAGCCGTCTGCCATACTCTCGAAAGAACCTCGCAGGAAACCTCCACGAGGAAGCAGAACGTCTTACGTTCAAAAGATCAACGTAGGAAGCTTGCAGAGGTTGCAGAGCATACTACTCTCGAAAGAACGAGGAAGAAAAGACCGAGAAAGAAGAAACTTTAAAGTTTCTTGAACAATTTTTCAAGAATCGTCAAATATTGACGAAGAAGAGTTGCAGAACGGAAGAATGTTTAAAGAACTCTTGAAGAATTTGTTTGAATTCGTTAAAGATTCCTACAGAAGGCAGAAACGTTGAAGATTTCATGGACATTAGTTCAAATTCGTGGAAGATTGTTAAAGAAAGAATAAGCGTTTAAAGAATTGCAAGAATTCTTCAAATCTGTCAAAGATTTTAGCAGTGAACAACGAACTTGTGAAGTTCTTTCAATCTTTGAAAGATTCACCAATTCTTTCTTCTGCAGGAGAAAATTTTGACAAAATTCGACAAAGATCGCTTCAAAAACACAAGGAACAGCCATTGCGGCCATAAGAGTCGTCCTGTGAACGGATCTAGAGCGGGAAACCAGTTCAGAAGGGACGAGGAGAGCGCTGAAAAGGCGAAATCATTTCAGCCGTCAAATCTTGTGAAAAGGACCGACAACAGTTAGATCAGCAAGAAGGTGCACAAGGTTTAGTCCTCTGCAGTGCCAAGGAGAAATTTTTGACTTGTTAAGTCGCGAAATCCCAACATCATCTGGACCGTCCATCAAGAGACACGTGGTGAGATCTTGGCATTTCGTGACTCGCAGGTGTAAAGGTCAGAAGACTGCCGTGAGAATTCGCGAATCGTGAAATCACGAGTCATTCTGGACCGTTGGATCAAGAAATATCGTGAGCCGTCGATCTTATCTCATCGCAAAATTGGGAATCGAGAGTTGGACGCGCAAAAATTGCACTCCAAGAACTCCGATACATGATATCATGAAATCCCGAAAAGATCACAGTCGTCCATCTCAGAGGACAGGTGGCAGCAGATCAACGCATCGTCACATCGACATATCAAAGTTCGCGGTTTTGAAAGACCGTCGCAACAAAACTTCAAAACTCGCAAAATCGCGATACGCGAAATAGCGATAAAGTCTCAGTCATCCATTTGACCGGACACCTGGTGAACATCGAGGAAACCGTCGATGTTTCGGCATCCGAGGTTTCATCTTGACAGAGAAATTGTGTCAACGTAGCGTCGCATGTCACGATATCCTGAGGTTGAATCAGAACCGTCCATTTTTCGCGGACGTGTGGCATAAATCCAAGGGCTCGTGAAAAGTCCCAACAGGGCAGAGTCCATCGACACATCGGGATTCGACAAATCGCGAATCCTGAGGATAAGAAGCATAAGCATTTCGGAACTCCGAAGTCCGAAATCCCGACAGGAGGTAAACTCCATCGTGGGGCCCAGCTGACGTCATCTCATCAAAATCATGGGATCGGGAATCTCCACAGTAAAATCCCCGAAGCAGATTTGGACCGTCCATTTGTTAGGATGTGTGGAGGCAATTAAAGCAATCGCGAAATTTCCCGAAAGGAAAGCGCCATCGGTAAATCAAAGATCGGGGAATCGAGGAGTCAGAAGAACTCATCATCAGAACTCGCGAAATCTCAATTGGCGATATCCCGATAAGATCTGGACCATCAGATCACACAAGATCTGGACCGTTGAATTGTCCAAAGGCAATTTTTTGCATTTCGGTGATTTGAAAGACAAAGAACGGGAAAAGCCCGTAGCGCTTTACCATCAAGGCACGTGGTCACATCGAAAGGTGACATAGGCCAATTCAAGGCCAATAATCTCTTTTTGGCCATCAACAAATCGACGTTTCGGCCATCGGAGGTAAATACGAACTTTCCCTCTATATTTTTTCTGCTTTTTTTTTTTGTATGGCGTCGTCTAGCAATTTAGGACCAACTCAGGGTCTGATTCTTCTGGGAAATAATTACGAGTTTTGGTCTCTTCGTATGAGATCATTCTTGCAAGAACAAGAGTGCTGGGAACTAGTGGATCTTGGATATGTGGAACCAGATCCAGCCACCCTCATTGCCATGACAAATCTGCAGCGAATTGCTCAAGCAACACTGAGGAACAAAGAAAATAAATCCAAATTCTGGATTCAAAATTCTTTGGATGACTCAATTTTCTCAAAACTCATAGGCGTTGGTACTTCAAAACAGGTTTGGGACATCCTTAAATCTTCCTACCAAGGAATTGACAGGGTCAAAACAGTTAAACTGCAGACCTTGTGGATGCAATTCGAGACTCTAAGGATGACAAAGTCCGAAACTGTGGATTAGTTCATGACCAGAGTCATGGGAATCGTGAACCAGATCAGACTGATTGGTGAAACCATCATTGATCAACGAATTGTTGTGAAAATTCTCAGAAGTTTACCAAAGAAATTTGAAATGGTTGTAACAACAATCCTTGAATCCAAGGATCTGTCAAGATTTTCAACAGATGAATTAATTGGTTCTCTGGTGACACATGAGACCAGACTACATCTTATAGATGAGTCAATCTCCAATGCTTTCAAAACTCAATTCTCCTTCAGCAGAGGGAGAAGCAGAGGAATAAGAAGAGGTCACCAAGGAATAGGGAGAAATCAAATTAACTCTCACTCCAGTGGAGGTAACAGACAACANAGCAGAGGGAGAGGCATAGGTTACCAAGGAAGAGGGAGCAATCAAAATAACTCTCATTCCACTGGAGGTAACAGACAATAGTATTCGAATCAAAATTTCCAAGGTCAAAGGAAACAACAACATCATCAACATCAGAATTTCCAGCCTCAAAGAGGCAGAGGGAGACGATCAAATGAAAAAAAAGCATACAATGCTATTACTGCAAAAAGTATGGGCACTATGAATCTGAATGCAGGAAGAAACAAGTAGATCAACTCTCAGGAAGAGCACATGTGTCAAATCATACGGAAGACACCTTAAGAGGTATGTTTCTCTCATGCAACAAGACTGAAGAACAACCTAAAGATATCTGGTTGCTGGATAGTGGATTCCGCAATCACATGACAGTTAACAAAGAATTACTTTCATGCATTGATTCTTCAATCTCATCTGATATTACACTTGGAAATGATTATTTAGTTAAAGTTCAAGGAAAAGGAACTGTTCATATTCTTACTAAACAGAATGTAAAGAAAGACATATACAATGCCTATCATGTTCCATATTTAAAACATAATTCGTTAAGTGTAGGACATCTCATTGAGCATGGCTATAAGGTACTTTTTGAGGGAGCATCTTGTAAGATATATGACAAAATCCCAAGTAGAAAATTAATTTCTGAAATCCATATGACCCCAAATAGGATGTTTCCCCTTACCCTCAGAACTGCAAATCTGAGTCAACCATATGCACAGAGTGCATCAACCCTGAATGAAACAATGGTTTGGCATACAAGATTTGAACATCT
>SNQJ01S0000715.1:463520-501700 GCA_010110895.2 Picea sitchensis
AAATAGATTTGAAAAGTGGATATCACCAGATTAGAATGAGAGAAGGTGATGAGTGGAAAACAACCTTTAAGACAAATAAAGGTTTGTATGAGTGGGTCGTTATTCCATTTGGATTAACAAATGCCCCAAGTAATTTTACGAGGTTGATGAATGAAATACTGAAAGATTTCATTGGAAGTTTGTGGTTGTATATCTGGACAATATACTGATCTTTAGCGGGACTAAAGAGTAGCATTTGAGGCACCTGACACTAGTGAAAAGGAGACTACATTAAGAGAAGTTGTTGACAAATCTAATGAAGTCCTCTTTTATGAAGACAAAACTCATTTACTTGGGTTTTGTGATCTCTTCAAATGAACCGAAGATGGATCCATAGAAGGTGAAAGCAATCAAAGAATGGTTGTCACAAAAGAGTGTGTTTGAGGTAAGGAGCTTCCATGGATTAGCAAGCTTCTATAGTAAGTTCATCAAATACTTGAGAGGAATTTGTGCACCAATGATGGATACAGTGAAGAAGAAGCACAACTATTTTAAATGGACAGAGGAGGTCGAGAGGAGCTTCAATATACTGAAGGAGAAAATAAACAAGCGACCAATTCTGGTCTTGCCAAATTTTGAAAAGACATTTCAGGTGAGATGTGATGCAAGTGGAGTTGCAATAGGAACAATTTTGAGTCAGGATAGCAGAAATGTTGCCTATTTCAGTGAGAAGCTAAATGAGACCAAGGGAAAATACTTCACGTATGATAAAGAGTTTTATGCCATAATTCAAGCCTTGAAGAAATGGAGTCATTACCTTGTCCCACAAGAATTTGTCTTGTATAGCGATAACCAAGCTTTACAATTCATAACCACACATGAAAAATTGAATCATAGGCATTCAAAATGGGTTGAGTTTATGTAGAATTTTACTTTTTTCATAGAACATATTGTTGGGAATGCTAACAAGGTTACTCATGCATTAAGAAGGAGATGTTTGATTCTATAAGAATTCCAGGTGAAGACCTTGGGGTTTGAACACCTTAAGGATATGTATTATGATGATACAAGCTTCAAGGAAGGATCCGAAGCATGTAAAAATCCAGTGTTGAGAGATAGAAGCCAGTGGACATAGTACATGATTCAATAGGGATTGATGTTCAAGGGAAATTAGTTGTGCATATGAAAATTCTAAATGAGGGAGAACCTTTTGAAGGAAAAGCATAGTGGAGGATTGGCTGGACATTTTGGCCATGATAACACATTTGCACAGTTGAGAATCTCATACTATTGGCCAGGTATGAGAAGAAAAGGGATAAAGTTTGTGAACATATGTAGAATCTCCCAACATGCAAAAGGAAAAAGACAGAACACTAGATTGTATCAACCATTTCCAATACCAGAGAGGCCTTGGGATGCAATAAGCATGGATTTTGTGTTGGCACTGCCAAGAACGCAAAGAGGATTTGATTCCATATTTGTGGTGGTGGATAGATTTTCAAAGATGGCACACTTTATCCCATGCTAGAAGACCAGTGATGCAACACATGTTGAAAATCTGTTTTTCATGGAATTTGTGAGACTTCATGGTCTACCCAGGAACATTGTCTTGGACAGAGACACAAAATTTGTTGGTCATTTGTAGAGAACATTATGGAAGAAGTTGGGGACATGTTTTTCCTTCAGCTTAGCTTATCACACTCAGACAGATGGGCCGAATGAGGTGGTAAACACAAGTTTGGGAAATTTATTGAGGAGTCTGGTCAATGAGCATCAGAATTAGTGAGATCAGATTCTTCCAGAAGCAGAATTTGCATACAATGACTCACCAAAAATAAGCACTAGAAAGAGCCCATTCCAAATATTGTACGGAATGCAACCCAAGGGGGTATCTGAGTTGAGAGACTTGGAAAAAAGTGAGATAATGAGTGTTGGAAAGAGATCATTCCAAATATTGTATGGAATGCAACCCAAGGGGGTATCTGAGTTGAGATACTTGGAATAGAGTGAGATCAGGAGTGATGGAGAAGAATACTTTGCTGCAGAAATGAAGAAGCTCCATAGCCAGATCAACAAACAGTTGTAGATTTATAACTAACAGTACAAGGACATAGTTGATCAACATTTCAAAGAACTTCAATTTGAAGTAGGAGACCAGGCTCTGGAACATCTCAAGAAAGAAACGTTCCCTAGGGGAACATATAACAAGTCAAAGATGAATAATATAGGACCATGTAAGATCTTGAGGAACTTTAATGGAAATGCCTATGAGATTGAGTTGCCAAATGATGCGAGCATATCACCCACATTCAACATTTCAGACCAGTATCCTTACGGGAAAGATGACACAGAGAGATCATAAGATCAAGAGAAGATTCAGTGGGAGAAACAAATGCGTATAGCATAAAAACTACAGATGGAGAAGATCGTTGATCAGAGGATTGGAAAAAATACCAAGAGAAAGACCTATTTTGAATATATGGTCAAGTGGAAGGGACACCCAATAGAAGATGCCAGTTGGGAAAATGAAGCTGATATCCAGAAGCACGGAAAGTTGGTGCAGGAGCTCATGGCCAAGAGTCCATGAATTTTTATCAAGGGGAGTATGATGCAGGAGCATCGTTAGCAAGAACGCAGAGGGCCACTTAGTGCCTGGGAATCTTTTCGAAATATAAATGTTGGCGGGTATGGAGAATATTTTGAAGCACGCCTGAACTCAGTGATTGTAAATATTTTGGAGGCACGCCTGAACGATCGTGAGTGAAGTGGGAGAATCCACTCCTACTCTAGAATGTGATTGATCAGAGATAGCCATTAGGTTAGGTTTTGGAGTAGATGAGTAGTCAGGGGGAACCCTTAGAACCCTTTGAGATAAATAGATGTTTTGTACACCCAAATGAGTCTAGTTGCAGGTTAGTATGAGATTTTTGATTTTGTAGTTGTTGTTTTGATTGTAGTTGTAACCATTTTTAGTTTGAATGAATACAACAGAGGAAAATCGATCCAATGTGTGTGGATGTTGTTATTTCTTGAAAATTTATTATTGTTGTTGTTTCTTCAAATGAACGTATGGAACTCTGAATGTTAGGAAAAGTTTCAATTGTTTCTCTTCTATTGAAATTGGGGCAAGGTGCAGACACTAAACGCAAGGAGTGCATTGATGGGATTTGTTTCGGTTCTGAAGCTCATAAGAGATAGCACGAAACTCTCCCTTTGCATGGAGTGCAAAGTGACTGCTGTAAGGAGTGCACATTCATCTGGAAGAATTCAAACCTTGCATTATAACCGGTTGCAAGGTGTGCACCAAACAAAAGGAAATTTCCAGGAGGGTGAGAGGAATTTCTCTTCGAGAAGTCCTTTCAATCTGTGTTATCGAAATCCCTGAAAGAAAAGGAGTGTGTGGGAAGTCAAAGTCTTCATATGACCAAGCTTGTGAAGAATAAAACCTTTCAGAAGTGTAGTCAAGTCCCAAGAGTCGGACCCACAGGAGGCGCAAAGGTTGAGTCCTTTGAAGAGTTAGAAAATTTTCTAATTTAGAAGAGATCATAAGCTCAGGAGGAGGAGAGACATGGGTCGTTGGATCACAAAATAAAGGATTAACAACCATCTGATTCAATACAGGGTGCACGAAATTTAATGCCTTGCACACACAGGAGAGGGAACCCATCGAGGTTTGAGATTTGAAACTTTAGAAGTCCGGAGTCCTGGATTTACGAAGTGAAATCCCAGCAGTTCGATCATCTGAGGCAAGCTTGAGCCATCATATCGCCCAAAGGGAACCACAGACGTTGGATTGATCAAGAGAATTTGAGCCATCAAATATCGCGAACTGAGGAGGAATCGAGTTTTAAAACTTGAGATTTCTGAAGCGTGAAGAACTCGAGAGCCAAATCAAAGATGGACCGTTAGATCCAGGGGGTATGTGTCGGTGGGTCATGAGATCTAGAGGAAGGAAAAGGTGAAGTGTTGAAACATATGAAGCCCGAAGATATGAAGAGACGAGAGTCGTTGATCTATCAGTGGAATTTTTTCAGCAGATCGCAAGCTCCAGGAAATTTGTAGTGGGGTTTCAGTTTGAGAAATAAGATCGTCGAATTCAGAGGACTTGAAGACCCAAAGTGAATATGAGCCATCAGATTTGGAAGAGACATGTGAGCTCTGGTTAAAGACTCAAAGTGATTTTTATCTATCATATCTAAACGAGACGTGGCAGAGATCCATGCACTCTGGGTAAATAAACGAAGAAAATCTCAGTCGTTGATCTGAGGTGAACACGCGTCAATGGATTATAGCCTTCGGATAAAAGAATTGGAGCAAGGGTGAAGTTTGTTATTTTAAATATCTGAAGTTTGAAACCCGGAGGAGATATCAACCATTGATCGAGACGAGGGCCTCAAGGCAATTGATCCGAGTTGAAAAGTCATACACCTGAAGTGAAGGCAGTACCATCGATTAAGCATGACAGGTGTCCGCAGATCGTCAGCTCCGGGAAATTGGAGTACGAAAGAAAGAATGGTTGAGATTTCAAAACCCCAAAGTCTGGAGACCCACAGAGATAGCAGTTGTTGATTGAATGGGACAGGTGTTAGCATATCTTTCGTTCCGTAATATTTCTCTGCAAAAGAAACCAAGGTTTGATATTTGAGAATTCTGAAGTCTGGAATTCTGAATCGACCACAACCGTCGATTGTGGAGAGGGACATCCAGACCGTTGATTCCAAGGAATAGATCTCAGTCATTCATCTGGGAGAACTGTTAAGATCGTGAGATCAATTGTCATCTCGCATTACAAGTGCAGGAGTTGCACGAACTTTAAAAAGTCGAGGGAGGGCCGCAATCTATATTGTGGTTTCACTCGAAAGACACGTGGAGGCTCGAGGAGAATTGCAGGCCCAAAAGTAGTTTGAATTCAAACCACTTGTGGTCGCGCCCTCAATCGTGTGGTCATTTCCCAAGGTCACATCGTATGTGGGGCCGAAAGAAAATGCACTAACGCCCAATACTCTGAGATTTCACAGAGTGCGAAAGGGAAGGTTGTGGGTGTCGTGAAGCCTACGTAGGGAGCCGAGAGGACCTATGTTTAACACAGAACGATACTAATAAGGTTTCAAATATTCATCCGACTCCAGAATCGAGGATCCTGACTGGGAGGTCATGCAACCGTTAGGAGAGAAGGGGGTCTCCATCAGTTACTCTCATTCCCCGTTAGCCCCTTGAGCCGCAAAGGAACCACACATAGAAAACTAGAAACTCAATAGCACAAAATTGTCCTCTCAAGGAGATTCTTCCACTTCTTTGCACAAGTTTGAACCCAACTCTCAAAAGTAAACTTACTCAATAAAATTTTTAGTAGCACAACATTCATCCAACAATAGGGTAATTTCTCTCTTCCTCTCCATCTCATTTATAGGAAGTTTTTCAATGACACTTTTCCTTGCATGCACAAATAATCATTTTTTAATAATTTAATTGAATATTATTCACCCACTACACTTGTCACAGTCTCCCCAAGTGGCACATGTTAATTCCCTTTTTATTTAATTTAAATAGGAGTTTCCCCTCACATTCCCCAATGTGTTCTTATTTTTCCTCTTAGTTGTCTCTTAGTTCCCCAATCCCTCATTTATTTTGTGTCCCCTAACTAAATTTTTATTTCAGTTGGATTATGAGTCTTCTTTTAAGTATGATTAGTGGTTTATTGACTCGGGATGCTACTATGTGGACCACCTATTCTCTCATGTTTTTATTTTTATTTTATTTAAAAAACCATTTTATTATTTTCATGCACACATATGTATCTACCCAACTTTATTTTTATTTCTTCTTTTACTTAAATTACTAGTATAATTACCTTCACTCCCTTTTAACGTTTTAATTTAGTCAAACCTCATAGATTGTTAGTTTTCTTGTTTATAATTTAATAATCAATTTTATGCTCTTTTTAACAATGTCTAAGTATTTTATTTTAATTTTCTAGGCCTTCTAGATTTTTGTTGACTCACATTTTGTTTGCGTAACCTGAACTTCAAGACACACGTCCCTACTTCAAGGGTGCTACTTTCCATTGACTATTTTGGAATTTTTTCAGACACTTGGAGTCAACACTCCACTGGTCTACCTTGTGAGAGACTAAGGGATTTTATAAGGAATAAGGATTCTGCATTATTGTGTGCTCCTTATATTTCTTCGTGAGAGACTATCTTAGTCTTCCCTCAGGGCATCGTGGACCTCTCAAAGAGAGGTAATAATTAACATTCATTTGATTCATGATGAGAGTGCTAGTAGGTTGTGACAGGGACACTGCCACACCTCTCCCTCATCTGTTTGGTTTCTGTGTATGACCCCTTTACTCCATATGTAATTCATATTAGCAAGCATGACCAAGCGTGCATCCACTGATAAGAATAATGTCAATAATCCATATACATAACATCCATACTGAAATATTGATATAAATCATGTGTATAATAAAATACTCAAACCAAAATACAAGTCCACTCCCTCACTCAGTCCAGAGTCCAAGGAAGTCCCTCGATGCCATCAACATCCTCAACCTACTCAATATGGAGTTTGGGGATGTCTGTTGATTCCATCAACATCCTCAACCTGTCACTTTTCCTGCACACATGAAAAATCATCATAATACCTGTTAATATATACATATAGAAAATAACATATAAATCTCAATACTCAACATAACATAACTCATAATCAAAGGAAACATCATAATGTACCATAACCGGATCACTTGCTCACAAGTGTCCTCAAAGAATAAGACAATATACAAATGTGATAAGTGGAACTAGATATTTCATAGACCCTCTCTTGTTTTAAGCTTCATCTTGAAGTTTGTACAATTCTAATAATGAAAGAAATAGATGTATCTGACACTAATCTATATATCCAATCTATCAAACAAATAAGAAAATTGTTGACGCACCACATATGCATCCTCCCATGTAGCCAAGTGTGGACTATAACTGTCCCACTAGACCTTGACCTAATCGACTATTCGACGTTGTAGCTATCAAGTGGGATGGTCCAATATGTGGATCAACTCTGCCATGAGAGCACCCTCATTCGACACTTGCAAAGAAATCAAGTCTATAACATGTGATGGATCTGAAATATAATGTCACAAAATAGATACATGAAATACGTCATGCATATGCCTCAAAGAATAATGCAAGGCTAGTCGGTAGGATACAGGTCCTTTCCTTTCTACAACTTCAAAAGGTCCCACAAATCTAGAAGAGAGTTTAACAACCTTTCCAAACTTGATCGAACTCTTATGCAGTTTTACTCGTAAGAAACATTTGTCACCAACTCCATAATTATGGTCCATGCGATGTGCATCAACATAAATCTTCTACCGATCTTGTTCTTGTTTAATTCTTTGTCTGATATTTCACATACTCTCTTCCATTTCTTGGAACGTCTAGTCGATACCAACTCAAAGGTGTCTAACACGGTCATCCGTACTCTGATAACTTTTGTTGTATGCAAACTCTACCGAAGTAAAACAATATTCACAATGTTTTTGTTCATCGATCATGTAAATTCGAAGCATACCCTCTAAAATTGTATTTGTTCTTTTAGTTTTCCCATCTATTTCAAGGTGATATGTTGTACTAAAATTCAATTTCATTCTCAAAGCCTCTTGGAAACTAGTCCAAAATCGTCTAGTGAATATCAATCCTAGATCAAATATTATCTTCCTTGGTACACCATGCAATCTCATAATCTCACTAACAAAAACTATAGATATGTCTGATGCCTGATACGTCGTACAAACTGGAATAAAGTGTGCACTCTTCATTAGAGTGTCAACGATCATAAAAATAGATTCATGTCTCCTTTCCATTAGTGGCAATCAAAAAATAAAATCCATCCAAATTACTTCCCATTTCGATTCAGGAATTGCGTGTGGCTATAACAATCCCACTGGATGTCTATGTTTATATTTCAATTGCTAACATTCTAGACATCTCACCACATAATTAACTACGTCAACCTTCATTCCTTTCTAGAAGAATAAAGTCTTAAGGTCTCCCTTCATCTTCATGACTCTAGGATGAGCCATGTTCACTGCTTGATGAGCTTTGTTCAAAATCAAATTTCTCAATTCATCATTAGGAGGTACACAAATTTTGTCGTTATATCTCAAAAATCCATCGTTGTCAAGTGAATGTACATCATACTTTGGTATCATCATAGTGTCTTGTCCAATATTAATCTTAACTTCCTTATACTAGTCATCGTCAATATGCAATGCTAGAATATTTTCTCGAAGATTCATCTTAAGTTGTATTACTGAGAATATGCGTGGTCTCCAACTCAATGCTTATGCTACTCTATTCAATGTTCCTTTAATGTAAGTAACCTAAAATTCATACTCACTTAATAATTATGACCAATTACTTTTTCGTACTTTCAAGTCACTCTAAATAAAAATATGTAGTAACCCACTATGATCCATTTTCAGTTCGAATTTTCATCCAATAAGATAATGTCTCCAAACACATAAGGCATAAACAATCACTAATAACTCCAAATCATGTGTTGCATAATTTTCTTCATGCCTTCTTAGTTTTCTTGAGATGTAAGCGATCACTCGACCGTCTTGTATTAATACTCCACCTAAACCTTCCTTGGATGCATTCGTGCATACCAAGAATTCCTTTTCCATATCAGGTACCTTTAGTATTGGTGTTATTCTTAACAACTCCTTAAGATTTTGAAATGCTTCCATGCATTTCTCTGACCATATGAATTTCTTATTTTTTCTTCTGCAATTCCGTGATTAGATTTTCTATCTTGGAAAATTCTTACACAAAGCGTCGATAATAACTTGCTAAAGCCATAAAAATACGTACTTCTTATACATTCGTCACTATCGGTCACTCCATAATAGCCTCTACTCTCGCTGGATCCACAATGATACCTTCTCCAGATATGATATGTCCCAAATAATGAATCTTCATCTAGTAAAAAGAGCACTTCAACAACTTCTCGTACAACTTTTTTTCTCTTAGACACTGTAAAACCATCTCAAGTGTTCTTCATGATCTTCTTTCATCTGAGTATAAATCAGTATGTTGTCGATAAATACTTGCATAAAATTTTCCAAGTATTCATGGAACACCCCATTCATTAAACTCATGAATATGCCTCGGGCATTCATCAATCCAAATGGTAAAACAATAAACTCATAGTGTCTAAATCTCGTCTTAAATGCGGTCTTAGGGATATCTTCCTCCTTAATTCACAACTAACAATATCCCGGTCTCAAGTCAATATTTGAAAACACTGTTTCTCCTTTCATCTGGTCAAATAAATAATCAATTCTTGGCAGCAGATACTAGTTCTTTATCGTGCCCTTGTTTAGTTGACGATATTCAATGCAAAGCCTCAACAATCAGTCCTTCTTTCTCACAAAAATAACTGGCGCACCCCATGGTGATACGCTTGGACATATAAGTCCCAAATCCAACAACTCCTTCAATTGCATATTTAACTCTTGCAATTCCGGTGTCGACAACTAGTATGGCATTCTTGCAATCAATTATGTTCCAGGTTTTAAGTCTATGGTAAATTCCAATTCGCTTTCTGGTGGTAAACCTGATAGCTCTTCAAGAAAAAAATCCACAAACTATGACACTACAGGAAGGTTCTCTAATCCTTCCATGTCCTCCTTTTCGTTAAGCACTAAAATGGAATACAACTTACACCCTTTGCACATGTTTTTCTGTAATTGTAGGGAAAAAACAAATCTCAACGACACCCCCTAGTTTCTTCCAACAATTACTCTACTCTGTCCAGAATAGTATATAAAACTTAATCGCTTCATCTTACAGTTAAGTATCAAGTCGTGTGATTCTAACTAGTCCATTCCAATTACAATGTCGTAAGATCCTAAGATCGTGACATAAATATTTACACTTGTGATGAGATCTCCCAAGTTAATGTTACAATCCTTAACTTTTCCTCCAACCTTTTGCCTGGCACCAGATGCCATTTCCACATAACTAAACTCATATTATTCGACTTCTTTCACCTTAATTATTTTAAGTGCAACACTAGATATAAAACTCTCAGTAGCTCTTGGATCTATAAAAACACTAAACTGTTGATCAAATATCACACATGAAGTCTCGAGCAATGTATATTCATGCTCGACATGGTGGTTATTTACCATTGCATGAATCCTATGGGCCTTGCCCAAATCTCCAACTGTCATCAGTCATGCTGATACAACAACTCTTTCCTTCTCAATAGGACAATCTCTCTGGCAATGGGGCTCCCCACATGTCCAACATCCGTTACTCAGACCAGTGCTCCTAGTTTGAGAAGAAGGAGTTGTTGGCCTAGGAGTCTATGACCTCTATATGTTCTATTGAATAGGTCTAAACTATTGCTATTGTGGTGCTCTGCAAGGAGTACTCTGATGAGGATTCTATCGGCATGGTTTCGAGAATATTGGTCCTTTGGGCATATCACGTTGCCCAAAAGTCTATCTATCTGGCGTCTGATGCTGCAACGCTCTAGGTGGCACCTCTCATGTCTTCCTTGAAGGAGTCCTTACATGACCCCTACTATTCAACTCTTCCTCAACATTGATGGCCTTCTTAACCGCATCTTGCAATGTCTGAGGCATCAACATCCTCACTTTCACATGAATGTTGAAGTTGAGGCAGAACACAAACTT
This sequence comes from Picea sitchensis, assembly GCA_010110895.2. Classification (NCBI taxonomy): domain Eukaryota; kingdom Viridiplantae; phylum Streptophyta; class Pinopsida; order Pinales; family Pinaceae; genus Picea; species Picea sitchensis. Next base: position 474,208 of record SNQJ01S0000715.1, read on the forward strand.
GTTAGCTTTTAATTTCTCAGTGTTCAGATGTGGAGCATATCTGAGTAGCTCCATGTACCTGGAATCATACTCTGATACCATACGAATACTCTATCGTAATGCATTGAACTCATTAAGTTGGTGCTGAATTAATTCATCGGATAAGTACCTCTCCCGGAATCATTTCTCGAACAATTCCCATGACACGTCTTCAACGACTATGTTTAGTTGAGGTAAGAGTGTCTTCCACCAAATAAACACACTCTCTTTTAGTTGAAATACTACCATGCATACCTTCATGTTGTAGGTGTAATCATGTAGTGTGAAGCACATCGCCATGTTCTCCAACCATGCCTCCATGGCTAAGTCGTCTGTGGCACCACAGTACTCGAGAAATTTCACCTTCTTGAGTTATTTGTGTATACTACCACTAACTACTGGAGGGTGCTGAAATCCCTCATTGGGAACAATATCTTTGCCCTCATATCGATCAAGGCGATTTATTAGCGCCTCTAACATCCTCTGAAAGGATCTCATCATACCTACCACATCTCCCATTCCAACCTGCTCCTGCTCAGTAGTCTACACATCTCCCTATGGAGCAGATCCCTCTGACATGGATGCACTTGGAGGAAGCATATATCTTCCTCTCACACCTCAACATATACTCACCATCCATCCCCTAACCACGATACCTTCATGGAATAAATTTAAATTATATTATAGATACATCTTTAATTGTAAATATAAAACATTGGAAGGCCTAACAAGTCCGGTGTCGCAGAGTTGAAATGACTCGGATACCATATGTAAACACCCTCTTTATGCTAACTGAACAATAAAGTGTAAACAATTCTACAATGTTTCATATTTTTTTTTAAACTCAAGATATATTATAATCATTAACATAAAATAAAAAGCATAATACCTTAACTAAAATAACATAATAAAATGTTATATAATCATTAACTAAAATAAAAAGCATAATACCTTTATAATAGGTAATTGTGACAACCCTATTAAAATATTCACATCATATAGAAGCGATTAAAAGGATAGGGTATTATAGACTATTAATTAAATTTATTCAAATCCATTCGCTTTTGGTTATTAATTTATAATTTGTTAAGATATCCATCAACCACAAATGGAGACATTAAAATCAATGAACAAGTAATGCATTAATGATAATCATTCATTAATATCAATAATGAATATATGTAACTCATTGGTCAAGTTAACCAAAATCATTGATACAATTGATTCTATCTCTTATCAATTATAAATTGTGGTAACATTTACCCGGTAAACTAACCTAATCATAACACAACCTAAATTGAAAATTTCAACATGGACTTAAACATCATCTACACTAATATAAATATATTAGTAAATAATAAAGGAATATAAAATGATTGACCGTAATAATAGAAGAACAATAACCATTACGCTATATTTGTACTTTTATTATTATTTTTAAATACATCCAAGGTTAACCAAAAAACATTCGTCCTGTTAAGGCAGTAAAATTGGTGAGGCAAGGAAAACGACTTACAGAAGAAAAAACATGTTATCAATCATTTTTTTTAATTAATTTAAATGTTTATGAGTGGGCATCAATTTGTATGACTTAAGGAAAAATCATTGATGCCAGGGAGACGAATAAGAAGATTCTTAATTATGAAAGGCTTCGAAAATCCTAGAAATCCAAGATTGACTCAGCGCTATATAAATCGAAGGAAATTGTGGTAAGAGTTTTGCTAGTTAAAATAAATTGTGTAAGGTTTGAACTAATCTTTGGATATATCATAGATCATATTCGACTAACAAATCCATACAGGTAAATAATAATTTCGTTTCTGAATTAATCAACCACGGTTTAAATTCACATATCTGGCCAGCAACTGATTATAGGAATAGAAATGGTGATCGTTTATAAGAGGTAGGCTACAAAATTTTATGTCCGATTAGAATGGAAATAAGATATTGAACTCTTAACAATTTTTTTTATCTATTAAAACAATAACAATCATTCTTGTGGATTCGAAAGTCTAGAAAAATGGAACAGAACATTAAAGAACCATACACATTCGAAGCATATTAAAACAACTAGAATATATGATGGTGATCTGAATTAACCCCCAAAAAATACCTTAACTGGATATTATTGTTGTGAAGTTTCTCTTCTGCTTAGCCCTGCCCAATGTTTCTCTATCATATTAATCCAAGGACTTCACTGGTACCTCCCATCCAATGCGAGGGGTACTCTTCCTTCCCTTTATCCCCCCAACCACAAAGGGACTACACATAGAAAACCCAAAACTCAATAGCAAAAACTTGTTCTTGCAAGGAGAGGCTTCCACCTCTTTTCAAAAGTTTCAACCTGGCTCTCACAAGTAAACTCAATCAATAAAAATTTCAGGAGCATATAATTCATCCAACAATAGGGCAATTTCTCTCTTCCTCTCCATACCATTTATAAGAAATTTGAAATGAAACTTCTCCTCTCATGCACAAGTAATCATTTTTTGATAATTTAATTAAATATTATTCACCCACTACACTTTTACACTCTCCCCAAATGGAACACGTTAATTCCCTTTTTATTTTATTTAAATAGGCATTTTCCCTCACATACCCTAATTTGTTCATATTTTCCCTCTTAGTTGTTTCTTAGTTCCCCAATCCATCATTTATGTTGTGTCCACTAACTAAATTTCAGTTTGAGTTGGATTATGAGTCTTCCTTTAGTTATTATTTGTGGTTGATTGACTGAAGATTCTACTCTATGTGGACCACCTATTTACTCATGTTTTTATTTTCTTTTTATTTAAAAGTCTCTTTTATTATTTTCATCCACACATGTGCATCTACCCAACTTTACTTTTATTTCTTCTTTTACTTAACTTACTAGTATAATTCCCTTCATTCACTTTTAATGTTTTGATTTAGTCAAAACTCTCACTTAAAATCTTTGTTAATTTTCTTGTTTATAATTTAATAATCATTTTTATCCTCTTTCTAACAATGTCTAAGTATTTTATTTTAATTTTCTAGGACTTCGAGTTTATTGACTCACATTTTGTTTGCACGACGTGCCCTTCAAGATGAAATTCTCTGCTCCAAGGGTTCCACTCACCATTAACAAGTTTTGAACTTTGTCAAACAATCGGAGTCAACACTCCATTGGTCAACCTTGTGAGAGACTAAGGGATTCTCTAAGGAATAATGATATTGTGCTATTGCGAACCCCTTAGATTTCTTCATGAGCATCTATCTGAGTCCGTCCTCACAGTATTGTGGACCTTTTAGAGTGAGGTAATCATTAACCTTCATTCAGGTTATGGCGAGAGTGCTAGTAGGATGTGATAGGGGCGTTGCCACACCTCTCCCTTATTTGTCTGGTTTACGTTTATGACCCCTTTACTCCATATGTGAGTCGGATTAAAAAGAGTCACCAAGCCTACATCCACTGACACGAATAATGTCAATAATCCATATACATAACATCTATATTGAAATCATCATATAAATCATGCGTATAATCAAATACTAAAACCAAAATACAAGTCCACTCCTTGACTCAATCCGGAGTCCAAGGAAGTCTGTTGATGCCATCAACATACTCAACCTATCACTTTTCCTACACACCCATGAAAACTCATCATAATACCTGTGAATATATACATCTAGAAAATAAAATATAAATCTCAATACTCAACATAACATAAATCATAATCAAAGAAGAAATCACGAAGTACCATAACCAGATCATTTGCTCGCAAGTGTCCTCAAATAATAAGTTAGTATACAAATGTGATCAGTGGGACTAGATGTTACAAAGGGAAGCTATATTGTTGAACCCCAATGTTATTGTATTGAAAGAAACTCTTAAGGAAGAAAATTTTGTGAATATTAACCAAGAATCAAACTTTATTCAAGATGAAATTTTGGAATCAGTATAGATGGATGAAGGATAATCATCCTTTTACATTTTTAATGAATAACAAGAGTCTGATATTGTGCAAGAAAATATTTTCCAAACAAGAACAAAAGAAAACAAGCTCAAATCAAAAGAAGCACCAGAAAAGGTAAAGACAAAGGAAACTCAAGCATAGACAACAAAGAAACAATTTCTTGTTAACCATGCCAAGAATACACAACAAATGACTTTTAATGTGATTGATGATTCATCTAAACTTAGAATTACATTTCCTTTCATGGAAGCCGTCAAAACACCACAAAAAAGGGAGAACTTGTTCAGAGTTCTTGATGAATCAGATAAAAGAATGGAAGTTGCAATTATAAGTTCCAAACAACAACAAAACTTCTCATTAGTCAAACCAAGATGAAAAGATCCATTGTTCTATATTACCATAAAGAATCATGATATTATGTTGCGCAGTTGTTTAGTTTATAGTGGGGATACTAATGACATCATTTCCTTATCTGTCATGCAAGCATTGGGAATGGAATGTACAAGGAACTATGAAATTGGAGAAGGTGTTTACAGAATTGACTCAAGAAAAGAACCAAATTTTGACAATATTAATTATTTTTGTGCATGGATAAATGTCGCCCCTCACATGACAATTTTTAGCATTATAGTGGTATATCTACCTCCAACATATGGAATTGTTCTTGTAATAGATTGGTGTTTCAATATTGGAGGTTATATCATGAATGATTGAAGTTGAATGATGTTTCCTTAGAAGGACAAAAAAATTGTTAAAGTTCCCAAGGAAATAAAAAAACCCATGTCCTTCAAGAAGAAAGAAAATGAGTTAATGTGGAACTACCTTGACACTCAAATGTGAAAGTATGTTGTTATTGATCCATGAAAAGTCAACACTCCAAGTCAAGAAAAGGATAATTCGTTTCAAGGATTCTGGGATATGTCCTTTGATGGTGCTTGTTCCAAATATGAAAACTTGGTGGTCATAGGAGATTCAGAGCCGATCATTACTGAGATCAGAAGGAAATATAGGATCAAGAAGGAAAAATTAAAACATTATGCAAGGATGGTTTTAGATCTCATGGATTCCTTAAAATATTTTAATATATATTTTATCCCAAGAGAAAATAACCAAAATTCAGATTCATTAGTAGTATCTGCATCCCTTTTCAGCCTAGAGGATTCTCAAGGACAAGGCACTTATCATGCAAAGAATATCTTCCAACATTAAATTATTAATAACTAGCATTATTTACAAGTTTTTGAAAATGATGAGCATGCCATAAATTTTCATACTGATGTTGTGATGAGGTGGATATTGGTTTCCACCCATCTATTCCAACTGGATCAAAATATTCCTTTGGAAACTTACTATTTTTAGCAGTTTTTCGAGTCCTAAACTTCCAAGGCCATTTTGAGGATCTAAACGATGATTGTTCATGATGAGGAAACTCAATTATTAACAAAGGAATTATTCATCCCCATAAATGAATCCCCTTGTCGATACCTTTCCAACGAGCTATCGTGCACCCCAAATAGAGATCGTATTCCAAAGATATGCCCCTGAAAAGTTGATACACCAAACTACCTAAAACAGGGTCCACAAAAATATTGGATTTTCATCTTCCATGGTTAGGGTTTTGGATTCTCTTTATGTTAAAAAGAGATTTATAGTCTCATTTTAATCATCATCATATTCTTTTGAATGAGCATACCTGTCACATATCTTCTCATAGATAAGCTTCCACCATTCTAGCAAGTCTTTCAGTCTGTATTTCTACAGTCTTGTACATTTCGCTCATTAATAGAAATTGTGTATTACTATATATCTGTGTTGATGGTTATATATATATAATATTTCTATTATATTATTAGATATGTGATATATCTTTGTACATTTAGTTTTTGTATCTCTCCTCTCATTTCATGCCAAAAATAATCCGGATCAATGGTATCATAACAGACTACTCTTGATCATATTTCAGTGCATGTCCCTGATGAGGTATAAGTATAGAAATTAGGGTCTCGAGCTTGTCTCTCTTGAGTAAAATCTCTATCACATTCCAAAGAAAACATCCATGGCCGAAGAAAAAAAATGACAGAGCAAAACATCTTATTAATTTGTTCCTTGAGCAAGCTCTCATGCGACAACATGATGAAATGATGGAGATTTTTTCTCACATACTTCAATGCCTGTTGATAACAATAGAAGCGTCTTCATGAAGCAACAACTTTGGAGGAACCTCTCCTTTCAAGGTACAAGTTAATTTTGATATTCCGTTATTTGAAGGTTAGATCGATGCAGATGCCCTAGAAAAATGGTTAAGTCTGCTAGAAGGTTATTTATTTGTTCACAACTTTTTCGATGGTGAAAATATCATATTCGCACTCCTTAGGGCTCTCCCCCGTGTAAAACATTGGTGGGAAACTTACTAGGAGAAAGTTTCCACAGAGGAGTCTGGAATATATGGGGCCAAGCCCACTTGGTATTTTTTTGTGGATGCGGTCAAGGAACAATATTACCCTATTGGTAACTATGATGACTAGTACATGAGATGGACCACACTATGACAAGAGAGGGGCCAAACAATTCCATAGTTAACAAATACCTTCCATACCTTGCATGGAAATATGGGTATAAAAGAATCCAAGTGACATCTGGATTTTAGATATCACGAGTCTCAACATAGGTACATCCAAATTGAAATGGAGTTTCTGGACATATCATCATTGGAAGTGATCCACAATCGGATCTAGGAGCCTAACAAGGATAAAAAAAGGCTCAAAAATGAAAGTTTTCATAATTAGACGAAACCAATTGCATTAATACTGTCTCATCGCACGGATTCTGACCATATATTCACTTTCTCAAATGGGCGCAATACGCGAGAGTTATCCCACTTTGACCATTTTCCCAAATAGCTAAAAAGTAAAAAAAAAGTCAACAATCAAAAGGTGACGTGGAACTCTCTAGAGGTGACACGTGGCAGTGGTAGAAGTGACATGTGGCAGCACAGGCAGAAGGGTGACTGGACAGTGATGGGGACCAATAACATGTTGACACGTGGCATCGGAGAACAACAAATGGTGGGGTGCCACGTGGCCCAGACATGGTCTGCCACGTGGCACCCATTGGTTGCCTCGTTTGGTGTATGTAAAAGTTTTTGGTATCCCCAAGAATAGAACCGACAAACTCCTCTCCAAGCTCAACGCCTTAACAAAGGACCAAATGCCAACATGCCAAATTAAATATTCTATAATCTAACTCACTTTATTATAAATAAAGTGTATTGTTTTAGTGTTTGGGCGGAAGGGGGTTGGGGGTAAGCCCCAACACATGGTTTCATTGTTGCATGTAACCATAGGGGCGCGGGAAATGCATATTCACCCACGCGGATAGCACCAACCTCCAGATTCTGGGCATATCCCATGTGACTTGGGATTCAACCTTAAGAGCTGGCACATTTTTTGGGTAGGTACGGTCCTATTGAATGGGCATGTGACCTATGTATATGGAATGAGGGCCAATGCACAACCCTTTGAGCTGGCGCTTGGCCATATGGCATTAATATGACCATGCAAGAGGGGCATGCACTGGGTATAAGGAGATAAGCCATATTATTAACACAAAGTGGGTTTTAATATATGGTTTTTGGATTTTTTATTTTTCAGGCCTGTTAATGGAGGATTTGGCCATTATTGGAAGATATTGGGCCTTTTTTGAGCCCAGATTTTGGGAGGAAGTTCGAGATGGACAACCAACTTCAGATCTATAAAAACTAGGCCTATTTGAGGCCATGGAAGACATTCATAGTAGATTTATGCTGAAGGGAAGCCAATCCAAAGCCATTTTTATGTAGGGAAGTTGTTGAGGAGCAGATGCTTGTAGGCTATTTCTGGGAGCTCCAGTCATCCGTTTTGCATGCCATTTCTTCTGTTGTGTTCTAGAGATCTAGAAGAACATGACCAGATAAGTCTTGTAGCCTGATGGCACTACTGCAATGTAATTTTTGAGCTTTGAACATAAATAAAGAAGCCTCCCCCACTTAGACAAAGGCTCGGAGATGTAGGCAATTTTGTGCCGAACTCCATTATCACTTATCTTGTTATGGTTTGTCGTTCTTATTGCTTCATTTCATATCTATATTTTGTATTATGGCTGTGATATATTTTCTCATCTTCATCCTCTTTCATTATCTTATTAAATGGTTAATAATCACATGCAATTAAAAACTCAACCACAGTCATTAAAAGATCTTTTTGGATCAAGTGGTATCAGAGCTAGTTGACATTTTGAATTTGATTTTTGCATGTTAGCCAGGGAAGATATCATCTCAAGGGGGAAAATGGCATCTACAGGAGGACTTTATCAATATGAGAAGGAGTTCATAAATTAGGTGTTTGCCATGGCCGATATGGTGAAGGTTTTGTATGAAGACTACTTGGAACGAAAGAGCACAATTCAAGTAAATGCTTCAAAGAAAAACCAAGTCAAAGAAGGATTGAAGGAAGTGCCTTCTACATCTGTTTTAGAAAACACATCTGAGGTATGAAGTGAAGGTCAATTATCAAATTCTCCTCATTCTCATCGAGTTGGTTTTGGTCAAAAAACATACAAAAGGTGTAGGTTTGAGAATACTAACCAAGATGGGTTATGAACAAGGAAAGGGCCTTGGATGTAAAGGTCAAGGCATTGTAAATCCTATTTAGGTTGAGGAATGCCTCGATACTTAGGATTGGGATATGGTGAAGGGGACATTGGAGAGTCTTCCAAGATGGGTTCCAAAACTTCCGAAGCAAGTAATGCCTCAAATGGCCAACTTAATACATTACAGGAACACTTTGGCGCATCACTTTGGGATTGTGGTAGTGAATGCAAGTCGTCTCCAAAGAAAAGTGAAGATCAACATGGAAGGTATAATGGTCATGTTTTTACCAATTCTCCTTTTGATTATAATAGGCATTATCAAGTAATCTAAAACTTGTGGAATCTTTATCCATGTATTGATTGTCATTCACCCAAGAATTGTGTTGCCAAGTGTTGGAAGAGACAAAATTTGTACAGGAAACCTATGTCGACCAGGAAGAAAACATGACATAAAGACTCAACTCCACAATGGAAGAAAGAGAAGGGTAAACATGTTTGGATGCCAAAAATGCATTGCAATTTTTGCAACAAAAGTGGACATCAAAATTCGAGTTGTTGGAAGCTTAATCCAGAGCTTTGTCCGAGGAAGGACAAAAGGATTACCCATGTACTCGTGAAGGAGGAAAGATTACAAGTGAAGCAATAGGAACACCGTGAAGAAAATGAACTAGCAACTTGGTTTTTCCAGAAGTGGATGTGTCAACTTCATTGTATTTTTCTTCCATTAATGTAATCACACATGTTGAAATGATGACCTGTTATAACATCAATTTTGTACAACATTGTGTTTTGTTTTTTTCGTTATGAGTATGTAATCAGTCAAATTCCATTTTTGTAACTGTTTTGGGACCAAAAGGTCCTTTAGTGGAGAGGTGTTATCCAAAATCGGATCCAATAGCCTGACAGGGCTCAAAAAGGCTCAAAAATGAAAGTTCTCAGAATCAGACGAAAACAATTGCATTGCGACCGAATCATCATGGTGATTCTGTCCATATATTCACTTTCTCAAATGGGCGCCATATGCGAGAGTTATCACACTCTGATCATTTTTCCAAATAGCTAAAAAGTCAAAAAAAGTCGACAGTCAAAAGGTGACGTGGCACTCTCTGGAGGTGACACGTGGCAGTGGCAGAGTGGCATGTGGCATCAGAGGAAACAGGGTAACTGGACAGTGATGGGGACCAATAACATGTTGACATGTGGCATCGAAGAACAACAAATGGTGGGGTGCCAGGTGGCCTAGACATGGGTTTCCACGTGGCACCCATTGGTTGGCTCGTTTGGTGTATGCAAAAGTTTTTGTTCTCCCCAAGAATCCAACTAGAAACCTCCTCTCTAATCTCAACACCTTAACAAAGGACCAAATGCCAATGCGCCAAATTAAATCTTGTATAATGTAACTCACTTTATTATAAATAAAGTGTATTGTTTTAGTGTTTGGGCGAAAGGGGATTGGGGCTAATCCCCAACCCATAGTTTCATTGTTGCATGTAACCATAGGGGCACGGGCAATGCATAACCACCAGTGCGGATAGTACCCACCCCCAGATTCTGGGCATATCCAATGAGAGTTAGGGCTCAACCTTAAGAGGTGGCGCATTTTTTGGGTAGGCACGGTCCTATTGAATGAGCATGTGACCTATGTATATAGAATGAGGGCCACCACATAGCCCTTTCGGCTGGCGTTTGGCCATATGGAATTAATATGACCATGCAATAGGAACGCACGCTGGGTATAATGAGCTAAGCCCTATTATTAATACAAAGTGGGTTTTAATATATGGTTTTTTATTTTTCAGGCTTGTTAATTAAGGATTTGACCATTATTTGGAGATATTGGGCTATTTTTGAGCCCAGAATTTGGGAGGAAGTTGGGGATGGATAACCAACATCATATCTATACACAATAGGCCTGTTTGAGGCCATGGAGGATAGTCAGAGAAGATTTATGCTGAAAGGAAGCCAAGCCAAATACATTTTTATGTAGGGAAGCTGTTGAGGAGCAGATGCTTGCGGGCCATTTCTGGGAGCTCTGATCATATGTTTTGCATGTCCTTTATTCTGTTGGGTTCTAGAGATCTGGAAGAACATGACCAGATTAGTCTTGTATCCTAATGGCACTACTGTGATGTACTTTTTGAGCTTTGAACAGAAACAAAGAAGCTTCCCCCAGTGAGACAAAGGCCCAGAGACATAGGCAATTTTGTGCCGAACTCTGTTATCACTTCTCTTGTTATGGTTTGTTGTTCTTATTCCTTCAGTTCAGATATGTATTTTGTATTATGGCTGTGATATATTCTCTCATCTTCATTCTCTTTGATTAGCTTCTTAAATGGTTAATAATCACATGCAATTAAAAACTCAACCACAGTCATTAAAAGATCTTTTTGGATCAAGTGGTATCACAGCTAGTTGACATTTGGAATTTGAGTTTTTCATGTTAGTGAGGGAAGATCTCATATCAAGGGATAAAATGGAATCTACAGGAGGACTTTCTCAATATGAGAAGGAGTTCAGAAATTGGGTGTTTTCCATGGTCGAGATGGTGAAGGTTTTGTATGAAGACTAATTGGAACGAAAGAGCACGATTCAAGTAAAGGCTTCACAGAACAACCAAGTCAAAGATGGATTGAAGGAAGTTCCTTCTACATCTGTTTCAGAAAACACATTTGAGGTATGCAGTGAAGGTTAGTTATCAAATTATCCTTATTCTCATCAAGTCTATTTTGGTGCATTCGAAAAACATACAAAAGGTGTACGTTTGAGAATACTAACCAAGATGGGTTATGAACAAGGAAAGGGCCTTGGATGTAAAGGTCAAGGCATTGTAAATCCTATTGAGGTTGAGGAAAGACCTCGATACTTAGGATTGGGATATGTAGAATGGGACCTTGGAGAGTCTTCCAAGATGGGTTCCAAAACTTCAGAAGCAAGTAATGATTCAAATGGCCAACTTAAGACATTGCAGGAACACTTCACAAAAGGTAATGGTGCATCACTTTGGGATAGTGGTAGTGAATGCAAGTCATCTCCAAATCAAAGTGAATATCATATTGGAAGGTATAATCATCATGTTTTTACCAATTCTCTTTTTGATTATAATAAGCATAATCAAGTAATCCAAAACTTGTGGAATTTTATCCATGTACTTATTGTCATTCACCCAAGCCTTGTGTTGCCAAGTGTTGAAAGAGAAAAACTTTGTACAGGAAACCTATGTCAACCAGGAAGGAAACAAAACATAAATACTCAACTCCACATTGGAAGAAAGAGAAGGGTAAATAGGTTTGGATGAAAAAAACTCGTTACACTTTTTGCAACAAGAGTGGACATCAAAAGGCTAGTTGTTGGAAGCTTAATCCAGAGCTTCGTCCGAGCGAGGAAAAAAGGATTACCCATTTACGCGCGAAGGAGGAAATATTAAAACTAAATAAAGAGGAACACCATGAATAAAAGAACCAACAACTTGGTTTTTCAGAAGTGGATGTCTCAACTTCATTGTATTTTGCTTCCATTAATGTAATCAAACATGTTGAAATGATGACCTATTATAACATCATTTTTGTACGACATTGTGTTTTTTTTGTTTTGTTATGAGTATGTAATTAGTCAAAGTCCATTTTTGTAACCTTTTGGGGATGAAAAGGTCCTTTAGTGGGGATGTGTGATCGAGAATCAGATCTAGGAGCCTGATAGAGCTAAAAAAGGCTCAAAAATGAAAGTTCTTAGAATCAGACAAAACCTACTCCATTGCGACCGTCTCATCACATTGATTCCAACCATATATTCACTCTGTCAAATGGGTGCCATATGAGAGAGTTATCGCACTCTGACCAATTTCCTAAACATCTGAAAAGTAAAAAAAAATCAACAGTCAAAATGTGACGTGGCACTCTCTGGAGGTGACACGTCGAAGTGGAAGAAGTGACATGTGGCAGCACAGGAAGTAGCGTGTCTGGACAATGATGCAGAACAATATCATGTTGACACAAGGCATCAGAGAACAAATAATGGTGGGGTGCCACTTCGCCGAGACATGGGCTACCATGTGGCACCCATTGGTTGGCTCATTTGGTGTATGCAAAAGTTTTTTGTCTCCCCAAGAATCGAACCGACAACCTCCTCTCCAAGCTCAATGCCTTAACAAATGATTGAATGCCAACACGCCAAATTAAATCTTGTATAATGTAAGTCACTTTATTATAAATAAAGTGTATTGTTTTAGTGTTTGGGCAGAAGGGGGTTGGAGCTAAGCCCCATCCCACGGTTTCATCGTTGCATGTAACCTTAGGGGCATGGACAATGCATAACCACTAGTGCGAATAGCACCAGCTCCCCTATTATGGGCATATCCGATATGACTCGGGCTCAACCTTAAGAGCTGGCATGTTTTTTGGGTAGGCATGGTCCTATTGAATGGGCATGTGACCTATGTATATAGAATGAGGGTCAACGCATAGCCCTTTGGGCTAGCACTTGGCCATATGGAATTAATATGACCATGCAAGAGGGGTGCACACTAGGTATAAGTATCTAAGCCCTTTTATTAACACAAAGTGGGTTTTAATATATGGTTTTTGCATTTTTTATTTTTCAGGCCTATTAATGGAGGATTTGGCCATTATTGGGAGATATTGGGCTTTTTTTGAGCCCATATTTTGGGAGGAAGTTAGGGATGGATAACCAACTTTAGGTCTATAAAAAACATGCAATGGAGGATAGTCAGAGAAGAGTTATGTTGAAGGGAATCCAAGCCAAAGCCGTTTTTATGTAGGGAAGTTGTTGAGGAGCATATGCTTGCGGGCCATTTCTGGGAGCTCCAGTCATCTGTTTTGTGTGTTGTTTCTTTTGTTGGGTTCTAGAGATTTGGAAGAATATGACCAGATTAGTATTGTAGCATAATGGCACTGCTGAAATTCACTTTTTGAGCTTTGAAGATAAATAAAGAAGCCTCCCCCACTGAGACAAAGGCCCGAGACGTAAGCAATTTTGTCCCGAACTCCGTTATCACTTATCTTGTTATGTTTGTTGTTCTTATTTCTTCAGTTCAGATTTGTATTTTGTATTATGGCTGTGATATATTCTCTCATATTCATCCTCTTTCATTATCTTCTTAAATGGTTAATAATCACATGCAATTAAAAACTCAACCACAGTCATTAAAAGATCTTTTCGGATCAAGTGGTATCATAGCTAGTTGACATTTGGAATTTGAGTTTTGCATGTTAGCCAGGGAAGATCTCATCTCAAGGGAGAAAATGACATCTACAGGAGGACTTTCTCAATATGAGAAGGAGTTCATAGATTTGGTGTTTTCCATCGCTGAGATGGTGAAGGTGTTGTATGGAGACTACTTGGAACGAAAGAGCACGATTCAAGTAAAGGCTTCAAAAACAACGAAGTCAAAGAAGGATTGAAGGAAGTGCCTTATACATCTATTTCAGAAAACAGATATTAGGTATGAAGTGAAGGTCAATTATCAAATTCTCCTCATTCTCATCAAGTTGGTTTTGGTGCATTCGAAAAACATACAAAAGGTGTAGGTTTGAGAATACTAACCAAGATGGGTTATGAACAAGGAAAGGGCCTTGGATGTAAAGGTCAAGGTATTGTAAATCCTATTGGGGGTGAGGAAAGGCCTCGATACTTAGGATTGGTATATGGAAAAGGGGACCTTGGAGAGTCTTCCAAGATGGGTTCCAAAACTTCGGAAGAAAGTAATGCTTCAAATGGCCAACTTAAGACATTGAAGAAACACTTCACAAAATGTAATGGTGAATCACCTTGGGATTGTGGTAGTGAATGCAGTTGTCTCCAAAGAAAAGTGAAGATCAATATGGAAGGTATAATAGTCACATTTTTACCAATTCTCCTTTTGATTTAATAAGAATAATCAAGTAATCTGAAACTTGTGGAATCTTTATCCATGTACTTATTGTCATTCACCCAAGCATTGTGTTTCCATGTGTTAGAAGAGACAAACTTTGTACATGAAACCTATGTCGACTAGGAAGGAAACATGACATAAAGACTCAAATCCACAATGGAATAAAGAGAAGGTTAATGATGCAGTCGCACCCCTTGCCTCAGCAAAAGGCGTCTTTGCTAACCATCCGGTCTTAAGGATCGTTCAAATTTTACCCTCGAGCCGAAGTGGCTCCTTCAATTCTCCACTAGTAATATCCTTTGAAATTGACCCATAGGTCTTTTTGGCTCCTAACAGTCTCTAGGCCGGTCATTGTTCCTTTCTTGACATAAGAATAGAAAATCGGGTTTCGGGGTTTTCAAACTCCCGATGCCATGACACTTTGGTTCCTGATTTTCCGATCTCCACTTCCCCGATAGGCTCTAATTTTCAGTTAGCACTCTAGGCTAGGCTCGTGGTCCACACGACCTCCTTTCACATGACCTCCATCTTACCTCCTTTCGGGATTTCGTGACTTCAAAGGCTGAAGTGTTTTGGCCTTCGATTTCCCTGATCTCATGAATGTCGATTTCCCGATATGACTCCTCTTCGGGACTTTCTCCAAAAGTCGAGATCGATGCCACATGTCCTCAAGGATGGACGGTCTTGGTCGCTTCGGGGTTTTCACCATGGAAATTCCCGATGCCTCACTATGATGAGATGACGTCAATAGGGTCCCAGACGGAGCTCTCCTCTTTTCAAAACACCAGACTTCGCGATTCCAATTTGCAAGTCCTCCTTGTCGCCCTGACTCGCGAAATGTCGATCCCCAACTTCCCTCAAATTTCTGACACGCGTGCCAAGTGGATGGACGATTCAGATCAACCCTTGGGTTTCACCAATTATATATACACAAACCACTTACCTATGTGAGTCTCGATGACCGAAATGTCGATGGGGCTTCCGATCTCGTCCACGTGTCCTGACTGATGGACGATGTCGATCCTTTACAGGTTTCCAACATGGATTTTCCCTGATCACTTTCTCACAGGACTTTCGATTTCGTGAATGCTGAAATCCCGATGGCCACACCTCGGGTCATAACTTTCCTCCTCCCATTCACGAAGCTTAAACCTCGTGCAACTCCTGGTCAATCCAACGGCTAATAGGTCTCTGTGTGACGATCTGATAGTCCACAATCTCCTGATCTTGGACTTCGGACGTAGTTGTAACCTTCTTGCTTCTCTGGCAGATCTGACGGCTGGTGGGATTTCGCTAATCCTCCCCACAGATTCCTAACCATCAATTTCTTATCTACTAAGGAAACCAAGGGCTCCTTCCTGGACTTATCTCCTTGCGCTACACACTTCTGATGCCCCTCAATGGTTTCAAAGGCTTTACTCCTCCTGAGCTTCTCACAAATTCAAACCTCAAAGAGGATCTTTGCACGCACTCCTTGCGGCAACCTCCAAACACCTGAAGTGTTAAACACTCTTTGACCTTGTGCACGCTCTGCAACAACAACCTCTCAATGTATTCTCTCAGTTCACTCCTCTGAGACTCCTCTCAGCCTGCGCACTTCTTGCACGACTCCTGTGCCCAACTGCACTTCTGCGGAAATGAGAACAAAGGCTACCAACCTGAACCCTCTGTCAACGCACTCCTTGCAGACCCTTCGACTACACTCCTCGCAGGAATTCTTGATCAGATAGAGAAACAATTGAAACTCATTCCCTCTTCCTTTCAAACTTCAACTTAGAACATGAAATCATATACACAACATATCAAAGCAAATGTATAACAAGAAGCAAGCATTCATGAGCATAACATAAATACACAGAGAACAACATAAACCATGAATTTGAATCAAAGCTTTCTATTAATCCAAATATTTGTACATGGGTGTTCTTACACAGCTCTTTGCATGCTCTTGCTCTTCCTTCTCCCTGATTTCAATAATCATACAAATGCACAATGAGGGTGTTTATATCCCGTTTCCCTCTTGTGCTCTCAAACATTCTAATCTAGAATTAAATTCTATCTACTTGCATTAACTATCTTAAATGCCTCCTACCTACTAAGGATGAGAGCTAAAGGCTCAAGGTCCGATTACAATGTACAAGTGCTCCTTTTCTTAATGACTTCATTTAAGATTGCGCAACAACTTCCAAAGCAACTTCAAAATTTTTGTTGGCGCTTGTCCAGCTGTCCACTTGCATTCGCGTTGGCTCGCTTGATGTGGGAGATGCTCCTGCATCATACTCCCTCGCTTGAAAACTTTTATGGGCTACTGTCCATGAGCTCTTGCATGGTCTGTCCATGCTTCTGTATCTCTGCTTCGCTCTCCCATCTGGAATCTTCAACTGGATGGCTCTTCCATCTGACCAGATACTCAAAGTATTTCTTTCACCTGGTCCTTTTGCTCACTCTCTTTTCCAGTATGCACTCCATATGCAACTTCTCTGCAACTGGCATCTGCTTTGTCCACTGGATCACCGGCTGCTCAATTCCAGTCTCTGTTTCCTCAACATTATATGGGTACAAATCTGAGACATTGAATATCGGAGAAATTTCGATCCCATCGGGTAATTCAATCTCATAAGCATTCGCCCCAAATTTCTTCAAGACCCTACATGGCCCGATTTTCTTCATCTTCAGCTTATTATATGTTCCTCTCGGGAACCTTTCTTTCCTCAAATGTGCCAGAACCATATCACCAACCTCAAACTGAAGTTGTCTCCTATGTTGATCGGCTCTGCGCTTATACTCTTGACTCAAATTCAGCAATCGTTCCTTCACCTAACTGTGAAGTTCTCTCATCGCCTCTGCGAATTCTTTTGTACTAGCACTCCTAGTCGCAGTCTGTTCTAAATCCCTCAACTCAAAAATTCCTCTCAACTGCATGCCATAAAAAACATGAAATGGACTTTTCCCTGTGCTCATGTTGACTGAGTCATTATAAGCAAACTCTACCTGTGGTAATATGTTGTCCGACTGGCTATGGTTCTCTGTCACCAAGCTTCTCAGTAAGTCTCCTAGACTTTTGTTCACCACTTCTGTTTGTCCATCCGTCTAAGGATGATAAGCTGAACTAAACAACAATTTAGTCCCTAGATTCTTCCATAAGGTCCTCCAAAAATTCCCTATGAACTTAGTGTCTCGATCCGAAACTATACTTCTTGGCAAACCATGAAGTCAAATGACCTCTTTGAAAAACAGGTTCGCAATGTGAGTTGCGTCACTAGTCTTTTGACATGGAATGAAGTGTTCCATTTTGGAGAATCTATCCACCAACACAAATATTGAATCAACATCTGTTTGTGTTCTTGGCAACCCCAATACAAAATCCATGCTAATCGCATCCCACGGCCTCTCTGGTATGGGAAATGGTTGATAAAACCCTGCATTCTTCTTCCTTCCCTTCGAATGCTGGCAAATTCTACACCTGTCCACAAATATATTGACATCTGCTCGCATTTCCGGCCAAAAATATGACTCATTCAACTTTGCGAATGTTTTATCATGACTGAAATGTCCGACCAGTCCTCCACTATGTTTCTCCTTCAAAATATTCTCCATCATGGAGCATTTCAGAATACACAGCTAATTGCCTCTGAACAACAATCCTTCCTAGATTATGTATTCTATCCATGGGTTTCTGTCTCTGAGAATTGGATTCACAACTGCTTCATATGCTTCCTTGAAATCCTGATCATCTGCGTACATGTCCTTGAGATCATCAAAACCCAACGGTTTGACTCTGAACTCCTGCAAGAACAAACACTTCCTGCTCAAAGCATCAGCAATTTTGTTAGCAGTACCTGAAATATGTTTGATTACAAAAGTGAAATTTTGCATGTATTCCACCCATTTGATATGTTTCTGATTCAACTTTTCTTGTTGAGTCACAAACTGCAGTGCATGATTGTCACTGTATAAGACAAACTCTTTGGGTATCAAGTAATGCCTCCATTTCTTCAATGACTGAATAATAGCATAAAACTCCTTATCATAAGTGGATTACTTCACTTTCACTTCGTTCAACTTCTCGATGAAGTATGCTATCGACTTGTCTTCCTAACTTAAGACTGCCCCGATTGAAAATCCACTTGCATCACATTTCACTTGAAATGTCTTCTGGAAATCCAGCAACACCAAAACTGGTTGTTCCATAATTTTCCTCTTCAACAGATTAAAAATTTTCTCAGCTTCTTCAGTCTAATGAAAAGACTTGTGTCTTTTCTTTACCGTGTCCATCATCTCTACACTAATTCCACTGAAATTCCTGATGAATTTTCGGTAGAAACTAGCCAATCCATGAAAACTTCTCACCTCGAATACATTCCTTGGTGATGGCCAATTCTTGATTACCTCCACCTTATCTGGATTCATCTTTAACTCATTTGACGAAATAAAAAACCCCAAGTAAATGATCTCTGTCTTCATGAATGAGGATTTCTTCATGTTTATCAACAGCTTCTCCTGCTGCAATTTCTGCATTACTATAGCCAAATGCTTCAGATGCTCTGCCATTGTCTTACTGTAAACCAGTATGTCATATAAATACACAATGACAAATTTTCTGATGAACTCCCTTAGGACTTCGTTCATCAACCTCATGAAGGTACTCGGTGCATTTGTTAAGCCAAACGGCATAAGAAGCCATTCATACAACCCCTCGTTGGTTTTGAATGCGGTCTTCCATTCATCACCCTCTCTCATGCGAATCTGGTGAAAACCACTTTTCAAATCAATTTTTGAAAAATATTTGGCTCCACTAAAGAAATCCATCAGATCATCCATCCTCGGCAATGGAAATTTGTACCTGATGGTTATCTTGTTAATGGCTCTCGAGTCAGTACACATCCTCCAGCCTCCATCTTTCTTCGAACTAAGTACTGTTGGAACAGGACATGGACTCAAGTTTTCCCTGACCAAACCTTTATCCAACAACTCCTGGAATTGTCTTTTGACCTCTTCATTATCTTGTCACGTCAATCTATACGCAGCTTTGTTTGGAAAAATGGCTCCTGGTATGAGGTCAATATGATGACTCACACTTCTAATCGGTGGCAACGAGCGAGGTAGTTCGTCCACTACAATGTCAGCAAACTATTCCAGCAGTTCCCGAACCTCCTCTGGTAAATCATCCACTCTTGTGATGGTCAAAACAATGTTCGGTTTTCTGACCACAAAGAACTGTGGATCCTCCTTCTTCTTCACCTCTGTAAGAAGTTCCTTCCCACTCATGAGAAGTACAGTGTTTCTTACCTCCAGCTTCACCTCCTTATCCTTAATTGGAAGAAACATGTTTGTCCTCCCATTCTTCTCCAGGGTGTATGTGTTCATTCTCCCATCATGAATCACATTCCTATCATACTTCCATGGTCTACCCAGCAATAGATGACAAACATCCATAGGAATGACATCACATAATATCTTATCATTATACCCTCCTATCTTAAATTGAACTAAACATTGTTTAGTGACAGTTACCTGGTGTCCTTTTTGTAGCCACGAAACTTTGTATGGGCTTGGATGATCATTCATCTCCAGCTCCAGCTTCTCTACCATCTCTGTAGATACGAGATTATTCGTGCTACCTCTATCTACAATGACCTTGCATACCTTGTCCTTGGTCTTGCAAGCAGTCCTAAAAAGTCTGGTCCTTTGGACTGAACTTTCCACCTCCTTCTCAGGTGTCAAAAGGACTTTTCGCATCATGAGCGATCTTCCACCTTCAACGTCTTCTGCCTCAACATCCTGCCTTTGTGCTTCGGCAATGTGAGCTTCTCCAATGTCCTTCTATTTCTCTAGAAACTCGTAAGACTTGTGCCCATTATTTCCACATGTGAAGCATGTGATTACTCCACCTCTTCCTCTTCCCCTACCTCTAGTACGAGGAAAAGTGTTGTTGTCAGCATAATCTCCTCTCTGCTCATTATGTTGCCCTTGTTGTGAAGTTCCACCTCTTTCGGTTCGAGTCTGAGGTTTCTTCCATTCCTCTTTGGGCTTCTGAGTTCTATTCTGGGCAATTGACTTGCCTCTGGGGTGACTTCTGCCTCGACCCCTTTGACTCTGCTTTCGGCTAAGCTTCTCTTCCAATTTCAGAGCCATCTGATAAGCATCTTCCACTGTTCGGATGGTTACCATGCTCATCTCATTCTGGATATCATATCTCAGGCCATTCATGTACCTGGAAACTTTTTCATCATTGCTCTCCCAATGACCTTCTTTGATGTTCAGCCTGTAGAATTCTTCAATATATTCCTTCAATGTCATCAACTTCTGTCTCAGGTTCTGCATCCTCCTGAATAGAGTAATTTGATAATCTCTCGGGATGAATTTCTCCTTCATCTTCGCGATCATTCGATCCCAGCGTTTGATCAGACTTTTGTTTTCCCTTGCAGCGTCTATCAACTTGTAGCTCATCCCACCACAATGTTGCGTGTCCCTTTAATATTGTGACAACATGCTTGACTTTCTTGTCCTCTTCGACATCTTCATAGTTGAAGTACATGTCCAAAGCTCTAATCCAGTCTAGAAACTCCTCTGCATCCAAGTTTCCCTCGTAAACTGGAATGTCCATTTTTGCTCTTGCACCCATCCTTGCAATAGTTCTGATCAAATGCTCATCTGATGCATCTTTGGCTGCAACTTCTTCCTCACGTTCAGCCTCTATTTCACTTTCAGAATCACTTAGATCCCCAGCACTGACTGTGCGTCTTTGTGTTGTCTCCATGTCTTCGAGTCTGGCTGGTAGATCACGCATCTCTCTTTCCATTTTTGGATTTTTCATCTGCCTACCTCTTCTTCTCGGCATTTCCCTCTCCTCTTAAGGATTGGGTGATTGTCTATCTCTTCTCTTTGGTGGCATGATGGATTCTCTTTCTCGGTTACAGAAAGAAAAGAATCTTTCTATGCTCTGATACCAAACTTGACACAACCACACCCCTTGCCTCGGAAAAAGGCCTCTGCGCTGACCTCCCAGTCTTAAGGATCGTTCAAATTTTACCCTCGAGCCGGAGTGGCTCCTTCGATTCAACACTGGTAATCTCCTTTGAAATTGACCCACAGGTCTTTTCGACTCCTCACAGTCTATAGGTCGGTCACTGTTCCTTTCTCGATAGAAGAATAGAAAATTGGGTTTCAAGGTTTTCAAACTCTCGACGCCATGACCCTTTGGTTCCTGATTTTCCGATCTTCGCTTCCCCGATAGGCTCTAATTTTCAGTTAGATCTCTAGGCTAGGCTCATGGTCCACACGATCTCCTTTCACATGACCTTCATCTTACCCCCTTTCAAGATTTCGTGACTTCAAAGGCCGAAGTGTTTTGGCCTTCGATTTCCCCGATCTCACGAATGTCGATTTCCCGATATGACTCCTCTTCGGGACTTTCTCCGAAAGTCGAGATCAATGCCATGTGTCCTCAAGGATGGACGGTCCTCGCCGCTTCAGGGTTTTCACCATGGAAATTCCCAATGCCTCGCTATGATGAGATGACGTCAACAGGGTCCCACACGGAGCTCTCCTCTTTTCGGAAAATCGGACTTCACGATTGCAATTCGCAAGTCCTCCTTGTCTCCCTGACTCGCAAAATGCCTATCCCCGACTTCCCTCGGATTTCTGACATGCGTCCCAAGTGGATGGACGGTTCAAATAAACCCTCAGGTTTCGCCAATTATATATACCCAAACCACTTACCTATGTGAGTCTCGATGACCGAAATGCCGATGGGGATTTCAATATCTTCCACGTGTCCCGACTGATGGACAGTGTCGATCATTTACGGGGTTTCCAACATGGATTTTCCCTGATCACTTGCTCATAGGATTTCCTATTTCACGAATGCCGAAATCCCGATGGCCACACCTCGGGTCAGAACTTTCCTCCTCCCGTTCACGAAGCTTAAACCTCGTGCAACTCCTGGTCAATCCAATGGCTGACGGGTGTCTGTGTGACGATCCAATAGTCCACAATCTCCTGATCTTGGACTCTGGATGTAGTTGTAACCTTCTCGCTTCTCTGGCAGATATGACGGCTGGCGGGATTTTTCTAATCCTCCCCATAGATTCCTGACCATCGGTTTCTTTCCTTTGATGATTTCTACGAAGGAAACCAAGGAGTCTTTCCTAGACTTATCCGCTTGTGCTACAAACTTCCGATTCCCCTCAATGGTTTCAAAGGCTTTACTCCTCCTCAGCTTCTCACAATTTCAAACCTCAAAGAGGATCTTTTCATGCACTTCTTGTGGCAACCTCCAAACACCTGAAGTGTTAAACGATCTTCGACCTTGCGCACACTCTGCAACAATGACCTCTCAATGGCTTTGCTCAGTTCGCTCCTCCGATACTCCTCTCAGCCTGCGCACTCCTTTGATGACTCCTGTGGCCAACTGCACTTCTTCAAAATTGAGAACAAAGGCTACCTACCTGAACCCTTTGTCAACGCACTCCTTGCAGACACTTCGACTGCACTCCTTGCAGGAATTCTTGCTCAGATAGCGAAACAATTGAAACTCATTCCCTCTTCCTTTCAGAATTCAAATTCGAACATGAAATCATATACACAGCATATCAAAGAAAATGTATAACAAGAAGAAAGCATTCATGAGCATAACATCAATACACAGAGAACAACACAAACCATGAATTTGAATCAAAGCTTTCTATTAATCCAAATATCTGTACATGGGTGTTCTTACACAGTTATCTGCATTCTCTTACTCTTCCTTCTCCCTGATTTCAATAATCATACAAATGCACAATGAGGGTGTCTATATCCCGTTTCCCTCTTGCACTATCAAACAGTCTAATCTAGAATTAAAGTCTATCTACTTGCATTAACTATCTTAAATTCCTCCTACCTACTAAGGACGAGAGCTAAAGGTTCAAGGTTCGATTACAATGTACAAGTGTGCCTTTTCTTAATGACTTCATTTAAGATCGCGCAAAAACTTCCAAAGCAATTTCAAAATTTGTGTTGGTGCTTGTCCAGCTGTCCACTTGCATTCGCACTAGCTCGCTTGATGTGGGAGATGCTCCTGGATCAGTTAAATAGTTCTAGGTGCCAAAAATGCGTTGCACTTTTTGCAACAAGAATGGACATCAAAAGGCTAGTTGTTGGAAGCTTAATCCAAAGCTTGGTCCGAGGAAGGACAAAAGGATTACCCATGTACTCGCGAAGGAGGAAAGATTACCAGTGAAGTAAGAGGAACATAGTGAAGAAAAGAAACCATCCACTTGGTTTTTCCAGAAGTGGATGTCTTAACTTCATTGTATTGTGCTTCCATTAATGTAATTTCACATGTCGAAATGATGACTTGTTATAACATCTTTTTTTTACAACATTGTGTTTTATTTTTTTCGTTATGAGTATGAAATTAGTTAAAGTCCATTTTTGTAACCTATTGGGGACAAAAAGTTCCTTTAGTGGGGAGGTGTGATCCAAAATCGGATCCAGGAGCTTGACAAGGCTCAAAAAGGCTAAAAAATGTGAGTTCCAAGAATCAGACGAAACCAATTCCATTGCAACCGGCTCGTTGCACTAATTCTGACCATATATTCACTTTCTCAAATGGGTTCCATATGTGAGCTTTATCACACTCTGATTTGTTTCCTGAACAACTTAAAAGTAAAAAAAAAGTCAATATTCAAAAGGTGATGTGGCACTCTATGGAGGTGACAGGTGGTAGTGGAAGAAGTGAAATGTGGTAGCACAGGCAACAGTGTGACTCGACAGTGACAGGGACCAATATCATGTTGACACATGGTATCAGAGAACAAAAAATGGTGGGTTACCACGTGGCCCAGACATGGGTTGCCACATGGCACCCATTGCTTGGCTTGTTTGGTGTATGAAAAAGTTTTTTGTCTCCCCAAGAATAGAACCGACAACCTCCTCTCCAAGATCAATGCCGTAACAAAGGACTGAATTCCAACATGCCAAATTAAATCTTGTATAATCTAACTCACTTTATTATAAATAAAGTGTATTTTTTTAGTGTTTGGGTGGAAGGGGGTTGGGGCTAAGCCCCAACCCATGGTTTCAGTGTTTCATGTAACCACAGGGGCGCGGGCAATGCATAACCACCAGCATAGATAGCACTGGCCTTTGGATTCCGAGCATATCCCATGTGACTCGGGGCTCAAACTTAAGAGATGGAACGTGTTTTTGGTAGGGACGGTCCTATTGAATGGGCATATGACCTATGTATACAGAATGAGGGCCAGTGCATAGCCCTTTGGGTTGATGCTTGGCCATATGGGATTAATATGACCATGCAAGAGGGGCACATGCTGGTTATAAGGAGCTAAGCCCTATTATTAACACAAAGTGGGTTTTAATATATATTTTTTGGATTTTTTATTTTTCAGGCATGTTAATGGAGGATTTGGCTATTATTGGGAGATATTGGTCTTTTCTTGAGCCCAGATTTTGGGAGGAAGTTGGGGATGGATAACCAACTTTAGATATATAAAAACTAGGCCTATTTGAGGCCATGGAGGACAATCAGAGAAGATTTATGCTAAACGGAATCCAAGCCAAAGCCATTTTTATGTAGGGAAGCTGTTGAGGAGTAGACGCTTGAGGGCCATTTTTGGGATCTCTGGTCATCCGTTTTGCATGTCGTTTCTTATGGTGGATTCTAGAGATCTAGGAGAATATGACCAGATCATTATTGTAGCCTAATGGCACTGTTGCGATGTACTTTTTGAGCTTTGAACCAAAATAAATAAGCCTCCCCCACTGAGACAAAGGCCCGGAGACATAGGCAATTTTGTGCCGAACTTCATTATCACTTTTATTTTTATGGTTTGATGTTATTATTGCTTCAGTTCATATCTGTATTTTGTATTATGGTTGGGATATATTCTCTAATATTCATCCTCTTTCATTAGCTTGTTAAATGGTTAATAATCACATGTAATTAAAAACTCAACCATAGTCATTAAAAGATCTTTTCGGATCAGGGAGCTTGCCTATCAATATGTTGTCAAAATTGAGTAGAAGTTTAGGCACCAGAACAAACAGGATTTTGGGTATACAATTTGGGTATACAAATATGAAACGACCCAAGTATGATAAATATGTCCCTAACAAACATGGTCCCGAAAACCAATCGAAGACACAGGAAAAGAAGGGTAAGGAAAATACGAAGAATAACATTGGAAAGTGGTGCAATTTCCACAAAAGCCTCTTCCACAACAACAACAAATGTCACTCAAAACTGTCATTGGTAGCCAATATCAAATAAAAATAGTTGAAATGAGATTTATAATATGATTCAAAAAATACTAGTAGAAGAAAGATCATCAACACAGACCCCATCATTACTGTCGTGACCAAAACAATTCAACTAGAAGAACTAGTATATCCTGAAGAGGGGGAGAGACTTTTTCATTCACATATGTGGGTGATGGGGACCCCACTACATTTATTGTTTGTAGAGGAAGCCATAAGAACCTCATATTAGCAGAGGTCGTCAAACAGTTGGGATCGTCGACAACACCACACCCACAACCATACAACATTGGGTGGCTTCACGAGGGATGAGATCTTTATGTCAAACAATAGTGCCTCCTGTCCTATGGCATAAATCCCTTCAAGGATGAGGTATTGTGTGATGTTTCCCCTCTTAATATATGTGATGTTATTTTGGACCAACCATATATGTGGAGACGTCACGTTGTTTATGAGTCTTGACCCTGTAGTGTCATTGTTACTCTGGGGCGTCAGCTCTACAAGATAGCAGAGGTAGTTCTGACTATTTTCCCACCAAAACAGTTCAAAAAGGTAACCTCTCATACTAAAAAATTCATCCTCGTCGCAGTCTATTCAAAATGTGAACAAAAGGACACTGCAACCATTGCATCCATAGATGATTTTAGGGGTGAAATTTCGCCCATGGGCGAAATTAAGGGGCCTCTAATTTTTTATTGGGCGATTTTTTTGTATTAGAGTAATTTTTTTAAACTTATTTCACTAGCCCATAATTTATTTTAGGGTAAAAATCGTGTACAGGGTTAGCCCATGTTTTTAGGAGGGATAGAGGAAAAAAAATTATATTTAGCCCATGAAATTTGGAGGAACAAGCTTCCATTAGCCAAATTTCTAGAAATATGGGAATTTATGATAGCTTCTTCGCCCTGCCATTGGGTAAAATTGGGGTTTATGGTTTAATTTCGCCCTGATTTTGTGGTATGGGTAGTGAGCACTCAGCACTGGGTAGCTACAGCCCACAATTTTCGCTTTGCTCGATTTCAATCTTCCCTTTGCCCGATTTCCAAAGAACATGGAGATTTTTGACCCTCCCACATGGTATAAATTATATGGGAACTGAAATGCATTCCCCAGTTTACATATTCGTTCTTATTTGAATTTCCCCTTTGGAGTTTGATGGAACGGAGGTTTACAAATTATGGTTTTACTCTTCTTCTGTTGGATTGATAATTTTGGGGTTGTTTGGTTTTTTCTGCATATATTGATCCTATTCACGATTTTGAAATGCTTCTCTCTGCTATGTTGGTATTGACTAAAACTAGTTGTAGGAACTTAGAGTGTTATAACTGGGAATATTTATTGTTATTGCACCATAATTCGCCTTGTATCCACACTTAGTATCCTTGCATCGGTTGGTAGGGAGAAGGTTCTTTTGATGTAACGATGGTATAACATGTACTCTGTGAATAAATGACTACTTTGTGAATGGATGGCATTTGCATTGGGTTTTCATAAAAATAAAATAGCGCTTTTAATTTGTTTTTCCATTTCTCTCACATAAAAATGATTAAAATCAAGGAATGCCACTGGAATTCAGCCATTTACATTAGACAGCTGATGAGCTTTCTAGTAGTGTAGATTAACAAGTCTTCTATTTATATCTAGATTATGACACCCAGGCCTCGGTCTGACATCCATATGAATCTTCCAGCATTGAGAAAGTTGGATGCCATGTTGATTGTAAGTAACTATTTTGTTCTCAGTCACTGGATTTGTCTAACAG